>OW203768.1:2504959-2892265 GCA_934045905.1 Leuctra nigra
GAGCCCGACACAAACACAGACACAGCTCTCAGCACGTCGTGTGTTCGATCCAACACACAGCCACGTGGAGCCCGACACAAACACAGACACAGCTCTCAGCACGTCGTGTGTTCGATCCAACACACAGCCACGTGGAGCCCGACACAAACACAGACACAGCTCTCAGCACGTCGTGTGTTCGATCCAACACACAGCCACGTGGAGCCCGACACAAACACAGACACAGCTCTCAGCACGTCGTGTGTTCGATCCAACACACAGCCACGTGGAGCCCGACACAAACACAGACACAGCTCTCAGCACGTCGTGTGTTCGATCCAACACACAGCCACGTGGAGCCCGACACAAACACAGACACAGCTCTCAGCACGTCGTGTGTTCGATCCAACACACAGCCACGTGGAGCCCGACACAAACACAGACACAGCTCTCAGCACGTCGTGTGTTCGATCCAACACACAGCCACGTGGAGCCCGACACAAACACAGACACAGCTCTCAGCACGTCGTGTGTTCGATCCAACACACAGCCACGTGGAGCCCGACACAAACACAGACACAGCTCTCAGCACGTCGTGTGTTCGATCCAACACACAGCCACGTGGAGCCCGACACAAACACAGACACAGCTCTCAGCACGTCGTGTGTTCGATCCAACACACAGCCACGTGGAGCCCGACACAAACACAGACACAGCTCTCAGCACGTCGTGTGTTCGATCCAACACACAGCCACGTGGAGCCCGACACAAACACAGACACAGCTCTCAGCACGTCGTGTGTTCGATCCAACACACAGCCACGTGGAGCCCGACACAAACACAGACACAGCTCTCAGCACGTCGTGTGTTCGATCCAACACACAGCCACGTGGAGCCCGACACAAACACAGACACAGCTCTCAGCACGTCGTGTGTTCGATCCAACACACAGCCACGTGGAGCCCGACACAAACACAGACACAGCTCTCAGCACGTCGTGTGTTCGATCCAACACACAGCCACGTGGAGCCCGACACAAACACAGACACAGCTCTCAGCACGTCGTGTGTTCGATCCAACACACAGCCACGTGGAGCCCGACACAAACACAGACACAGCTCTCAGCACGTCGTGTGTTCGATCCAACACACAGCCACGTGGAGCCCGACACAAACACAGACACAGCTCTCAGCACGTCGTGTGTTCGATCCAACACACAGCCACGTGGAGCCCGACACAAACACAGACACAGCTCTCAGCACGTCGTGTGTTCGATCCAACACACAGCCACGTGGAGCCCGACACAAACACAGACACAGCTCTCAGCACGTCGTGTGTTCGATCCAACACACAGCCACGTGGAGCCCGACACAAACACAGACACAGCTCTCAGCACGTCGTGTGTTCGATCCAACACACAGCCACGTGGAGCCCGACACAAACACAGACACAGCTCTCAGCACGTCGTGTGTTCGATCCAACACACAGCCACGTGGAGCCCGACACAAACACAGACACAGCTCTCAGCACGTCGTGTGTTCGATCCAACACACAGCCACGTGGAGCCCGACACAAACACAGACACAGCTCTCAGCACGTCGTGTGTTCGATCCAACACACAGCCACGTGGAGCCCGACACAAACACAGACACAGCTCTCAGCACGTCGTGTGTTCGATCCAACACACAGCCACGTGGAGCCCGACACAAACACAGACACAGCTCTCAGCACGTCGTGTGTTCGATCCAACACACAGCCACGTGGAGCCCGACACAAACACAGACACAGCTCTCAGCACGTCGTGTGTTCGATCCAACACACAGCCACGTGGAGCCCGACACAAACACAGACACAGCTCTCAGCACGTCGTGTGTTCGATCCAACACACAGCCACGTGGAGCCCGACACAAACACAGACACAGCTCTCAGCACGTCGTGTGTTCGATCCAACACACAGCCACGTGGAGCCCGACACAAACACAGACACAGCTCTCAGCACGTCGTGTGTTCGATCCAACACACAGCCACGTGGAGCCCGACACAAACACAGACACAGCTCTCAGCACGTCGTGTGTTCGATCCAACACACAGCCACGTGGAGCCCGACACAAACACAGACACAGCTCTCAGCACGTCGTGTGTTCGATCCAACACACAGCCACGTGGAGCCCGACACAAACACAGACACAGCTCTCAGCACGTCGTGTGTTCGATCCAACACACAGCCACGTGGAGCCCGACACAAACACAGACACAGCTCTCAGCACGTCGTGTGTTCGATCCAACACACAGCCACGTGGAGCCCGACACAAACACAGACACAGCTCTCAGCACGTCGTGTGTTCGATCCAACACACAGCCACGTGGAGCCCGACACAAACACAGACACAGCTCTCAGCACGTCGTGTGTTCGATCCAACACACAGCCACGTGGAGCCCGACACAAACACAGACACAGCTCTCAGCACGTCGTGTGTTCGATCCAACACACAGCCACGTGGAGCCCGACACAAACACAGACACAGCTCTCAGCACGTCGTGTGTTCGATCCAACACACAGCCACGTGGAGCCCGACACAACACAGACACAGCTCTCAGCACGTCGTGTGTTCGATCCAACACACAGCCACGTGGAGCCCGACACAAACACAGACACAGCTCTCGGCACGTCGTGTGTTCGATCCAACACACAGCCACGTGGAGCCCGACACAAACACAGACACAGCTCTCAGCACGTCGTGTGTTCGATCCAACACACAGCCACGTGGAGCCCGACACAAACACAGACACAGCTCTCAGCACGTCGTGTGTTCGATCCAACACACAGCCACGTGGAGCCCGACACAAACACAGACACAGCTCTCAGCACGTCGTGTGTTCGATCCAACACACAGCCACGTGGAGCCCGACACAAACACAGACACAGCTCTCAGCACGTCGTGTGTTCGATCCCGGGACTGGAGACACTTCACATTTCACGACATCAATAAGATATACAAATATTAGAAATCACGTACCTAGTAAACTGAAACATTGTTCAAAATGAAGAATGGAAACTCTAAAAAACTATTTTTTTTAAATTTAACAAATTTACAGAACACAATAACGAAAAAATATTATAAATCACGTACATAGTAAACTGAAAAAATATTGTAGATAAAAAAAATACAGTAGATAAAAACGACACAAATAAATGAATACCACGACGAGTTTATTTGCGTTTAACCACTAACCAGATCTAAGGAGGGGGTAATTCCAAATTTTAAAGATTATATCATAGAACATGATAGAACGTTCCAAAAAACTTGAGAAATTCTGATTTCGAGTAATTTGATGTAAGTTGCAGTCGTGTTGACGGTGCGGGGGAGGGGGGGGGGGGGGGTGAAAGAGATACGAAGTTCAGTATGTTCCACTGTCTGTATACTGCTACTGAGATTAGATCAAACGAATTACTTTCGAAGCGCATTATTCTCTCATTGATCGTTGACTTCTGTCTTGTTAACTACTAAGTGAATAAGTGTGGGCGATGCACATGCAAGTATGGGGCAGGACATGGGCAGGACACGGGGCAGGACACGGGGCAGGACGAGATGGAGAGATTGGCGGCGAGCTTCACAGACGAGGGGGGTGAGGGGGGGGGAGGCACGTGACTAATGTACCGCGATCGTGACGGCGGTTGCAAAACAACACGCGATGTCGGCACTCAGTCGATACCGCCGTCTCAGTGCTACACGGACGTATCTGCGTGTGGAATCATGTACAGATGCTGCTCGGTAACAGTGGGACATGACACTCCGAAATATCAGATTTGTATCAAACACACAATTTAGTACGAAGAAGCATAGGCTCGAACAAACTGAAAGTGAAAAGACGGCACAAACTTTTCAAACTTTACGAAAACAATGGATTCTGCGCGAAGGCGCCCCCCCCCCCCCCCCCCCCAGGGAACGAGGGCCCGGGGCGAATAACATCGAGGAACATTTAGAATGTAGCAAATGGATATGAAGGGTTTCTAAGTATCCAGGGGCTTCAGGCGCGTAGGAACTTTATTTTGACAGGGGGGTCAAAATTATAGGGGATCGATGGATGTCAGGAAAAGGTAGTTCACTGCTACAAGGGGTCTGGGGAACTCGCCTCCCAGTTGTGTGATATGCAATATTCTGTGGGAACTTAAGAAAACTTGTTTTTATAGAATTCCCAATGGCCCCGCAGGGCATTTTTTTACATCTTGATAAAAAAAAAATCGAATTCGAAGCTTTTTTGACATCTTTTTTAAAGAAATTTAAAATGTGTGTCCTATGCAATATTCTTGGGGATACAAGAGCCATAATAAAATTTTGTTATTTGACAAAATCCTAAATGGCCCCGCAGGAAAATACTTGAATTTTAGTGAAAGAGAATCGATTATGAATTGATTTTGGAATCGACCTTTGAAAAAGGTTGCAAGAGCAACAGAAATAAGCAATCGATAAGAAAAATCTGTATGTGTTTTGGAATCTATTAGTTTAACGTGTAATTGAGCGAGCGAAGCGAGCGTCTCCTTTTGGCTCTTTTGGCACGGACCTCTGTTTTTTTTTTTTTTTTTTTTTTTTTTTGATTTTTTTTCCGTTTACTGACGCTATACAGGTCAGAGTTTTTCTTCGATCGAGCTGAAATTTTGCACACATGTGGAGACAACCTTTTCTGTTTGCTGACCCCTAATTTTTTTGAAAAAAATTGATTGGTTAAAATTTAAATAAACATCTCCTGATGGTAGGTTGAAAAATGAAACTGGTCTTCGATAAATCTGATCAAACTCATATTTTGGCTATACAGGTCAGTGTTTTTCTTTGATCGAGCTGAAATGTTGTACACATGTAAAACCAACCTTCTCTGTTTGCATACCATAATTTTTTTTGAAATCCATTCATTGGTTAAAATTTAAATAAATATCTCCTGATAGGCTGAAAAATGAAAACGGTCTTCGATAATTCTGATCAAACTCATATTTTGCATGATCATTAAGACCAATATTGTCTCTTATTTTACAAAATTTCATCCCAATCAGTTAAGAACGTATGAAGTTATTGACATTTTTAATATCTGTCAGTAATGAAGTATCGAAATGAATGTTTTCCAGTGCCAATTGAAAATTGATTCTGTTTTGCTTTATGAACCAGGTGCTTAGATGCTATTTTAAAGTTTCGATGAAAAGCATACACTTTTAAGTTGATATCATAATCAATTCAATATGGATGTATATGTTTTCTGTGCGTTGTGTACGCTTTTCCGGTTCGAGAATTTGCACGTACCCGTGCTCGCTCATCAACGCGTTACACTGAGCGTTTTCCTAGTTATTTAATTTGATTCATGAGGATGATCATGTTGGACAAATTAGTAAATGAGTTGTCTCATTGGATAATACCTCTGTTCAATTAGTTTTGCAAAACTTGAGAAAATTTTGAGAATTCAACCTCATAATGGAGCAAATCTGTGCATTCTGTGCAACACTTAATCAACATTTGTGAATATCTGGATGTGTTCAGGATCTCTAGCAGGGGGGGTCAGAGTCTCTAGCAGGGGGGTCAGGCTACAGACAGGGGGGGTCCGTTCCCCCCTTTCCCCCCCTATTCCTACGCGCCTGAGGGGCTTAACATTTGCTCCGACATCGCGCGCGTGTAAGTGACGAGACGGAATGCCTGCTCGAGTGCACATGTTCTCGTTGCAGCGCGACCTGCATGACCATTGCACTTGCACTGACACACGTCGGGGTGAGGAATCACGGCGAGAACTATCCGACAGGCAACATGGGACGCAATCAAGAGGACATCGTTGTGGAATGAGAACCGCATCCATCCGGCTGACCGCAACACGCTGACCGCAAGTCTGACCGCGCGGAATGATTGGAAACTATCTCGGCGCGGTGTCTTGTAGTGTCTCACAGAAGACACTCAAGACACTCGCAGTGTCTAAATTTGTAACTAAATTTGTAATTTACCTACTATTCAGTTAGGTGTTTGGTTATAGAAATGCCATGTCCCGCATTTTTTTTCTTTTTTAATAACTAGATAGGTAATTAATTGACAATTGTTTTGTTTAAATGTTTGGGTGAAATTAATAATGTGGTAAAAAAAAAAACAGTGTCAACCGATTTGAATACAATCACAACGGTTCAAGCAAGACCCTGCACTTCACTCACAACGTCTCACACAAGACACTCGACACTTGAGTGTCGCTACAAGACACTTCGACGGACACTCATGGCGCACTCGACCGTCTCCGCCGACCCCGCGCGCTAGACTGGATCCTCCACGACGGCGACCCCCCGACGGCGAGCACATGCCGAGGCGGCGTGCGACGTCGGCAGTCGCGTCATCGATTAGACAGGAGGCGGGGGGCGGGGGTCACGGGGGTTCCCGACGGGGTCAGGTGGGCGATGACGGATCGCTCGGTTGCATGGAACTATACCGGCATTCACGGGTGGGGGGGGGGGGGGTCGTGCCCTTTGTTTCATGCTTATTTCACTTGCATTTTATTCTACACTAGTTAAAAAAAAAAATCTCTACAGTTTCAATTGCTTTTGGTGTTCTGTAATAGAGTACTCTGACGAATGACTAACAATGATGATGATAAGGAGATGATGATGAGATGGACTGGACGGTGGGAAGGAGGCTTAGGGAACCTTCCCAACATTCGCCCAGCTCGACTCAAAGAAACTTCGAAACAAATCTGTCAGGAATCAGCGGGAATCGAACTCCTATAAACTCTGCGGCAATTGTTCAGATAATTACTGTCCGAACCAATAATCCGTTTCTATTATACAAGGTAGGTACTTGTTACTCACTTCGACAGGGATCGGTAACCTTTTTTGGTGAAGGAGCCAATTTCCCAAAAATTAATAAATTAGATAATAATGGGAGCCGCATTAGAGGCAATCAAATATAATACACCGAAAATAAAAAATTGACCTACAAGTTTATTTTCATATTTTGACGAAGCCCCCAATTATTGCCCAACAGGGCGTTTTTTTTTAGAATGGCAACAATTTAAAATGATTATGGGTCTCTAAAATTAACTTGTAATTGAATCAAATACCCTATCAATTGTTGCCCCGGAGGGCGGTTTTTTTCTTCAAATTTTTAAATTTTTCGATTCATTGAAAAATGAATGAATTTAGTATGTTCATTCAATATGTTATGCACTAAATTTCATTCCGCCGGTGAGTGATTTTGGAAGCACCTCTCCCGCTGACTCAGGTACCGGACTCCCCCCTATAAACCGCCCCACGAGCCACCCCTTCAACATCTCTTATTAAGTGCTCTCCCTGAACAAACTGCTCTCAAACACGTCATCGGACTCTCCAAATAGTCCCGGGACAATCACCCGTGTCCAAGACCGGCGGAGAAATCCCCTGTAATTCGGGAATGTGCGCTGCACGTAGGCTTGCCATTCGTCCGGTTTTACCCGGACATGTCCTCTTTTTTGGGTCTCTTTTTTTGTCCGGGCGGCTTTTTAGGAATTTGACGAAATGTCCGGGTTTTTGAATTTGTTGTTACATATTCATTAATATGCTATTCATTAATTATTAATTAAATAAAATGAATTATTTTCTCCGAATTTTATAGTCCAAAACGCATAGAAATGACTCAAATTCATTTTTGAAATTGAAAATTTTCCCCGGCCTGTGCGGCCCGGACCCGCATAGTGTTGAGGGGCCCAAAATTATGGAAATTTAGTGATAATTCACTTCTAGATGCTGTTAGAAAATGTCCATAGTTGTGGAAATACTAGATTTACTTACTCAAAATCTCTGAAAATGATTATTCCAAAACGCATTAAAATAGCTCAAATTAATTTTTTAATTCTAAAATTTTCCCGGGCCTGTGCGGCCCGGACCCGCATGCTGCTGGGGGGCCTCCCCCCAGCCCCCCATTAGTGTCGTGAGCCAAGTGTTTTTCCAGAATATCGTTTTTGGATAGCACATAAACAATTTCCATCTCGAGATCTGATGTCCTCTTTTTCGAGTCATGGCTTATGGCAACCCTAGCTGCACGGGGTTGTTGAACAATGCAGTTGCCGGGACAATTAATCGCGCGGAGTGCTGATGTGACGTCAGATCTTGTGGACTTGGCCCGCGGACAGAAGATTGAGAGAGTTTATTCACGACGCCTGCTCGCTCAGCGCGTGACTCAGAGCTGACAATCGCTCTGTGTCGGGATCGGCAACACATGTTACTGCTTCGGCCATGTTAGCCGCACTCGTCATTAGTTTAGAATCATTCAAATTATGAAAATTTTGAAAAATAATTATTAACTAACTACCTACTATCTAATTTTTTAGTCGACTTTATAAATACCTAAAGCAATTCTTAGTGCCCAAACTCGACGTATAATGTCCCTATTTTCTAGCTTCGTGTCGAGTTTTTGGGCACTAAGAATTGCTTTGTAAGTTTGTGATCATAAGGTCGGCTACAAAATTAGACTGTAGGTTCCGATTTCTTTAGATTTTATAATTTTTGTCATTAATGTTTTGATTTTTTCTTGATTTTTTTTCCTACGACAGGTAATAATTGTTTTTAAAAAATTGCATAATTTGAATAGTTCAAAAGCTATGATGATATTTAGGAAATTATCTCCAATACGAGTCCATTCGTAATACGAATGTAATACGATCTCATCCGTCGCAGCGTAAAGTTTGACCTTGTTGCACTACGTTACCACGCGCCATTATCGCCGCTAGACTCGTCTGCTCGCTCAGCGTGAATCATTAACTGCACTCTATCGACCCGCCAGACGCTATCAACATCGCGATCGACTAACTGACGTCGACCTCGATCGACAACTCTTAGGGGAGATAAGCATTGGTACTCGACGACTCGTCAGTGTTATTCTCTCATAAGAGATCTCGATGTTATTGACGCAAGTTACGCGATCGCCGAGCTGATCAGATGTTGAGTCTTATCACAGAGAGATTGTAAGGAGCTCCGCCTTTATTGATCAAGAGAAACCTACATTCATGCTACATGTTCGCGCTTACTTTCTATGAATAATTCGTATCAGTATTGATTTTTAAGATTATTTTAGAGCACTTTCTGCAGCTAGAGCGACGATGAATCAAAATGATGATTAAGGAGGATTTTTGGGACCTATGAAACGTCGAAAAAGGCAGGCAAATAGTACCATAAAACTATTAAAAAAGGACCATAATATCCCGAAATGACCAATGACATGGTATACTTTGTAATATTCGTTGACATTATTAGATTTATTGGTTTATGAGTTGAATTTGGAGTAAGATATTACAAGGTAGTGTCAATGTGCCAAGTATTGTTGTTTTGTTGGTCATCCCAGTGGAGGAAGGCAAGTTTGTGAAGACAACAATTATTGTAACTCGAAACAAATTGCTATTATTTTACCCAATAATTTAAAAAATGAAAAAAAAATAGCAACAAAGGGACTGAATGCATGAAATGTCGAGAAAAAGGCATTTTCAGGCAAAATAAAACACTTATTTTTGAAATCAAGAACACATGAAACACCATTTTTATGACCGTGTCTGAACAAAAAATTAAAAAGGGATATTTAAACATCCTAGCCCTAATGATGATGTTTCATTGGTGAAGATGATGATAAAGAAAGGATAGACGGTGGGAAGAAGGAGGTCGCGGCCTATTAGTAGGGAACCTTCCCGGCATTTACCTCTCGACTGAGGGAAACCACGAAAAAGACAATTGTACAAAGGAAATTTGAGTCTAGTTCTACGATCTGATCGTGTTGGTGAATCAACCTCTAGGTAGGTACACTTGGCACAACTAAAATTGATCGTTCAATGAATCTGATTGACTGAAAAATTTAATCATCAGAAGTTGGTAAAAGCGATCTTCTTGTCTCACTCTAAAAGGTGACCTCCCATTTCAACGATAATAACAATCTTTGATTGTTATGGAACATGACCAGCAGTCATTCAAATTTGTTCAACAATCAATTTTTGTTGTGCCGAGCTATTAGTAAAATTTCACCTTTCACTTCGTTCCCTTGAGTCCAACTTTTATTTTTAGATTGCCCTACACACCCCTGATGATAGATATATGCTGTCCAACGTGGTGGTATTATTTTTGCTATATTTATTGTTGTGGTATTGTTGCTGCATTTAGTAGTATTGCTTTATACCTACTGTCTTATTAATACCTTTCCACTGAAATCTACTAATTGTAAGAGGAACAACGTATGAAGGCCACAGCAGCGTCCCACGGGATATTGTCTCTCCCATGGTGGCCTATTTCAAGCTTACGTTGGACAGGGTCTACCTACCCTATTTGTACCAGGGCGGATGCTCCAAATTATTGCAGTCAAACGCTACTGGCTTGTTGGTTACCTAACTGTTTACAATGCCTAGCGGTACCTAAAACATCGATTACGTAGTACCTACTTGTTACTTGCTACCTACATACTTGTTATTTTCTATGTGCCTATTACGATGCGGACTTTCAAGGATGGTGTTACCTGATAATATCGCTATCACACCACGATGCAGTCAAGTGCCTGGCTAAAGGTTTAAAAAATCGAAGTCATTGTAACCCTGGCAACCCTGACCTACACACCCTGCCCGCATGACAAGGGTTGAGAACTCAATGTTGTTGTGTTCCTTCAGACTGCCTAGCGCTTTCAAGAGTAAACAAGCTGGGGAAACAACGAGACCCTTTGTGCGAATTACACAAGATAATCGCAGACACCACAGGCTGGTTATGGCACAGAGCCAAATACGATGCGGTTTGCAGTTACCGATTTAAATACAATCCAGTGTTTGGTGATGCGATGTAAATGCTGTCTAGCTAAAATAAATTGGTATTTAGTTCGACTTGGTGTTATCAATCAATTGCTTTGTCTAGGCCAGTGATAGTGTCATCTAGGTGAGAAAGGTGACAAATGTCAAGTCTGCAATTTATTGCTCATTATCAGCAGTAACGTAATTTAGATTATCCCAAAATATACCTCGCCATGACCACAAAAATATCTTCTAAATTATTAGGCAGTAGACATTCGTATTCACTTATACATAAGGAAAAGAGAGCTAATTATACGTAAAATTCTTACCTCAGCCGGTGACATTGTCGCCATTTATGGTGTCCCAGCTGTTTTCAAACACCTATCGCTCTCTAGTAGCGATTTCGGAACTAAAAGCTCGACACGGCCCGGTTGACCCTGAAGTTGTTCTCAAAGAAAGATGGCTGCTGCCAGTGATTCGCCGTCAAAATATTGTTGAATTTAATTTTAAGCTGACAAATATTTTAATTATTGTTGACATTGCGTGACGTGTTCTCCAGTGTATTAATTATGCACATGGTTACCTATTAGGGAAAATTTTAGAAAACAAACAAACCTATTACGTTTTCAAAAAGTGACGTTTCTTTATAACCTTCAAGTTAAGATTCTATTTATTAATTTTAAGCATAAAAAATGAATCTTGGTGGTACGATACGATTGAACCGAGTGGGAATATGTTTGATCGTTGGGGTTTGTCTTTTACTCCTTTTTTATATGAATTCACATGGCGTTGGATTGGGTTCGAGCAAGACCAATAAACTTGTGGACATTGACAAAAATACTAATGAGATTAATTTACGCAAATTACTGATCGCTTCGATTGAAATTGCGGTGAAGGGTGGCAAAGAAGTGATATTAGTTCGTAGTCAACCTAATCTTCAAGAACAGAGCAAAGGGAAGACAAAGGAAGGTGCAAACGACCCTGTAACATTGGCCGATGTTCGATCCCATTGTGTCATGTATTACAGCCTGAAACACACATTTCCGAAGTTACGAGTAAGTATTGGCATCTGTTATTAAATACCTACTCTGCTGAAGTAGTATATGTCTTGATGTCTAGCAATGTCAACTAACGTTGTCTTCTGTTAAAGGTGATTTCCGAGGAGAAGGCGGCGGAGAAAGATTGCACTACTCTGCCTTTGCTCGATCTAGATGCTTCGGTGCTTCACTTGGCAGAGCCGTTGGGTGACATGATCGTTCCAGTGGAAGATGTATCAGTTTGGATTGATCCTTTAGATGCAACTCAAGAATACACAGGTATTTGAAGAACAATTTTATATTGTGTTAAAACACAGATACAGAACGTTGATTGAACTGAGTTCACTTAAAATTTAGCTGTGTGCAATATTCAGAGAGTGATAAGAGGGGTGAAAAAGTGAATTTATTCTATTTTTTGCAGTGTATTTTGTCATTGTAGAAAAGTTTTATGGAATACCTACCTACTTGAATTGAAAGAGAAGCAGGCTCGTAGGAACTAAATTTGCAAGGGGTATGAAATAATTATTTGCAAATAATATTGTAAAAGAACTTGAGCTTGAAATACTAGTGTCTACGAAGACAGTGGGGGGTCTGGGGGGAGGGCCCCCCAGCAAAATGCGGGTCCCGGGCCCACAGCCCCGGACATTTTTTGAATTTCAGACTTCAATTTGTGCATTTCTATACGCGATTTTTAATTTTAACATTTTAAGCAAATTTTTTTCTTTACACATAAATACGTATAAGAACATAGGGAGGGGAATTGAATCAGAGGGGGGGATTTTCCCCCCATTCCCCCCCCCCCTTCCTACGCGCCTGAAGAGAAGTGTTTAGAATAAGAATCCATGGATTGTGTTCGCAGAGAACTTGCTACAGTATGTCACGACGATGGTTTGTGTCGCGGTGAAAGGTGTTCCAATCATCGGCGTGATCCACAAGCCGTTCGCTTCCAAGCCGACGTCGTGGGCCTGGGTGAAGCGAGCGTCGTCGGAGGACCTCCAAGCCAAGAAGGTATACGACTTTCACTCCTCTATTCATTTTCATCACAGAATCTTGCTGGCTTACTTTCTATCATAAACACTGTAGGTACCTACTACCTAATTTACATTTGTGATCTACACAGTGCTCGAAGTGGGCCGGTATGGGATGGTATGGTATACCGGGAACTTCATTACACATTTGATTTCATACCGTTACTTCTCAGTTAAAAAACGGAATGCTAAAAATCAGATATTCTTGGAAATGTCTTTTGACTGCATATTCCAAGCATTTCTATGAAAATCCACTACCCCACGCACAACACATGTCAGCTATCACACCTGTGCGGCCTGCTATGCTATGTGCCGGTGCTTATACCCTGTTCACACTGAGGATTCGATCATGATCCAAAATCTCGATTGAGTTGTAAGAACGCGATTGAAATCTGAATCATGATCGAACTAAAGAAAACAAAAGAAGATCAATGTCAAACAAAAGAAATTATGAATTTTAAAAATATAAACTTACAAAATTGCATGCTCTAATTTGAATGTTACAAGCATATAAAGTTTAACTTGAATCTTGCCTCCATTTTGATTTCGATTGTAATTGAACTGGATCATGATCGAATTCTCAGTGTGAACAGGGTATTAGTGTTGATTTGTTTTCTGAAGAACAAATTAGATTAGAAGACTAATCTAACTAATGACTAGAGCCAGTTTTAAATGGTGATTTTATTTCTTAAAATTCGTTTTTAAAATCAATAATTTCGTTTTTTGTGTTTTTTCTGGAAGAGGGATTTCGCGATTTTGTGGTGATATTAAATAGGTTATAAAACACATTGTAATAGCCCCCAGACACCATAATTTGATGAAAAACATGTACCTATGCCACTTTGGAGGAGGGATTGGAATGGATGGGTCATGCACTATTAGCACTGAAATAGGCTTGTCTAGAATGGCGTCTTTAATGCTCTGTACTGTCTTTTCCCCAACCCACATTTTCTCTGTATAGATGGTACATAATATTTAAAATTTCATGACGCAAAATGTATATTTTGACAAGATATTTTCTTTCCCAATCCAACAATTTTCAGTGCAGTAATTGTTCCAAAATAATAAATATCCTTCTGTGTAAGTAGACTATTGATGAATAGTTGCGACTGGTTGAGGGTGGAAAGGGGGTTGGGAAAACCGGGCGACCTTGAACAGATGGGGGTGCAAAACAAAGCAGCCTGGAGGCATCATCAACAGTGGTTAGACTGGTCTGGTTCACTTTGAGGGTGGGTAGCAAAGTGTCTGGCGAGGGGGAGGGGGTTGAGTGAGTAGCACATAGAAAGAAACTGGTTTCGTTTGTTGTTGTGTGACCTGTTAGGGTGATAAAAGCAGTAATTTTAATAGAAACCCTTTATTTCGTGGTCATTTCGCGGAAAATGTTGAATATCGCGATCAGGGTTGGATTTCGTTTTTTTTCGCAATGTAAAAATGGTAGATTTGGGATCTATACACAATGAAATGGATTTTAGTAGATGAAAATAGTGCAATCAGAACAATTCGCAAATTCGCGCATCACCATTTAAAACTGGCTCTACTAATGACATGACAATTGTTGTCAGTGTAATTCTGGACCCTCACCTAATATCTTACCGCCCCCCCCCCCCCCCCCCCCCCCGCCCCTCCCACACACGTGTTATTCTTATGTTACCATACCGCCACTATTTAATTCCCACTTCGAGCACTGGATCTACATTCTCTTTTCAATGTGGTGATGGGGATGTGATGTATTCCAGCCCGAGGAAGGAGCGCTGAAGATCATCGTGTCTCGTTCCCACGCCGGCGAGGCAATCAACGTCAGCAAGCAGCTGATCGGACCCGCTGTCGAGGTGATACAAGCGGGAGGTGCGGGATATAAAGCGCTGGAAGTAGCCGCCGGGAATGTGTCTGCTTATGTACACATCACCGCTATCAAGGTAGGTCGTCAATCCATGTGAATAACTCTTTTGACCAAATCTGTGTAGAATATCCTGGAAGATGTGAGTTTTTGCAAAATACGAGTCTATATTCCAATACTCTTCAGTGTCGGTGATGGCGAGGCTAAAAAATTATCCGCAAAATGAATTAACAGTTCCGGCTTAGCCATGTCACCTTTCACCTCCCCAATGGACAGCTACCTTGACGCGGTGGTGGGGCTTAAGGGGCCGCCTCACATTACGAGTTGGTCCCAACTAAGTGCAGTCCAGGGTCAACTGTCCTCCTTAAATTCGCGGGCCCCTTCGGCCAGCCTCCCCCCTCGAGATGGTGATCCCCCTAAAAATCAAGTCCCACCGGCCCAAAGCCTCCCACCCCCCCTGGTCAGTCCCCATTCTGAACTGGCTTCCCACCCGACTCCCCCGGATCGGGCCCGTTAGGTCGACCCCTCCCCATGTCCTCCACTTATCATCTACAAAGTTAAAAGTTAAAATTAATGTGCGCAATATAACCTCAACGTTGACACGCCATTAAACCATAATAATCTTTCAAACTAATCTATTGAACCAGTTTAATTAACATTTTTATACCTACCTATATTCAAGTAAAATAATTTTGCTAACAACCTGCATATCAAGTCAATCTGACTGATGTTTCTTTTATGGTTTCCCTCAGTCGAGACTCAAGAGGCAAATTTAGAGTGACTTAAAGCACGCAACAATATAAAAGAGTTTTCCTTGTGCACTCACACTAATAGGGTTGTTTGTTTACACTGCCAAAACCTGCCACACCTACCTCTTTTGGTAACTTGTGGCCAGACGCTCGTGGCTGGTTTGTGTAGCCAAAACCTCCCACTTTCTACACATGGTTCTGATGATGTGTAGGCTGAGGCAAGTTGTGGTAATTATAAAATGCAGGCCTTTTAGACTACGACAGTGAATAATACAGACTAGGAATTTTGTTTGTATGTATGATTAAATATGTGTTTGCTGTAATAGGTATTGCTTACTTTTTCATTGATCTTACTGGTCAACCATAAATGCGTTCGTTTTTTGCTCATATTTTTTAGTGTTTGTGGTAACTCCTCCCACTTTTGACAGACTACCAAAAGCTGCCTTTTGGCAGGTTGTGACCACGTAAACGAACAGACCTAACGTATTTCTCTCGCTCTCTCAGAAGTGGGACATCTGCGCTGGCAACGCGATCCTGAAGGCTCTGGGAGGCGACATGACGACGCTCGCCAACGAGCAGATCGACTACTCGACGGGCGACAATCCGGTCAACACCAACGGCGTCCTGGGCACTCTCTACAAGCACTCGTACTACATCGAGAAGCTGAGCAAGTACAAGCCGGCATAATCCTGCCGGACCGCGCACGACTTAAGTTACTACGTACCTATACCGAATGATATGAATAGCTCACGTCAGCTCCTCGACAGATAGGAATTGATTCGGTGTACATATTTATAGCGTGAGGCTATGACATAGCATGACTGGGTATTCGACTTGGTAATTTATAGATGTGGGAAACTTAGTCATGATATTCCAAGTTGTGTTGTATAGCTTTTAACATTAATATATAATATCTTGGATAAAAGTTACATGTATATACTATTTACTTACATACCGCCTTTGTACTCAAATTATTTGTAGGAAACATACAATAGCGGAGAGTCTGGACGGCAGGTACCTCACGACAGGTTGAATTCTAAGTGTTGGGTACAACGTGGCCACAACAATTGTGTAACGTTTTGTACCAACGTTAATAAACAAAACACCATCGAATTTTGAGGGCACTTTGGCTTGACCCATACACTTTTAATTCGATCTGAATGGAGGTAGGTACAGTCATGGAAATATATCCGGTAAATGCTCCTTCACCCCCCCCACCACATTCAAACAACTTTCCCCGTGTTACGGGTCGAGGGGGAGGAGCCTAAACTAATGTAAATGCATAGAAAGGGAGAAGGTGCATTTACCGAATATATTTCCATGATTGTACATGTCGTCTTCTTTTACTGGACTCTCCCCTACAACAATAGGTGTATTTTGTATAACAACAATATTATTTGTTTACTAATAGTAGGTACCTATAATTAAGAGCAAATTTTGTGTAGGTTTTTATTTAAAATTAGCTTTTTTTACATGGTCTGGTTGGTATTGATCAGGGGTGCTCACATTCTTCTGTAGTACTCTTCCTCCTTTAATATTTTTATTTGTTTGCGATGGACAATGTCACTTACAAATGACAATTACGGTGAAAATATAACATGGTTGCTCTGACGAAGACAATAGTGGGCCTAAGGGGGTTCAAGGCACTGGAGAATTGTTAATTTTAGTAATGAATTTAGTGCAGTTCATTGCAATTTTACACTTATGAAGAAAATGTTTAATTCCATTCCAGTAGGTAGTAGTAAGCTTAAAACTATCATTTAGTTTTTATTCCGGAACTGAAATTATTTTGTAGAACTGCTCTATGTCGTCCAATCTGTAATCCGTCACTCTACTAGATAATACATATTTTGATAAGCTATGTACTATGTTATATTCATGATGATTTAAATAATAATACCTAATCTTTCTCCCGGTTCCAAGAATTGGGTCGGGGGCGGCGAGGGCTACCATTTGCTAGGGCCTCGGACTCCTGAGCTAGCTGGCCAATCTGGGCTCTTCCTGATGATTTAGTAGGTGAATTGTGAAGTTAATTAAGGAGGTTAGAGCGTAACCGCATCTTCGATAGGATTAGCTGTAACTTTGCATTCTTAGAGACAATTTCATGCTACGCCAGAATATCGCAAGAAAAACTAACATCGTGAAATAGTTTTGAGATGTACCCAGGTACAGTCGTTAAGTCTACTAGGAAAACGCTCAGTGTAACGCGTTGATGAGCGAGCACGGGTACGTGCAAATTCTCGAACCGGAAATGCGTACATAAAGCAAAGAAAACATACACATCCATATTTAATTGAAATATGATCACTCAATCAATAAAAAAGTATATTATGCTTTTCATCGAAACTTGAAAATAGCATCTAAGCACCCTGGTAAATATAGCAAATCAGATTCAATTCAAGTGGCACTGGAAAACATTACTTTCGATACTTCATTACTGACAGATATAAAAAATTTCAATAAGTTCATACGTTCTTAACTGATTGGGATGAAATTTTGTAAAATAAGAGACAATGTTGGTCTTAATGATCATGCAAAATATGAGTTTGATCAGAATTATCGAAGACCGTTTTCATTTTCAGCCTATCAGGAGACATTTATTTAAATTTTAAACAATTAATGAATTTCAAATATAATTAGGGCCTGCAAACATATAAGGTTGGGTTTACATGTGTGCAAAATTTCAGCTCGATCGAAGAAAAACTCTGACCTGTATAGCCAAAATATGAATTTGATCAGAATTATGGAAGACCGTTTTATTTTTTCAGCCTATCAGGAGATATTTATTTAAATTTTAACCAATGAATGGATTTAAAAAAAAATTGGGTCTGCAAACAGAGAAGGTTGGTTTTACATGTGTGCAAAATTTCAGATCGATAGGTGAAACGGTGCGACCTGTGTATCGGCTATTAACAGACAAAAACAAAAAAAAATACAAAAAAAAAACCAAAAAAACAGAGGTCCGTGCCAAAAGAGCCAAAAGGAGACGCTCGCTTCGCTCGCTCAAAAATGAAGATCTATTTTATTGTATTGATAGATTTGAACCAAAAGAATTATTTTCTAGTAGACAGATGGACATTATTAACAGGAAAAAAATTAAAACACCAACAAGAGCTATTTTAAGTTGAGATGTTGGAAACATACATAAAGATTGCTATTCTCTATAAAAATTATTTTGGGGATGGGCATTCATCTCCCCACCACTAATAATAATAGCGTTTGTTACAAATCTGTAAATAGATTAAAAACTCAAGTATGCAGTAGAAAGTTGGACAAAAATATCTTTCTTTACCGGCTATTTTTAATTTTTTAGCATCGCTTGTCTTACCTATTGAATATTATTGCGTCACATGAGGGCTAATCGTAACTACCGCTATATAATCTATCTGGTGGTTCCATCACGTGGGTCGTGGGGAGGGGGGGGGGGGGAGGGGTTCCCACCCCATATACAAATATATATAATATTTCCCCTATAAAATGAAAATTCTTGAAATATATAACTTCTAACAGGGTTTTGTCAATATTTGTGATTGATGTGAAACGATCAGTCGATCTGAGCACCTCTGATTAAAGGTCTGCATTGAAATATGCAGCAGTAGAGATATACGCTTCATACACTGAAATGTTGATATTATTATCATACAGTAATTGAAACATTGGATTATTGCATGTCAATTCAAGAAGTTTTTAATCCCATCATTTACTGTTGTTCAGAACACATATTTTTACGACTCAAGGTAAAGCCCTGGAAATGAATATTTTACAGACAGTTAAAAACTGATTAATAATTCGATCAATATTGTAGCAGCGCTGCATGAAGATTCTACTTTAGTGAGGGAATTTTAATCATGAATGGTAGTACTTAAAGAAGATTGTTAAATAAGATTCAAATTTGAAATGTTTAAATGTGCTTATAGTAGGGGAGCAAATGTAATTCCGCTCGATTGGAGTGCCGAAATTGATTTTTTCATAATTATCGATTGTTTACATCATTCTTAATATTACCTGACGTGCCTTCAATTTTTTTGGTGGCCATCTTGGAAAATATGGCGGAAAACGAACGAAAAACGTAAATTTTAAAAATTATTTAATTGATGGTAGAGGAAATATTGAAAAATTATGAAATAATTCACTAAAACTAACTCAAATATAGTGACTTGAAAAAAAAAATACGCCGTAAACAAAAAAATTTAAAAAAAATAAAAAAAATTTAAGTTTTTTTCTAAAAAAACATAATTTTTTTTAAAACGCATATTGTTCAAAATGAAATTGTCTACAAATTTTAATTCTACATATTTTAGTCTAAGTCTACGCGTTTCATAATAAATTGAGAGCAAAAAAACACAGAAACGTGATTGGTCAATTCCAACAATGAAAAAATAAAATTCGTTCACGGTGTATTTTTTTTTCAAGTCCCCATATTTGAGTTAGTTTTAGTGAATTATTTCATAATTTTTCAACCTTCACTCTACCAACAATTAAATAATTTGTAAAATGAACGTTTTCCGCCATATTTTCCAAGATGGCCACCCAAAAAATTGAAGGCACGTCAGGTAATATTAAGAATTATGTAAACAATCGATAATTATGAAAAAATCAATTTCGGCACTCCAATCGAGCGGAAAGCATTTTTTCTACACTTGAACCTGCACTATTAGGTGAGATATAGGGCAGTTGCATTTATTGGTACGGCATTTGGAGTACGACGATGTTGATTTTAAATTATATTATTGATGATCATACTCATGCTCAAGAGAGTTTGTCTAAGATTGGGGAGATTTTTGGTTGGGGTTTTTTCACGATGACACTAAAATTTGTGTAACAAACTATTATCTACTACAATAACATAACAGACAGTAGATAGTTTGTATGTAGTATTATTGAAAAATTACACATCAACGGTTAAAAAGGAAATTTAAAATTACTGAAAATTAAGAACTGCGCTTTGTCACAGTCTAAAGAGAATTTGCATAATTTAGTTGTGCATTATTATTATTTAGCCATATCAGCATTCTTTATAAAATATTGTAGTGGGTTCTGTTATTATTTTATCTGACACTTTGATCTGAAACCCGTGAGAAGGGAAACAAATCCACACAAAGAGGCTCCATTACTTAAATTTATCAATGTGTTTTTAGTTACCGTAAGTTGTTAACATTAGAAACGGACTTCAAGTGGATGTGTGATAATTTAAAAGTTGTATCACTTACTTTTCCCCAGAAATGGAGCCTCATGTAGATTTAAGATTATAATCCCCTTCCATCTCGTTACAGAATAAATGTTCAGTTAAAATTTAAAAGTTATTATTTCAACATACTAAATCAAAAGAAAATAATTATTCATAACACCAAACCAACCTTTTGCATGTTCAAAATTAGTAGATTTTTTATATAATCTGCTACATGGCATAGTATATAACAACATTATGTAGGTACCTACCTAATTATGTATATCAGTGCTTTTTATAAAAGCAAACTTTCTTGCAGGAAAATAAGGATAGTATGGGTGAGGTAACATTAATTATAAATCCTCTTTCAGCTAAGGTAGGGACGCTACTGGTGAATATGTTAAATCATTCCATCAGAAATCAAGTTATGACAAATAATAGGAATCCAGCATAAATTTTCACCAAGCCTTCCCTTTCTTAGGTAAAGTGGAGATCAATGATGTAAAGTTAGTTGTTTTTTAATATGTTATTCTCATCTTCAGTTACATTAACAAGAGTTGAGACGGTCGTATTGTTGAGCTTGTTAGCATGTATCACATTCACACATTTCTTGATTGTATGTAAAATATAGGCATCGTTTTGTGAATGTTCTAACCATGTTTTTAATGTTGGTGAAAATAGTTGCTACGATAATATTTGTTTAGGTGTTGGAGAAGCGAGATGTTTTCAAACATGTGTCAAAGAGAAATAAATTCTAAATCTGTACAAAATTACTGCATTTAAATTATTTAAATATTAGGTATCTACTACTACAATAGTATCTATGGTGGTCAATTAAGAATAATTATAAAGTAGGTATTAAAATAATTATTAGCTATCTTAAAAAGAGGAATGACTAAACAATATCTCTGTAGGTTACATGTAATTTTATCTTTGGCTACACAGTTCATTCAGGAAGAGAATGTATTGCTTAGGTCAGCGACCACTCTAATAATAGAAAGTTAAAACACTTGATAGATTTTGGCACCGTGTAATGAGTATTTGGCTATTAGATCAGCTATTTCTAGATCGAAAGGATATAAAATTAGGTATATTGCAAACATTTATATAAATTAGCTGTCCTTTCTTTAAAACATTCATTATAAAATATTAATTTCCAATACACTAACTTTAGGACTTTGATTTGATGCTCTAGAATTGCAGTTTCTGTTCACTGTCTAAAGAGCTGTATTTGGTTTCATGTCGTCAACAACGGGTATGTTTTCTTGCAAGGTGTCGCTATCGGATGGTGTCCGACGATTCATCACCGGCGAATCGATGTTTCTCATCTGCTGAACTCTTGACTTGGCTTCGGAAAGTCGTCGTCGAGCTTCCGACGTGTAGTTAGTCCTCGGTGTTGACCATTTCGGCGTGCCGTTGGATATCGAACCCAGAGGGAGTCTAGGCTTAGGCGGTGGCGTTTGACAGACGTTTTGAATGGGAAGTTCTTCCCAGTTGTTTTGTTTAATAGCTCGCAGATCACTGAACTTCTTAATTGTATCGTCAATTTGAAGATAAACCAAGTCCCAAAATCCTTCGAGGTCAGATAGGGTCATTTTTCTGCCACAATCTTCAGTTCCTGATTCATAGGTTGCCAACAGGCCAGCAAACTGCTGCAATTTATCATTCACCAATAGATTGGATAAACCTGAAATAGGGAAATGTGTCTTAGCTAATACCTACCGTAATTGTCGCATGGTCATGTAAATACAAAACAGCCCTCATGAGCTAGGTACGTACCAATATGGGCGCGAATTCTTCCAGCAACATCCTCGGGAATTTCCAGCTCGGATTCTAACGTATCTTTCCAATACTGACTTAATTTTAGAATCCTCTCCGTTTCTGATGACAGCAGGCGACGTAATCGTGCAGTACTCATGACAATTTTAGTGGTCTGTATGTTCACAAAAATTGGAATTTCAATATTGCTTGCCGAAATTCAGCTGCACACTGCTTTTAAACTTGACGTTTACCGGTGAATTGATTGTCGTCAGCTGTTTTGTGACCTTGAATTACAGGCTGCCAGGCAAGTTGGCGCTTATTCTTTGGGGGATTTACATTTCAGGTGTTGGTACTTCCCTCATCATTTGAATGGTGGCGGTTTCCATACCAATAAAACTTGATGGAATGTTTTGTCAATAATTATTTTTGTACCAATTCAGAAAAACAACCTGCACAATTCTACTGTGCATCGCTATAAATGTCGCATTTTACTATTTTGATTTGCAAGGGTACATTCTACAAATTACATCTTTAAAACAAAATTGAACTTGCATTTAAATTGTATTTTCGTAAATTTATGCATTTGCAAAATTTATCTTTTTCTTGCTTTTACGAAAATTCAATTTCGTAAAATAAAAGATTTATTTTGAGCATAAACAATGTCTAATACAACATACAATCAATTGTGGCATGAAGCACAAACCATACTGAATGAATTATCTCGTTCTGATACGCTATTGCATTCTGCAAAGCCCGACAAAGATAAGCGTCGAGCACAACGCGTCGTGAGCGAGCTTTACGTCAAATACATCATCGCAGTCAACAAACTCGACCAGTGCTACGACCAAATCGTTCATCCGCAGAAGCGGCTCCTTATCCGTAAGCTTTTGGACACCAGTATAGGACGAATGCTGGAACTTAAACACGAGTTGGTCAATCTCGATGTTTCCGAGTTCAGTTACTACGACGATGTCCTCAAGGAAATGAATATTTCACCGCTGGAAGTGGAGATTTGCATCCCGAAGTATTACCTGAGGGAGCGGGAAGCGGAATTGAAGAAGAGGAAGAAGTTTATTGATGATGTTTTGAAGAAGTTGGGGTTTTACGAAGAAGAAATGGTGCAGTTGGAAATGACGGAAGTTGAGGCAATTCGAGCGATTCAAATTCATGAGCGAGCACGACAGGTTGGTTCACTTATGCACTTAGAAATTACAAAACAAATTGGTGAACAAATTGTAAGCAATATCAGAAATTAAATTTTTTTCATTACAAAATGTATATTTATCTCAAAGTTGTATATTTTAAGATAATTTAAAATGTTCGCTCAATAGCATACCTATACTTTGTTATTTTTTTTCAAAAGCTCCATATTAGGAAATATCTTGTATGCAGTCTACTTACATATAATTTGATTTTTTTTAAATTATTTTTTATTGTTGGTCAAAGAGTTAGTTAATTACCGCTCCTTGGCTACATCATTCTTTAGCCCCCCCCCCCCCCCAGCCCCTTGTTAAAAGAATTGGCAGTTAATTACATCTTTCTTGATGACTTCCAGGGAAGACTTCGGTCTCAGTTCATGAAGGAGATCCGTCTGATGAAGGAGAAGGGCAAGAGCGAGCTTCCGGAGAAGAAGCTCGTTGACGGCAGCAAGTCAGCGCTCAAGATCCAGAAGACCTGGCGCGGCTTCAACGCCCGGCGCATCATGAAGAGACGCAAGCTCGAGGAGATGATCCTCATTGGTCAGTAGATCTCACTTCATTGCTGATCCTCCAGCCGCCCTGTCCGTCCCATTCCGAACTGGCCACCCAACCAGTGTCGGGAAACGAAAATTTTCAAGGTTTGCTAAAAATTGAAACTTGCAATATTGTCCAACCAACTTTACTACAGAATATCATTGTTTTCATCATACTCATATTGGGGGGGGGAGGAGAGAATTGAAATAACAATCTATATAAATTATGCAAAAATGCATTATTTAAAAATGGATTAAACTCAAAATCATTGCATTGCCTGCAGGAATGTTGCCGCCCACATTTCCTCCGACCGAGGCACGTCGTCGCGCCGACGAGGTCCGCAACAAGCGCTACGACATGCAGCGCCGGAACCAGATCGCCTACGACGCCGCTCTCGAGGAGAAGAAGCAAGATATCCTGGCGAACAAGGGCGGCACAATCCGCGAGAACATCGCCGATGAGGTGCGCACGTGGTACAACGACTGCTTCAAGGAGACCGGCAAGTTCCCCGACCTTCCCTCCGAGGAGTCAGGCGGATCCGCGTTGATATTCTCTCGCCAGGGCGCTGCGGACAGCGATCGCAGCAAGTCCAGCGCGTCTGCCTCCTCCAAGGAGAGCCGCAAGTCGTCCAAGAAGTCTAAGGAGAAGGACTCGAAGAAGGAAGAGGAGGAAGAGGAGGACCCCGGCTTCAAGATGCAGCCGTCTAACTTCCTGGCTGACATGTTAGCTGCGATCGCGCAGTACGAGGAGGTGTGGCGCGATCAGGACGACGCGAGCGAGTCGGGGGATCCCGAGATGATCGCCGCGGAGAAGACGCAACAGGTGGAGACGGAGCTGCGGAAGATCGTCGACGGGATGCTTCGCAAGGAGCTGGAGTCGCTGCAAGGGGCTCTCGATCGACAGAAGGGACGGAAAGCGAAGAAGAGCAGCAAGAAGAAGGGCCGTGCGGGACGGAAGAGCAAGAAGAAGAAGGAACGAGATCTGACGCCGGACAGAACGCTGGAGTCTTTGTTCGAGGAGCTCATCACCAACGGGATCATCCGGAAATATCCCGAGGTGAGTCTCGCGGACTTCTGCGGGGAGAGATCATACGCGGCGCACGAGCTGCGGAAGCTGGGCAAGGACCCGCTTCCGTCTCTCGGCGACATAAAGCAAGTCATCCTCGAGTACTGCATCTTGCCCATGGGATCGGCTAACATCCATCAACTCAGTCCGCTGGTGAAATCTCTGCTGATCGCCGGGCCGAATGGCAGCGGAAAGGACATGTTGGTACACGCGGTTTGCACCGAGGTGGGCGCCGTCCTCTTCGACCTCTCCCCCGCCAACATCGTGGGCAAGTACCCCGGCAAGTCCGGACTCATCATGTTGGTTCATCTCGTCAGCAAAGTGTCTCGGCTTCTTCAACCGTCCGTCATCTACATGGACGGGGCGGAGAAACCGTTCATGAAGAAAGTCCCCAAGACGGACAAGTCCGACCCGAAGCGGCTGAAGAAGGACCTGCCGAAGATGGTGAAGAACATCTCTCCGGAGGATCAGGTGATGCTGATCGGCGTGTCGAGCTGTCCGTGGGAATGCGATCAGAAGACGCTGCAGCAGGCCTACAGCAAGTTCGTCATGATTCCCAAGCCGGACTACGGAAGTCTGTCGAGTCTCTGGAAACAGCAGCTGTTTCAGTTCAACGGCGTCAACAGGCAGTTTGACACCGGCGCGATGACCAAGGTATCTAGAAGCATCGATTCAAAACACTTTGCCTTCACAGTGGCGGTCTGTCTCGGGGTGCCGGGGTGCGTGCGCATCTCGGGCCCCTGTCGTGTATGGGCCCTTTTCCCATATTACGGGCCCCTATTTACATTTTACAATCCTTTTTTCATATTTAACCAGCATTTTTACTCATTTTACATAATTTTTTTACTTTGTTTTACGGGCCCTGTCACACGTTTATCCAAGCCCTTTGCCTCATCGCATCCCGGTCCTTTTCATCCCAGACCGCCCCTGGGCCTTCGTGCTTCAAACCTTTACAAATTACAATATTTTAAAATACTGTATTTCATTACAACCCCTAATTCACTACAGGATATTACGTTTAGATCGAATCTTTGAAGATAGACAATATTTTGAGGTGACAAAGTATTTGAAAATGAACTACTCTTTGTGGATTCTTGACGACATTTTCTAATTTGTACTCCAATTATGCAAGAAGAGCAATTAATTCACTACAAAGTCTCCTTAATGAGATGATACATGGAGGATGAGGGTTGGTCCATCTATTTAGGAATCCTTGCAGTGTTATATCCCATTTAGTTCAGATTGCTTGATGTTCTTGTCGCAGGTGTCTGACGGCTTCACCGTGGGCGCGATCCGCAGCGTGGTGACCGAAGTGATGACGTGCAAGCGCGTGTTGCAACTCAGATCGCAGCCGCTCACCCACGCCGAGCTCGTCAACGCGCTCTGCAAGCACACGCCGATGTACAAGGAAGAGGAGGAGGCGTTCCTGCTGTGGTTCGCCAAGACGCCCATCGGCAAGCGCAAGACCAGGCAGTTGGAGCTCGAGTTGGAGGCCAGCGATCCAGCTCTAGCGGCCAAGAAGAAGTGAGGGAACTGAACCAAATTAACAGGGAAAGAACGATATGAGTCCATTTTTAGAAAAAATTTGTTTAAGGTGTAATCTTGCAGTGATTCTTACCCAGTGAACACAGGTCGTCCCAGGGACAGACTATTTTTAGGATATCCTAGCCTAAAGTAGGACATCCTACTAGGATGTCCTGGGTACCTCCCTGGGATATCCTAATAAAGGAAGAAGATCCTTTTTTAGGAACATTCTTCCTAAATTAGGCAATTGCCTTTTTTAGGAAGAATTGTCCTAAAAATGGCTGCTACTGAAATCCTATTTTAGGACAATTCTTCCTAAATTAGGCAATTGCCTTTTTTAGGAAGAATTGTCCTAAAAATGGCTGCTATTGAAATATTTTTAAAAGTTTCTACAACTGTCAACAGAGTACTCTGCCCTTCGACTTCACAATATAGATTTTTAATTTCAGCATAATCTCTTTATCGTTTGTTTTTAAGTAAGTTATATTATTTCCAAAATCTGCCAAGTATTATAAGATATTATAACAAAAAGAGACATGTCCTATTGGATGATAGGAAAAATGTGTATTTCTTTTATTTTGTACTGGAACCTAAGTTGTCACCTTGGAGTCGGAGCCATATTTTTTGGATGCAAACATTGATAACTGAATTAAGAATATGAATAATGCGAATCGTGCGAATTGCTGTCTGTGCAAATAGAATCTGTCTATTAAATATGGCAATTGCATACCAATAGGGGAAAATTATCTTCCATAGGAAATACCATTCTATTATAATAATAATGAAAAATTATATATTAAATTTGTCATTTTCATCCTAATTTAGGAAAAGCATCTACCTAAATAAGAAAATGACGTCCTAAAGTAGGACAATGTATATCTTAAATTAGGCAGTTTCATCTTAATTTAGGAAAAGTATCGACCTAAATTAGGAAATGACGTCCTAAACTAGGACAATGGATATCCTAAATTAGGCAGTGTCGTCCTTTTTTAGGAAGGTCGGCCTAATTTAGGACGTACCTGGGATCGAAAAACTTGTGTAATTAGGACACTCTGGGGACACTCTGGGGATCATTTTAGGCCGAGTTTAGGACGGACTGGGGATGTCCTACCTAAGTAAGTAGTCTGTCCTGGGGACGTCCCAGGTACGTCCTAGTGTTCACTGGGTATGAGCTTTCAGAATATACCCTCGGTTTTTAGAAAATATTGCCACAAAGTCTTGAAAAACGCAATTGAAATATTGATTTGTATGGAAGATATAGATACAAGTTTCAACATAAAACCTCGTTTATCTCAGTTTCATCCGAATGTGATTCATAGCGTTCTTTCCCTGTACCTACCCTTCAAATGGCATGCACAGTCCTCTTTGAGAGAACAATTTGGGAAGCAGTGGCGTAACTACCGCCCGGGAGGACCGGGCAAATCCCGGGGGCTCCCATGCTCAGGGGGCCTCGCCGGGGCCACCTGAGCTTTATTTTTATATAAATTTGTAAAATATAGAAGTTTATACGTTTTTGAGATGGAAAAGGTTTTCACTTTGGCTTTGCGCTCTAGCTATAAAACCAATTGACAATGATTCATGCGAACGTTATTGTTGAGGGGGAGTGGGGGGGGGGGGCCTCGAACGATATATTGTTTACCTACTTGTCCAGTTCGTTTCTCGAGCTTTTTTAACAGCTGGAAAACCTCGAAGCATGCAATTATATGTAACATATGATAAATCACGAAATTCGTTGAACTATCTCAGCCAGACGAATGACATTTTAGGTGAGTTTCTTTTTTTTAAAGTGGCATGTTCAAGGGCGTATTCAGGGGTGGGCTGAAGGGGCCATGCCTCCCCCCGAAATCAGGATTTCATCTAAGAAAATAAGCAAATTTAAAATAATATGTGAAAATAAACACTTAAAAATAGACAGATTATGTCAAAAACGTTCCAAAATGTTTAGAATTGAGTTAAAATTCCAAAAAATTTCTGCATATCCTAATGAGTTCAATAAAATTACCTATTCTTAAACCTCTTAGACTAATTTTTGGATATTTAACTTCCCAAAATAGCTATGCACTGCGATTCAAAATTGCACATAAATCGTTCGTTTCCGTGTCCAAATCAAACTTTCTGCTTCCAATACCTACTCTGCCACCTTAATCCCTATTTCATTGGCTTCGAAAAAATCACCTTGATGACCTTGATCCAAAATTTTCTCGGGGGCTGCGCCCCCGAACCCCCTGTTTTACACTGGGATTTTTCAAAATATTAGTAATGTCCGCCCCCACCCCCCCCCCCCCCAAATTTTATCCTGGATACGCCATTGCACGTATTATTGTATTTTGAGGAATAGGGGGGGGCCACATTTTGTTTTTGCCCGGGGGCCCCCTTAGCTGAAGTTACGCCACTGTTGGGAAGGGGAGGAGGGGGTTGATTATATTGGGTAGCGTAAAAAAATCCCCCTGTTTGAGAAGTGACTCTGTCAGAACTATTAAAGATTAAGAGCTGAATCTTTTACACATTATAGAAAACATGAAAATATAATGTGTGCAATTTTCAGAATTTTTTGATTAATGAGAAAATAGTTACTGACTTTTGAATTAAGATGCTGAAAGACAGTTTATACGGGTTTTGTAAACAGAACTTTAACAACACTGCAACAAAAACAAATTATTCTTGGGGGGATTCAAGTAGTAGTAGTAGTATTCTTTATTTAGCTATTTAGCTATTACATGTTTACATAGGTATTATACACTCAGTACTATAAGGTTTTTGTCTAATAGTACATTTTTAACAATTATAACACAATTAAGAGATAATTAAGAGATAAGGTAAATAAGAGATAAACAAGAGATACACAATTTCACCTATTCCAAAAACCTTGGCTTAGGGCCTATCCCAAAAGCCTACATTTATATTTGCTAGTGGGTCTGAAAGCCAATTTCCTTTTAGTGAAGTGGGCTAATAGCCATGGGGGGATGGAACTATCAATATATTCCCCATTTGCAAATGATCATTGTTCATTGATCATTGATCATTGTTCTTCACAATGATCAATGATCTTGTTTTTACCCAGAGTGTATAAATCAGAAACTCATACACACATGTCAATTATTTAGGGCTCTTTTTTTACGCAATTATGCAAATGTGTAAATGTATGATTTGATGTACAAACTATAACTTTCAGTCACATTGCCTTGTGTTGTATACTCCTAATGACTATGTCTTATCTGTCTACGCCGTCATCAGGGAAATATGATTGGAATATCACAATAGGGGTGAGTTGGAAAGTTACCATACATAAGGGTTTGATCTATACACATACAGCCTAACTTGAATGCTGTGTAATTTTAGAAAAGTATTAATCTGTTCTACTTGATTACTTATTTCAAAATAATAACCAAAAATTAAAATTCGGAGACAATAATAAAAGTATATTCGATTATTTTGGGTGAGCAAAGGGTGGGCAATAGTCCCGACTTGGGATTTGTGTTATGAATAATCTCTTGTATTTCAACACAAAATGATTTTAAATATAAATCTTGCTTTATTGCTCAATCATATCTCACGAAACAACGCAAGATCCCCAGGTCCAAGCAATACTATTTAATGTTAAATACAACAAACAAAACATTAACAAAACAAATGGAATATTGTAATTGCTTTATTACTTTTACAAATCCTAGAAAATTCCCATGTCACACCATGTCAATGTAATCTTGTAAAAATGAAGAAGGCTCCTTGAACAAAGTAGACGCAACTGAAGTGGCTTGCTACTGATGGCGATGTGCTCACTACAGAACCGAGCACTTCTTCATTCTCTTAAGGTGGATTCACACGGCCGTTTCAAACTTCGAGTTTGAAACTCAAGTTTGCCGAAGTTCCGAATCACCGTTCCAAAAACCTTCGTGTGAACTATGAAAAGATTCGAACTGTGAGGATTGAGTTTCAAACTTTCATAGTTCACACGGGAGTTTTTGGAACGGCGATTCGGAACTTTGGCAAACTTGAGTTTCAAACTCGAAGTTTGGAACGGCCGTGTGAATCCACCTTTAAGGTGGATTCACACGGCCGTTTCAAACTTCCCAAGTTTGCCGAAGTTCCGAATCGCCGTTCCAAAAACTCCCGTGTGAACTATGAAAGTTTGAAACTCAATATTCGCAGTTCGAATCTTTTCATAGTTCACACGGGAGTTTTTGGAACGGCGATTCGGAACTTTTGCAAACTTGGCAGGTTTGGAACGGCCGTGTGAATCCACCTTTAGAAGTGTGTTGGTTTGGAGGACGTAAAGACCGTTGATTGAATCTAGGAACTGTTGAGGTATTGAGTATTGTCTTAATATTAGTGCAATCTTTATCATGAATATAAAATATGATTCAGAATCATGGGCGTCTGCAGGATTTCTGCCGGGTGGCGGGGGGGGGGGGGGGGGGGGGGGCAAGGCAAGGAAAACAATCTTCTTATGGTTAAGGGGGAGGGGGCGCCCCCCACCCTGTCCCGTAGGGCGATTTTTGACTCTTTGAAATCAATTTTGAGACGTTTTATGGTTATTTTGTTGAAATATTTAATATTGTTTAAAATTTGACACTTTGAGGTGGAGGGTATGCCCCACCCGGTCCCACAGGGCATTATTTTGTTTTTTTTACACTTTAAAATGGGTTTTTATGAGTTTTTTTTGGAAAAAAAACACCATAATAAATTTATGTTTTCTTAACACCAGGGGGGGGGGGCAGCGTTCCCCCTTGCTCCCCCCCCCTGTGGACGCCCATGTTCAGAATGTAAATAACCAAAACCAAAGTCATGTGTCAAGAACAGTTTCAAATAAGTCTATCAAATAAACGATCTTCATACGAAAGAATTAGTTTTTTCCTTTTAGTCCATGGCCTAAACATCATTGTGGTTTCCACACATCCAGAATCATGAGTGACATTCTGTCTTACAACTCAAGTGCCAATTGTAATTTATAATGTAGCACAATCTTTCATTTGAAAACGTAATAAGTGTTATTATCGTGTGATAATGTGAACAATAAAAAGTGGTGTTTGTGTTTGGTAATGAATTCAGTTGAGTTGAGAGGCTTCTGAACCTTGACATATGCGATTCAATCTGCGCCGATGCTGTAAGGTTGCATTTCCAATCCAGATCATTGTTGCGAGCCCACTATCTGCCCGGTCATCTTCCACGCAGGTTCCAGCTGTGTCTCTGATAGATATCGACATGGTGAGTGGGGTGAAAGTCATTTCTAAGTCGTCACAAATCAGAGAGGGCTAGAACGAGCCGCTTGTTAAAACATATTTAATAATTGAGCGAGAGCAACTCTTATGGCACCAATCGATCTGAAATTTTACACAGATACTAACGTAATCTAATTGTAGTCTCTGGAATCGTTTTTGAACGAGACCCTGTGTGATTGGTTTAAATGTAAAAATAAACTATTGGTTGGTCCCGTAAATTCGAAATTTTGCGAAGTCATTGCAACTAACGTTGTCCCCAATTTTAAAAAGTTTCAGCAAAATCCTCCCATTGGTTAAAGCTTAAAATCATCTTTCATGTGGATTTTTTAAAATTTAAACTAGAACTTGACCGATCAACTTAAACTTTGCATGGTCATTGGGACCAACATTTTAGGTACTTTTGACAATTTTCAGACTAATTTGTAGTTATCTTCAAAAGTAATTGTCATTTTAATGACATTTTGTTCAATAATCTTGAAATATTTGAAAATGTATGTCAATCATTTCAATTATAATATCAGTGATGCCTCCGGTAGGTTCAAAGGGCCTATATATAGCAGAGACTTCTAAAGGTGGATTCACACGGCCGTTCCAAACTTCCCAAGTTTGCCAAAGTTCCGAATCGCCGTTCCAAAAACTCCCGTGTGAACTATGAAAAGATTCGAACTGCGAAGATTGAGTTCCAAACTTTCATAGTTCACACAGAAGTTTTTGGAACTGCGATTCGGAAGTTTGGCAAACTTCGGAAGTTTGGAAGGGCCGTGTGAATCCACCTTAACGCATTATCAAATCACATACAATACGAAGGCTCGCTTATCAACGCGGTACACAGAGCGTTTTCCTAGCATTCATAATATGATATAACAGGGAAGTGTTGAAATTGTCAAAAATTATCGTATACAAGCCGCATAGAAATGTTTGATTTTTTAAACCTTTCAACATACCTAGACATTGAATTTGTTACTTTTCTACAACTATATCTGATGTTTTTTTTTTTTTTTTTGTTTTTTTAGATATCAAACTTTTTTTTTTTAAATTGTCTAGATCAGCATGCAAAACCAATGAGAAGATAATATTTAAAACGTAATAAATTTGTTCGATTTATTTAAAATGTTGTAAAATGTGATAAAATGTTTTGCTTGACATTGAAAATTTTAATGTTGATCGGATCATCAATCAGAAGATAATTTGTTGAAAATTTGAACCAATCAACGGATTTTGAAAAAATTAGAATCTGCAATTAATTACCACTTCCACCCCTAAACACCAGCAAGTTTCTGAGTGGCAGGTTAAGCCACTACTTTGCTTGGAAAATGTACATGTTGCCAAAATTAATAATTGGACTGAGCCATAGGTAAAGTGAATACATAATCAAGTTATTATCTTTCTAACTTCTAACCTGATTCTACTTGGTTTGTTAGATGATTAACTAATGTTTAATATGAATCTATCAAATGTTATTGACACTGTTACCGTGCCTTAAACTAAATTTGAAAATTCTATTATTTCATGTTCATAATCCATTATTTACTATCATTCATAATTCATAATTTTAAATAGCAAATTAGTGATAATTAATTACTAACTGACTGCTATTCTAATGATGTATGAAGTGAATTGTGATCCTATTGTTAATGTAGGTTATGTAAACTTGAATATTGTATTTTTTTGTACCATGTATAAATTAATAATTTGATAGCTATAAATAAAACACTTCCACTACTATAGTAACTAACTGCTACTACTCGGTCGGAAAAACGGTGCAACCCTGTTTATTTGCAATAACAGAAAAACAAAAAAGAAAGAGATCGCGGTGCCAAAAGTGCGAAAAGGATTCGCTCACTCAATCAGGGATGCAGTGGGGCCAGGTCGGCGCCCTGGCTTCTTAATGGGAAACGGGCAGGGCGCACGTTGCAACCTTTTTCAAAATCCATTCAATTCATCCATGGTTTACGATTTTATTCTTAAAAAATGCAAATAAATTGCATCTTAACTTTTGTTACAATAGAAAATTTAAAAATCTATGTTAAAACTCGGTCCCAAATGCACTTAAATCATCCAAATCATCACTAAAATAGTAAAATATTCAAAAAATTCCCACCTGGGACAAATTTAGGGGTTCTTGCTCCCCAAACCCTCCGCGGGTCGTGAACGATACGGATTTTGTTCTTTTTCGGCTCCCTGGCACTTATTTGAATATGACTTATGGCGTTTTCGACTGGCCGCACTGGGCCGCACTAGGTGTGCACTCGATTTGAAATAAGCATTGAGGTTTGTATGGTGACGTCATTTCAGTGCAACCCCAGTGCAGCACCAGTGCGGCCAGCCGACTGAGTATAGTGAGCGTGGCCCTGAAGAGTTTTTAATCGATTTTTATCAATATCTTTTACCATCGTAACTGTTAACAAAATAGGGCTTTGTACGCGTATTCAGAACAGTTCAATGAAAATATTTTCATATATGAAAATATTGTTAACAATGGACCAATGGTTGATGGGAGGAGTCAATGTAGAATAATAGTTATCTTTACTCACACTAGAGCAGCACTGTCCATATAGTGGGAGAAAGAACCAATCAAATATGTGTGGGAAAGACAGTTGAAGTCAAAATGGATGCATTTGCTATTTGATTTGTGCTGTCACAGCCTTCTTGACGGTCACGGCCCACATCCTTCTGTCATCTGTTTTATTCGTGATGTCACATAGCAAGATAATGACTAGTGGTCCATTACATTGGTAAAAGATATTGATAAAAACCGATTAAAAGTCTCTTCAAGGTCAAAATCACTACCCAGCCGTCTACCTCGGGTTGCCGACTCTTCTAAATGAGCTGGGCTGGGTGAACCAGAACGCATGATATTGATAAGTGATGAGGCCTGTGGGTCAAGTGATCACCCGTCTATCAAGCTATCACGTTGCCTAGCGACCTACTGCGATGACCATGGAGTGACCACGCGGGGTTCTTATCTAGAAGTTCAAGGTCACGGTCAGCACTATTGTCTCTTCAAATACATCACACGATAATTAATTAAACAATTAAATTACATCAAAATTACATGAATTAATTAGCAGCCTTGTTAATCGATATCCGCATTAGTTTATAGTACAGGGACTAATTGAAATGAGCAAAGAGTCGGTATTACCGTATTACCTGAGACTAACCAACCATTACCTAACATTAAGTAAGCCAATATTGCTTCAGAGTTAGTTTAAGAGGGCTGAGTAGACGTGAGCGTGGCCTTGAAGAGTTTTAATCGATTTTTATCAATATCTTTTACATATGTAATTGTTAACAAAATAGGGCTTTGTACGCGTATTCAGAACAGTTCAATGAAAATAATTTCATAGTTTGGAATAAGTTATTAATTTTATTTTGTCCAACAGATGTTTAGTGCCCGAAAATTAGTAAAATTATGGCACTAAACATCTGTTGGACAAAATAAAACTAATAACTTTTTCCAAACTATGAAATTATTTTCATTGAACTGTTCTGAAGACGCGTACAAAGCCCTATTTTGTTAACAATTACATTGATAAAAGATATTGATAAAAATCGATTAAAAAACTCATCAAGGTCAAACTCATTACCCAGCCATGGTAAATGTGGTGTATTACCATTATATGCAGGAAGGGCAATAAACTAATGCAGGTTAATTTAAACTGAGGAAATAAGCTCCGGAAGCTCAGTAATGGCACTACAATTACACCGAGTTCCCTTAATTGGAACTAATGGTAATATCGGGACTTAGAGGATCAATTAGTCGCAATCTTGAAACATCTTTGAATATTAGTTATGATGAGATATTAGAATTTGTGTAAAATACGCAATTCTGCTTATTTACAGGAGGGTTGATGACAATCCTCTTGAGCACGAAACTTTGTTCGAAACGCTGTGTGAAACACTACACATGATATTCAATTCAATTTCAAATTTCATTCGTTTTGTTCTATATTTTACTTCACTTCGGTTTGACGGGGACTGTTGTATACGAATACGATGGTACCTGTCACTAACAACCGTGTAACTGCGAATATTTGATTCATTTCGTTTTTTTGTGAATATTTGAATGTATTTGAATGGAACCCTGTTCGTCAACAAGCGAAGACGAAATGATTGGGAGATGATGATGCAGAATAAGGCTGGACAAGTGGATTTGATGGATGTACGGATGGATGTGGAGGAGGCGGTCGTGGCTTATTAGCAGGGAACCTTCCCAACATTTTGGGAACCACAACCACGAATGAATCACAAAAAAAACATTCAGGAAGGACTGCAACTATATATCTCTCGTCTCATTTTATTCTTTTATGTCGTCAAAGTCCACGCGAAGTTGAAATAAAATCGACATTATCATTCTTATCAATAGCTTTTTCGTATGGCTTATTTAAAAGGTAAGATAACACAGTGATACTAATATGAAGTATTCGGCTCGTCTTGAATATCCTTGCGAGATAATGTGGTACAAATTCTTGTTCAACGTGAGCTCGACTTCTGTGACAAGAAGTTGTAAATACAAAATTATGCGAAAAGATTATGACACAGAAGTTGGACAAGAAATTGTGTCGTGGAAATCAGATGTCACGACGCGCGGTAGTCCGACCCAGCCAAGCCACTAGCTCTGCTTGGGGTTTGAACTAACTCTCACGACCACATTCATTCACACATGCGCACTTGCAATGTGTTGAACTCTATTCATGTTTACAACTCCGCAATATGGGCCGCTTTATAGCATCTTTTCGGTAGTAACAGGAAATTACAATTTTGCAAAGTAAACCGGTAGCTATAATAGTAATACCAAACATAAGATAATATGTTTAGTCACTGTATAAGGAGGTTCTAGGTTAGAAATCTTTGGTTGCGGTAGTTAATGATATATTTTCTTTCTGATTGCATCCGTTCGGTAGCCAGGAGTTCGATAACAATAATTGTAAGTTGTAGAAGTTCCAAGTCTTCATCATTGGCCTCGATGCACCGCAGGAGAGTGGACGGTGGGAAGGAAGCGGTTGTGAGCTATTAGTAGGGAGCCCGGGCGACTGAGGGAAATCACAGTCAGGGAATCGAACCCGATATTAATATTATGTTCCACGATTAGAATCCACATGAGAGCGAAAGGGGGGATATTTCAATGAAAGGGAACAGTGTATGGGAATTGAAGACTCAGTAGAGGCAAATGCTGGGACGGTTTTCTACTAATAGACCACGACAGCCTCTTTCCTTCCGTCCACTCCCCTATTCTTCATCTTCATAATCATCCATTCGGCGCAATGGGACTAGTTGGAGAACAGTGCGACGTTAACAAAAACTAAAAAATTACACTTTATAGTTTTGATAGCGCCAGTAAAACCAATTATTTTGATAGAGGATGAAATTCAATTTTATTAACCTTTATTCCAAGGGAATGATCTTATAATGACGTGGCAAGTAGAAAGAGGTGGTGGAACTATTCGTAATTATTTTTTATAAATGTCATAAAACACTAAAATTTAAATCAGGAGATTCTAATGTTGCCAATTAGCCCCCCAACCCCCCTCGAACCATCCTCCTCTTGAATTGAAGAGTAGGTGCAAATGGTCGAAAGACGATTAAATCTGATGCATGAAATCAAAATCCGTTAGATTAAGATAATCACTACGTTGTGAGTTTCCAATGAACCCTGCGAAGGTCAACTCAGATCAAGGATGCACAAGTACAAATCACACGTGCATTTGTTTTAATTAAACTAGTAACATTTGTGTGGTTATTGACCAGTGATTGGACAGAGGTGTGGAGGAACTTTATATTGACGTGGGGGTGGTTGGGGGTGAACTTTTGCCACAGCGCAACATTATAAAATATTGACAGTCATTTTATAAACATGCAATAGACAACATCATAAATTATCTAGTTAGCTCTGCTTTTCAAAAAATTTCATATGCAGTACCGTGATCCAAGCAGAGCGAATGGAAATCACAGCCTTGTATACCTAAGATGAATAGTGTATCCACTGAACGCAAAAACGTGTAACATTTTTTGAGAATAAAATATGACCTTGAATTCTCTTTAGAACGACGCGATCCTGGCGGCATAATGGAAGAACTACATAGTGTTAAGTTTTTATTATCTTATTTACCCTTTGTTATTTCATTTATTAAACCAGAGTTGTTTTATTTAAATAATAATATAATAATAAGTCAAAATATGTTCTTAAAATGGCATTTTGAATGAGAAATAAGAATAAAATTTCCTAGTTGAATCTTTGACCGCAGCGCAGACTAGCGCTGCGATCGAAAGAGAATCAAACTCGCCGCCCAAGATCATCTACATTCGGCCCAATGTTAAATGCGTTCAGTGGATACACTATTCATCTTAGGTATACAAGGCTGTGATTTCCATTCGCTCTGATCCAAGTATCTATTATGGTTTTTCAACAATGGATCATAACCATCATAATAGATACTTGGATCACTGTACTGCATATGAAATTTTTTGAAAAGCAGAGCTAACTAGATAATTTATGATGTTGTCTATTCGGAATTTAGTTGTGGGTCGTTGACAAGGAAATGGGATGGGGTTGAAGAGTCTCTTCCAACATGTGAATTAGATAAAGAAGCCACTCAAAGAAATATTTAAGTTTCTGATCTCGATGAGCAGAAAATTATTCGTGTGTGATAAATAGTCATGAAGGAATCTTTGTTCCCAAATCTGAATAATTATCTAAGCGCAAGAAAGACACAAGGAACAGCTGACGTCACAACATTGTATACTCTACATGGCTCTGGTTGCTGATGTATTGCGGCCTACGTCAGAGTTTTTGTTGGCGTCAAACTCTGGTTTTTCCTCATGGATCAGTCGACAATATTTTTAAAAACTAGACTTTCCGTTGAAGAAACTAAAGCTGGGTCCACATAGACAGTTTTTGCGTTTTGCGTTTTTTTTCTTACAGAGCCAATCACAAGTCCAGAAACCGCTCACGGTAGACTTGTGATTGGTTAATAAGAAAAAAAACGGAAAACGGAAAACGCAAAAACGGTCTATGTGGATCCGGTTTAACGGTTTGAAATTAAATGATTTTTGCTCTGGGTTAGATTTATGAAGGTCGCAGAAAGTGGCCGAAATATTGAGATTAGGTGATAAAATAAATATAGTTTGTGTACCGTCCCAAGAAAATTGGTTTCATTTGGACAGAAAATTTAAGAAGACAAATATAAAGAAGGAGGATTTTGTACTTCAGTACCACCTAGGAGCACTAAACCAATTTAAACAGGGATTTTTTTCACTTTTTTCCTAATGAACAAAAAGAAGCAGTCCCAAAAGTCAGATATAACGTGGCTGGCTTTCCATGCTCCGTCATCTTCCGTCAACGTCCGTCACCGTCCGCCACCGTCCGAAGAAAACGACCACGTGACCCGTCTCGACCAATCTCTCGCCGTCCGAGATTTTTGGAGATGGCTCTGATTGGTCGAGACGGGTCACGTGGTCGTTTTCGTCGGACGTTGACGGAAGATGACGGAGCATGGAAAGCCAGCATAGTCTCACTTTCCTTGTAAAATGGCAAACAAATCTTACTTCATTTATTTGTTTTCATTGATTTTTTTGTATGTGTTTGTGGAAGTTCTGGGGGGTGGGGGAAGGGGCGGGGGCCGGAAAAGAGCGCCCGACTGAGGCTGTTCATGGTTTTCCTCAGTCGAGAGAGGCAAATGATTGGATGGTTACCTACTAATAGGCCACGATCGCCGCCTTCCATCTCTACCTTCTTCATCATCATCATCTTCCTCATAATCATTCATCCGGCGCCATTAGCCTAGTTGTAGAAAAGTGCGACGTTAAACACCACTAAAAAGAAAATTGCATTTAGTCTTGATCTTACGCCAGTAAAACCCATGATTGTGTCCACAAACACAACACACAAACTCAGAATCAGAAACAATTTCTCTAATTATTGAGTGATCATGACATTCCACTCTACGCCAAGGATAGAAACAGAAAAATAACAGGAAACGAAATTTCACAAAAAAAGTATCGTTTACCTTTCGTGCGTAATTACATTAATAACAATTAAATTCCTAATATTCTAGTGTTGTGCATAGGTTAGCCGCCCCTCTCCCCCTCCAGTTCACCACAAGGTTAACTTCTAGTGTTGTAATATTTGCTAGAGCCGAGAAGAGTGGTAGGGTTAAAGAGTGGGGGACAGTCCACCTGGTGGGCCTGTGTTTCAGCAGAACTCAAGTCAAGTCAGATTCGCAAGCACGCAGCAGTCCTAGGTCAGTGAGTCAGTCAGTTATTGATCCGTCACTTCCAGCCAGCCAACAGTCTATCCTCTTTAACTCTTTAACTCGGCACGGTGGCAAGGCGTGGACAGTGCGGCAACATCCGATCAGCAATTCATTATCAATCCAAGAGGGTAGATTCCACCATTTGATAATCATCTTGACTGATTTTCAATTCGCCAAGTATCAACCCACGTTTTCACCGGGTGATGTACCATGCGCCCTGTGCTAGCTGCGCTGTGATTGGTCGGGCGAAGTCGCGAGGTCTGCGCTCATTGGTCGAGACGGTATAGTGTGATGTCAGACCACAATGCCGCTAGCTTCATAATAACTGGTGTTGCCGAAGCATCTGCTTTAGTCGCGATTTCGACGTCGTTTTACATATAACTAAATTAACAAAGTGTTCGAGTGTATGTGTGTGCTTTTTTACGAAACGGACTATAAGGACATATACCGTGTGGAATACCAGAAACTTGGACTGTGAAAGGTAAGCGAAGTATGGATTTTTACTGTCTGACATTTTACCGGCTTTACTCACGCTAGGTATGTCCTTCGTATTGTATATCACGCTATCACACTTTTCACCACGTTTCCACTGCATTAGAAATGACTTTTGTTTACTACCTGAATAATTGACACATTGTCTGTTATTTCGTCCCGGCTGGATATTGTCTCGCTATTGTTGTCGCAACAATGCGGCACAACAATGTATGAAGTGGTCTAGGCGGCAGTGTTTGCAACACGTGTTGTGTAGTCAGCTGTCACAATGAATCATGTAGCATGATATATGCCTAGCCTACGTAATCTGAGCTCGCTATCACGGAAACAGTAAACTTCTTATCTTGGGGTTTTGCGAAATGGAAAGTAACACTATACGATAGGCTTGGAAATATTGTAGTTGGATGTTAGTTAGTAAAGGAATCATTTCTTGGAAATATCAGCACTCCTAGCGTTTTGATGAAGAAAATTTAATGAGCGTTTAGTTGTAAAAAACATATGTTCGTTGTAAAGATCTGTCGGAAGATATCCGAACATTTTAGTTCTTTAAAAAAATAACCTTGACTTTGACTTTGAAATCTCATTTTACGGCATTGTTTTGGGACGGTAGCGTTTTTACGAGAACCAAGGTATAACTGGTTTCTTTGCGAGTACCTAATGTTATTTTGGGGAATCGGAAAAATAATAAGATTGTAAAAACTTCAGTCAGGATCGGTCGGGATTATCCAGTCGTTGCTCGAAGCAAAAGACACAACCACAAAGGATGTATTGATCTGTTGAAAACCTGTTGATTATATTATTATATATAAATTGTTTTATTTCCTTTTTTTGAAAACAAAATTAGAACCTACCCAATAATGGTAAATTCCAGAGATTTCACTATTTTGTAAAATGGAACCACAAAAGTGTATTTGGTAGTCCATCCCTTCCTAAGTTTTTAATTCTTTAACGTCGCACTGTTCTACAATTAGGCTGATGGCGATGGATGATTGATTATGATGATGATTGGGAGATGATGATTGGGAGATGATGGTGAAGAATAGGTAAGGATGGACGGAGACCTTCCCAGCATTTGTCTCTCGACTCGACTGCGCAAGACAAGTCGGACGGGCGCGGGGTCAAATCAGAGACCTCTGGAGGATCCAGAGCTTTGCCTGCGCCAACTTGCTCCGTAAGAACGTCGCCATAGAGCTTTTACGCTAAGGGCTGTTCTGTATGGGTATCAGAACTTTAAATGAAGATAACGTTGAGCTTCGCGGTGCAGAGCAAGCTGGCTCAGGAGTAACGATATGGATTTGAACTCCGGAGGTCTCGGGTTCGATTCCCATGCCCGTCTTCCTGTGAATAATATTTTTATTTGGAATACAATGAGTTCTATACTCTTCTATACTTTGTGACTATCTCGGTAAGGGGAGAATTATAAGTTCTGAACAATGATGAAAGAGAAGGAGAGAATTGATAAGAAATGTTGAGAATCCCGGTTCTAAATCATAAGTGAACAAATGTCATTAATGTTTTGGATGACATTTCGTAGATTTTCTAAAACTTGTTGAATATTTTGCTAGGCTCTTCTCCAAAATATCAATAGAAAATTTTCCTGAACTGGCAGCACTAAGAAAAAATAAATTGTCTCCAAATTTATTCCTCGATGTACACTTGGCCAAACAAAACTTGAACGTTCAATAAATCTGATAGGCTGATAAATGTAAGATCGCACCATCAGAAGTCAGTCTAAGCGATCTCATTGTCTCACTCTAGTAGGTGACCTCACATTTCAATGATAATAACAAGCTTTGATTGGTTATGGGACATGACCAGCAGTCATTCAAATTTGGTCAACGTTTAAGTTTTGTTTGGCCGAGTGTACATTCATATAGAGACTTTTTCAGACTTTTTCCTCAATATTTTATACATTCTCTAGACTTTTTGTTAGGAAGGTCAGACTTTTTCGACTTGTTTTGTACTTGAGTCCGTCATAGCCTGTTGTAGTTGGCGAACAGTTCCAAGAGGATCCGGGCGGCGTGAAAGTGCACGTAAGAACGGTACGTGATGTACGTGACACGGTGACGTGAGCGTTACGTGAGACCACGCGAGCCACTCCATGTCACTTCAACTTCCAGGTCAATTGCCGCCATCTCGCAACTACCCTGCTGAAAAATCTTAGCAAGATCTTGCTAAGATCTTGCCAAGATCTTAGCAAGATATTGTAAACAAGATCTTGCAAGATCTTGCCAAGATCTTGCAAGAACTTAGCAAGATCTTGCAAGATCTTAGCAAGATCTTGCAAGATCTTGCAAGATCTTGGCAAGATCTTAGCAAGATCTTAGCAAGATCTTGTACATTTTGCTGCCAAAAAAACGTTAAAATTTCATAAAAAATTTTTTTCTATATTTATGAATACTCATTTGCATTTGGGAAACCTCTTCTGAAGTATTGGACAAGGTTTGATTACACATTTCAATTATAAAATCCCGTGGAACCGCCGTGTTTTGAACCTGCGATCTCGTGGTCCGTAGTCGAGCGTAGTCAAGACTTAGCTGCGCTAATAGTGATCATATTGAGTTTTCATATTTAAGTGAACATATTTATATTATTTAGTGGATCATTATATTGTTATTAACATGATAAAATAGGAGAAACGATAAATATTAAGATTTATTTATAAAGTAAATTGATCTGTGATATTTCCCCATAAAATATATCAGCTCACGCTCTGTAGTATAATTACTATAGTTTATTTTACTAGGTGATGTGGTGCAAATTTTCTAAGTCAATGAAGTAAAAATTCTGTAGTTTATATACCTTACTACTACAAATACTGTAGTAAAAAGTCAATGAAGATACTTCAGAATTTACTAAACTACAATATAAATCGGCTATAGTAAACATACTGTAGATTACACTTTTCTTTACTACAGATGAGATACTATAGATTTTCAATGAAGTATATATACTACCTATAGAACTTACTATAGCAAACTTATTCTGTCTGTAGTCAAAGTACTCTAGCTACATACTTCGAATTACTACAGTGAAGTACGTTCCCTATAACTTTACTATAGAAAACTGCAGTATATATCGCAAGTAGTAAAAACACTATAGTACATACTTAGAATTATTATTATTATTTATTTATCAACAATTACTACAGTAGGTCAAGTATATTTACTCCAGAGTAAAAAACAGTCTATTTCAGCGGTAGTAAAAATACTGTAGTTTATACTTTAGTTTACCACCGATACTGTAGAATTTACTTCAGTAATCTATGGTATTATGGAGTAAGTTTTTGCATGTACTTCAAGTACTATAGCACATACTATAGTTTACTACACGTTATTACATAATACTTTGGAATACCTACTTCAAAATATACTATAGGAAATTTTCCTAAGGGCCTTAGCAAGATCTTGAAAAAATCTTGGTAAGATCTTGGCAAGATCTTGGCAAGATCTTGGCAAGATCTTGATTAGGTCTTGTCAAGATCTTGATAAAATCTTATTAAGATATTACCAAGATCTTACCAAGATCTTACCAAGATCTTGGTAAGATCTTGGCAAGATCTTGATTAGGTCTTGTCAAGATCTTGATAAGATCTTATCAAGATATTACCAAGATCTTGGTAAGATCTTGGCAAGATCTTGGTAAGATCTTAGCAAGATCTTGATTAGGTCTTGTCAAGATCTTGATAAGATCTTATCAAGATATTACCAAGATCTTGATAAGATCTTATCAAGATATTACCAAGATCTTGGTAAGATCTTAGCAAGATCTTGTTTAATACAAGATCTTGCAAAGACCTTACCAAGATCTTGTCAAGATCTTGGTAAATCCAAGATCTTGATAAGATCTTAGCAAGATTTTGGCAAGATCTTGGTTAATACAAGATCTTAGCAAGATCTTGCAAGATCTTGCAAGATCTTGGCAAGAATTTTCAGCAGGGTAAGTAACACAGAGAGATTATTGATTTGGCGCTTGATTTGATGGTTAAAAGCTTCTTAATGACATGAGGGGCTGTTCATAAAGTGTAACGCAAAATGGGGCAATTTTTACCCCCCCCCCCCCCCCCCCCCCCCTCCTTGTCACAAGTTGTCACACTTTATAGAAACCCCCCCTAAAAGGTATTTCTTACCTGCAGCCCCCAGCCCCCCCCCCTCCCCCTCTCCCACAAAAATCACAAAATGCATAATTATAGACTAGGTACTAGTTATTGATTTATTTGCAACAACAAAAAATACATTGAAAGAATGAGAAAACACAACACTTTGTATTGATTTTTTCCCCAAAATATTACATTCAAAGTATGATAACAAAAATCTTTGTAGAATATTAACTTTATACTTGGTAGTGTTATTCCTAAAGAGTAAAGATAGAGAAATTTCAAATCTCAGTTTGAGAATAATTATGTGATATTTCTTTTTGCTGAAATCTACCTACAAATTAACAGAAAATATACAACAAACTGTGACATCACGCTTGTCCCCCCCCCCCCCCCCCCCCTCTGTCACAGATTGTCACAACAGACCTTTCCTCCCCCCCCTGAGGCGTGACTACTTCAAGTGGACTCAGGTGACGATCTGGATTGCGTTTCTCTTGAGGTTTTGGGTTCGATTCCCGGGTCCTCAGATATTACTTTGGGTTTTTCATTGTTTCCTCCGTCGTGAGACAAATGATCGGAAGGGGAACCTCCATTTAAATAAACAATATACGGACCTAAGAGTAGCGCATTCCCAAATATTGCGATGAAAAGTCACACAAATGTATTTAAACTAAAACGAATTTGAAATGTCTACCTATATTTTTTCACTTTTTTAATTACCTATCTGAATTGTTTAATTTTGTTGGCAAAATAAGAAATTAAGAAAACTAAAACATTTGATGACATTTTCAATAACTTAAAAGTAATTTTTACATTTTTTAATTCTTTTTTATAATAATGATTTTTTTTAAAAGTCATTTGATAAACAATTCCCGAAGCCATCACTGAATATTAGCAAAGTTCATGCCCATAACGCGGACAAGGAAAACGAAACATAACGAGGAAACGGCACCTGATTACAAATAATATCCATCTAATCTCTCAAGGCGGACCGGACCGATGATGACCATGTCCACACACAAGGACTTGACTGGTTCACCGAGCATCGGCGCAGATTTTCCGCCATTTGCACATCGCATCTTCTATCTGGCAGTTTGTAGACACATTGTCTTCACCAATAGCTTCTTGATTGTATATTTCCTGCCCGTGTCAACTGAATGAGCCTTCGCAACACAAAAGATTGATCAGCGAGCGCGATTCTTGCGTTCGGCCGACGCAATACCAAGGCCCAAGTCCGGGCTTTTTGCGTTAGGTTTAAACATGGATAACATGCACGTAATTATAGTTATCACTTACCTAATGTAACACGTTATGCATGACCTTCTCGGAAACAAAAAAATTACGTTCATCAGGATCTTGGGATTTGGTTTTTTCGATGCACAAAATATAACAACACGGACTGAAATGAGATAACAACATATAGGTACAACACCTAATCTCTTTAGTCTCGACAACGTTGCATCGCCGTGAATAGTGTGTGGGATGCTGGGAAATCAGGTACTATACCTACCTCCCAGTTTAGGTGTAACCTTTGTTGTACCTACCAGCTTTTGATTCATTTTTGTTAAATTCACATACAAACTTCATTCCAATAAATGATCGAAAAACGTTTAAGTTCTAAATTACGGAACAGGTTTGTCTCACTCTCAGAGGTACACCCACGGTCAGAATAATTGACGGTAAACTGCTAAGTTGGAGCGCGATTTACCGTCAATATTTGTTGAATTGATAAATTATTATTATAATGAGGTGGTTAGTTGGTTTTTGTAATCAAACCCCCCAATCCCACATGCTCCAAATCTGCGTATATAGGTAGTACCTGTTTTCGTCTGAATCAGATTTTTTTCGTGGCAGTCCCTCAGTCGACAGGCAAATTCTGGGAAGGTCACGACCGCCTCCTTCCCTCCCGCCTTACATCCTTTCACTCAACATCATTATCCCCCAATCATCATCATATCATTCATCCGTCGCCATTATTCTAGCTGAAAAACAGTGCGGCTTTAAACACTACAAAAAAAGTTTGGCATTTCATTGATATGATGAAAACAAGTGCAAAAATGCCTGCTTGTTTGTGAATGCTGGTCTGAATGTAACGGTGGGCATGATCATTGTCATCTTGTTCTTGACTCAAGTGGTATGAATTCCTGCCGGCCACCGCCACCCTGATTGTTCATAATTCAGAACCACGCATGGCGCGAATCAAGCCGCCCGTGACCTTGGAACAGTTGCCCAATTGTCAGTTCAGTTGTTTAGAGAGATTAGAAATTGGAAATTGTGAAAGGTCCGGCACGTAGGGTCCTAGTGTGCTCACAATTACAATTAGGGTGATGGGGAGGGGGGTACTCTCTTTGGCCCATTGGTTCTTGGAACTAATCAGTAAATTAATAGAGCTCCGAATCACAACAAACGAGTTGGTGCCAAAATAAATGTTTGATAAACAATTCACACTTGACATTGTTGGGGGATTTTTAGGACGTGTCAAAGATGGGACCAAAAAACACACGGGGCGTTTTTCCATGCCCAGTCGCGCGGTTTTTCGCCCGGGAGTTTTACACGTGCGTCTTTTGCGCGTCCCGTGTGTTCGCTCCCTTTAGACTCAATGCTATCAGCTCGGCGTCTCGACGCCGTGCGAACGCTTCGACATGGGCATGGCAACTTTTTAAAATAACGACAGATTAGTCTTCAAATTGGCAAAAATACCTAAAATGTTGGTCCCAATATGACCATGCGAAGTTTTAAGTTATAGTTAGGTATAAATAAATATAAAAACCATATCTATGAAAAAAAAAATCCATTCACTTAAGAATGATCGACCAATCATTAAAATCGTATTCAAAATTGAGCTAAATGACTATAGCTTGACAGTAGTTTACAAGGTCATCATTCTTACAGTGAACGGATGTTGCCCTATTGTTTATAACAGAGCGACATGCAATGCCAATTTTAATAAAACGAGAAGATCGATACCAGGAATATGTTAAAATGTACACTTATCTAGGATTAAAAACACTGGTATTAATTAAAACCCAAAGGGGGTATGACAAGTCCACCGGTTGCTCAGTAGGGTCATTAATTTGTTTTGTTTTGGTGTTGTCTTGTCAGTCTCGCCTGAGGAACCCGACCGAATGAGTCGGCGAAATATCGCGGTCCATTTTATATGCTTTTAATTAATACCTACCCGTGTGTTTTATCCTAGATTAGTGTACATTCTATGCAAGGGCGTATGGGGGGGGGGGGGGGGGTGCCCTGTCCCCCGAAATCATGGTTTTATCTAAAAAAAAAAAAATGAGTTAAAATTTTAACAAATTTCCGGGGTTATGCGCCCCGGACTTGCATATCCTAATAAGTGCAATAAATTTGCCTAATCTTAAACCTTTTAGACCAATTTTTTGATATTTTGTAATTAATAATTCCCCAAAATAGCTATAGTAATTCGAAATTGTACCAAATCGCATGACATTGGTCCAAAATTTTCTCTCGAACCCAAGCCCGTTTTCCACTGTGATATTTCAAAATGTTAATAATGCCCCCCCCCCCCCTCCCGAAATTTCATCCTGGATACTCCCTTTGACCCTATGCAATGGCTTGCATTGCAGCCCCAGCTATTGGCGTGCAGGGTTGGGTTGAGGCAATGTGATGGCGGGTTGAGGCAGGCACCGAGTACTAATGAAGCAGGTACACGCGGATGATTGCTCCATCATCTCGTCATCTCATGCTGGTGCTAATTCATCGGTCAACATCATTTCATGGCTGAGACCTCGGATTAGTGGATTGTTTTGTTACGCGTGGGAAGGGAATGATGCGCTGCTATGTGCACAGCTGGATTAGTGTTATCTGTAGGTTAGTGGTGAGCTTTGCATCGAACATCGTTTATTTGATAACAAATGGATGATTAAACTCACAAATCACAAATCGCTCAAATGTTGTGTCCGAAACTCGACGTGCCTGTTTTCTCACCATGATAAGTTAGATGTTTTATCTAGTGATGGCAATTTTCTGAAAAAATTCAGATAAAAAAAAATCAAATATAATTGATTTAAACTTTTTCAAAAAATTTCAATTTTTTCAATAATCATTAAAATATTTCTGAATATTTTTTGAGCGAGCGAAGCGAGCGTCTCCTTTTGGCTCTTTTGGCACGGACCTCTGTTTTTTTTTTTTTTTTTTTTTTTTTTGGCTGCTAATAGCCGATACACAGGTTGCACCGTTTCACCGATCGATCTGAAATTTTGAACACATGTAAAACCAACCTTCTCTGTTTGCAGACCCTAATTTTTTTGAAATCCATTCATTGGTTGAAATTTAATTAAACATCTCCTGATAGGCTGAAAAATGAAAATGGACTTCGACAAATGTGATCGACCTTATATTTTGCATGGTTATTAGGACCAACATTGTCTCTTATTTTAAAAATTTTCAGCCAAATCCTCCCATTGGTTAAAATTTAAAAAAATATTTCATGTGCTTTTTGAAATTTAATCCAGAACCGTTTGACCGATCAACTTAAAATTTTGTATGGTCATCGGGTCCAACATTATCTGTATTTTTGACAATTTTCAGACTAAACTGTGTTCAAATTCAAAGGTTATCGACAGTTTACGGATATTTTGCGTGTTGGCTATCATATTTCTCGAATTTCATATTTCACGGAATCTTCGAATCTTCACTTCAAGGTTGTTAGAGCAGAAACTTTCAAACGTATTATGAAACTGATATGACCGTTTAACATTTTTTTTGAACGATATCCTGTGATTTTTGGAAATTAACAAGGAATCGTTCAATCATAAAGGTTCAATCGATCAACTTAAAACTTTGCGTGGTTATTGGGACCAATATTTTAGGAATTGTTGGAGATTTTCATACAAGTCTGTGACGAAATTCAAGAATTATTGGCTTTTAAGGACATTTTCGATAAACATAATTTCGGTTCGAGGTGTTGCGCGTATCCGTGCTCGCTCATCAACGCGTTACTCAGAGCGTTTTCCTAGTAAATGAAAATTTTCAATGGGCCATCACTAGTTTTATCATTATTATTTAGTACCTACCTACAACAAAAATTGCAGCTTAACACATAGCAAAATGGCTCGTCTGCGATTAATAATACCTCTTTATGATAATACTCTACTATGGCCAAGTATTTCCCTATTTATAATATTTTTAAAATTTACTCAGAGCTAGAAGATGGGTTTTCATCTCTTTAATGGTTTCGCATGTTTCTTCAATGATAATATTCTCTCTCTCCGGTTCATTCGAAGCTCTAAACCTACTGAAAACGGAAAAGTTTTCCTTGATATCGATTCAACGTAAATATTTTATATAAACTCATCAAGTATGAAAACTTGGAACAACCCCTTTTTGAGAAATAGCTTCTATGAATTCATTCAACAAACAAGCGCTCGGCCGTTTTACGAAATTGAGAGAGAAAAAAAATGTTTCATACAAATTGGTTTAAATAAAAATTTTGCAACTTATAGGATGTTCACATGATCAGTCTGATTGTTTATTTAGCTTTTTTTATTGTTAAATGTAAATTTTTTTTGCAATCCTTAATTTGCATTCGTATTTTGCAAAAGCGTGGAAACACATAGCTTTTTATTAATGGATTAAAAATCTCTAGCATTTGAAGTTGTTTCCTCCTTCTCACGCTTTTGATTATGACATAATTGATCTCATAAATATCGCTCTAATTCATGAAGGTAGTGGAATTGATTTTCTGATTTTTTAAATTTTATCTGTATAAAACAACACAGATAAAATAAAAATGGGGTTTCAATGCATCACGGCAATCTTCACAAAACGAAATGTCTAAAATAATTAATAATAGTCTCGTGAAATTTTTTTCTATACTTAATTTGTAAATATCGACAGTACCTAATAACAATGACAAACACACTTATCACCAGCAAAATTTAATAAGTTCATTCATAAAAATAAAATTCAAATGTCATTGGATATTTTGGCGGGAAAAACGGCAGGCAATGAGAATCAGGATTGTGATGTCATTTCCAAGTCTCCAACAATGTGTTACCATGGTGATTCCTTTGTTGCCATGGCAATATAGCTAATTGTGATGTCACTGTCAATTTTCCTGTTTTGAAATTGTAAGAAATGTATACATTTTTGTAAATTAATTCCTTGAAAACTATTCATCTCACAACAAAAATAATACCACATCTGTGTTCAGCAACATCTTAACTTTCATAAAATAACTATTATTCTAAAATCTAATTTTAAGGAGACTTCCCTATTCAATTTATCTTTATTTTGGATGAATAGGTAAGTACAAAAATGGCGCGATATTCAGGTTTTGCTGCCTAATCTTCCATACGACCCTACATATTATTCTTAATACTAGTGCTACATCTAAATGGTAGGTACCATAAAATTATGATCCGTACAAATATATTTAATAAGAATACAAATAGCTCATGATTAGCATTGGAATAGACGCATGACTAATTAATAGAAGGTAATTTATGTTTATTAAATGTGATATAAATATATGGAACACAACAATAGCTTGTGCAATACATGCATTTTTGTTCGCCAACTGCAATCAATGCCAGTTAAATTATGTTCTCAGGATTAACGAATAATACCTTCTTGAAACGGTTTAGCAATGAGATAAATTGTTTTAGTTGCTGCATCACATAACAATATTACGATAATAAGAAGACTTTCCGATACAATTAGGTATGACTACTTTGATATTACAACCATTACAATGACTACGATCATTACACTATTTGTTATTGCCATTTGCGAGTTTTTCTTGTCATCGCTTGTCATTCAAAGTTATTAAAGATAATACACATGATAACATTACGTATGTCCGTAGTCTTAGGTTTACTTCGCGAAGAATAAGACAACATTACATCCGCTCTCTTGGTAAATATTCGTGTTGATTATATCTAATAGTAAAACACAACATTTGCACGACTAAGAACAAGAAGTGATGTGCGACTTTTCGAAAGTCCTTGGAGATTACCAGGTATATCTTACATCACTGTTAATATTTATTGTCATTTGATGTCAATGGGAGGCGTAGATTTAGAATTATCGGAATATATGTTATTGTTTTAATATTTTTTTTAATACTAGAAATACCATTTCCCACAAATAAGTGATACGTGATGGAGCCACTTCTGGCAAGATGGCTACTATCAGGTCCACATATTATTTTTTTTTTCATTTCGTGTTTCCATAAAGCAGTGAAAAAACAAAAATAACAAATGAAATTGATATTTAGCTATACATTTATTTTCTTGGCCATAACAAACAACTATATCAAATATTTGTATTAATATTTATGCAAATGCGCCCTTGATAGCAGCCATTTACCTAGTACCACAAAATCCACCAGAGGTCAGTTGTGTTCCTTATTTTCTCGAATTAGGCGTTCAGTTCCCGATGACATTTCTTCAAATCCGCAGATAATTTAACTTGAAAAGATCGTCAATTTGTTTACATGTACTTCAAGCTCCACAAGAGCTTGAGTAAAGAATAATTATTTTCATAAAATGAAATAAAATATGGCATGGTGACACTGACGTTGCTACCTGCAGACTCATTCGTTATTTGTGAAAAAACCACGGAAAAAATATGGTTTTCTTGTGGCTATTTCCCTCTTACCAGAGTTTTTCAAAGTCCCTTGTAGGTCAATCATCACTTTTGGCCAGACTCAGTAAAATCTGTTCCTAGAATAGAAAATTGTTGCGTCTTAAAGTAATTCAATTTATTCTTTTTTCATCTCCAGCAGATTTATTTTGACTAATTTGAAAATATAATTTTACTACCTGCTGAAAAGAGATTGATTGACTTTGAGCTAAATCACCTACAATTTTGGAAGTTTTTGGCAATTATTTATCACGTCCATACATCTCTCTATAGTACCAACTTCAGGCTAAAATGGCGCATTTTAGGTTGTCACGATGAGTGTCGAAATTAAATGTCCAATATCACCGTGTAAGTGACGTGCAAGTGTTTCATATACCTACTATATTTTGTGAATGTACAATTAAAAACTACCGAATAGAAAAATAAATATTATAAGACCATAGGTAATATCCTGCTTGCGGTGATTTTATTTGTAAGTAATCATAATATGCAATTTAAATGTTTATAAAAAGTGTCCTCCGTTCTAACTATGGGCGACTGCAGTGGACGTAACGACAACCGAATGTAAACCTAATTAACATTCTTTTCGTTCCCTTGCGTCAATTGTGTCCAGACTTATTGTAATACTTCCCATATCAACATTCCCGTTCCGTCCCTTACAATTACATTACGGCAATTGTGTCGGCCTTGAGAATACTTTTTGCGTTCGTACCCCCGAGTTATTCTACATGGTTTAAAACCCACGGACTCATGGTCATTCTCAACTAATTGCAAACTGCATAACGCAAGATGAAATAAACTACAATGTTGTCATGACGCCAATCGATTGGTATTGTTGCCACTTGCTAATGACATCCCCATCAGGCGTAAATCTAATATTTATGTTGACATCCGTCAGCAGTGCACGCTGCATGTTTTTGCAGTGAATCATGTCGATATGATATGATGGTTGTCGTTGTCAACATCCTAGTGACTTGATAATTTAATGTTCATTATTTAATACCAAATGATATCAAGCAGAGTCTCACCTTTTAGGCTTCACTTTTGTCGTATAATTAGCATTTTTTTCTTCCGTGTGTGAATTCGATTATTATTTAAAAGTAACGTAAAATAGCAATTTTTGTGTGGAAATCATTTGAAATAACCTTTTTGAATTACGTGCTGTGACGTCACTGATCTTCACACTTGTTGTGGTTATACCTACACCAATGACCTGTATTACTAGGTCATTGTTATACAATGTATAAACAATATAAATAATGTATTTATCCCATATAAACACACCGTGCAAAAGGACCGTAACCAAGTCCGCTCAGCTAAAATAAAAATAAATAAATTCTTACAATCAAAAAAATATCCCGTGCATTCAAATGGATTCAATTTTTGATCGACCATGAAACATGAAGTCAAGCTAATTATTAGATTGTAATCCAGCAATCTATTGAAAATGAATAACACGGTTCAAGTTTCCTTGAAGGGGTTGAAACAACCCTTGATTTCAAGTAATCTTGAAAGAGAATTTAGACGATTTAATGTTTAATGTTGATTGAAGTTGCGGTGAAATTAACAATTGGTGGAAATATTTCAAGACTTGAAATAAAATAGGACATGTTTTAATTGAAAAGGCTGAAGAGATGTCTTGAATTCAAGACTTGAAAACGTGTTAAATGCTTCAATGTTTTCATTTAGACGATCCAAGTCATGAATTCAAACCCCCTTGAAAGGGTTGAATTCAAGAAAACTTGAATCGTGTAATTCAGCCTTTACAGATAGTTTACGCTCATTAAAATTGTGTTCAAAATGGAGCTAAATGACTATGTCTTGACAGCAGGTTCAAGAATGAATTGTTCAAGCATTTATCCTGTTTGTTCTGCCGTGTGTCTCAGGTCCTACCGAACACAACTCCGACACCCGCACCCTCCGCCGTCAACGTGACCATGCCGGCGCGCTTCCCCGAGACAGAGGGCCTCCGCGGGGGCCCGGTGGTGATCGGCGTCCCCCAGGCGACGCAGAACGGGGGCGGCGACGACGCGCACCCCAGGTGGAACGCCGACGACGACATCGTGATCGCCGGCATCTCTGGACGCCTCCCAGAGTCCGACAACCTCGAGGAGTTCAAGGAGCAGCTCCTGGCCGGCGTCGATCTCATCACTGACGACGAGAGGAGGTGGCCGTCAGGTGTGTCATTCTTACATGCTATTGATAAAGACAAATAGAAACCCACATGAAAACGGACAGGGTCAAATACACAATCTTGTGCATGCAAAACGCTGATAAGTATAGTTGCCCTCAAACCATACATGTATACTTGTATGCTCAAACCAATAAACGTTGGTACTCGAAAGAAAAGGATTGGTTGCTGGTCAGGTTCCTTGACAATCAATCCTTGTTATTATCAATGAAATAAGAGCTCACCTACTAGAGGTAGATGACGAGTTAGCACATACTTCATGGGATGATGCCATTAAACCTTAATCAGACAATCATTTTCTTTTCGAGTACCGATTTTTATTGGTTTGAGTGTAGGTACATATTAATTTTGTATATATTTTTTATTTCTAAACGACGTTAATAATTAATGGAACAGAATTATAATTATAATTTAAACAATATCGTAGCTTAAAGTATTCAATAATTAAAATACTCACAAAATTTAAAAGTAATGCACTTTTTGATAATCAATCGCGTGTTACAAAATTACGTAAAAAACAAACAAATGACGGGTGTTCATAAAATAAATTATTATTTTTTGTGAACTCTGCAGGAGTATTTAAATGAGAATCTGGGTTCGATGAAAATCGTCCAGTGGAGTCATTAGGATAGGAAAGGACGAAATGAAAAATACCAGAAAATACCAGAAATATGAAATAGACTGGAAAAAGGCGAACAGAACATTTCACTTTTTCCTATTTTCTCGGTCTTTTATAATCCCAGTTGACAAGCCCACGTGCGCTCGGTCCCGCGTTCGAGCCCCTGTTCGGCCCCTCACATCAACCCACAGCCTTCTCTAGACAGTAGACACCCGCTAGGGTTTCAATCTACGTCACTTGCTACACGCATGGAGTGACCTTGACTGAGTTGAACCTGCAAAAACAATTTAAAGGTTCTCATCATCTACGATAATCCTTGATTTTGACCGGTCAGTGAGGTCATCATCAATCATATTTGCTATTAGTAGTACCATAAAGTACTAGTAATAAAATTAGCCCCTGGGGGACAAAAGATTCTAAAACTTTGTAAGGTATTATAAATATACCAAGTTACAGTTCCACTAAAAACCAACAGCCTGGTTTGTTTATCTATACTTATCATCAAATAAACGTGAACAATACCTACAGGTTAATTCTGAGGAAGTCCTAAGCTACTAATTGTTTGACCATTCTAAAGTGCACGTAGTGGCGTATTCTGGATTAGTTTCGGGGGGGGGGGGGGGGGGATTGACATACTACTTGTGGTTAAGGATCTTTCGAGTGGGTAACTGCAATTTGGGGGGGGGGGGGATTGACATACTACTTGTGGTTAAGGATCTTTCGAGTGGGTAACTGCAATTTTGACAAGTAATTTTGTACATCGATATTTTATCCCCCAAGTAAAAATCATACTTGTAGATTCTATCTGATATAATTTTGTACTTGATGCTGCAATCCGGTTGAGGGGGGGGGGGGGGGGTCTGGTCCCACTTAATACGCCCCATGGTACAAAACAGATAAAACAAATTCGATCAATACTTAAAGTACTAGGAAAACGCTCAGTGCAACGCGTTGATGAGCGAGCCCTGGTACGTGCAAATTCTCGAACCGGAAATGCGTACACAACGCACAGAAAACATATACATCCATATTGAATTGAAATATGATCACTCAATCAACAACTCAATTCATCGAAACTTGAAAAATAGCATCTAAGCACCCTGGTACATATACAGCAAATCAGATTCAATTCAATTGGCACTGGAAAACATTCATTTCGATACTTCATTACTGACAGATATTAAAAATGTCAATAAGTTCATACGTTCTTAACTGATTGGGATGAAATTTTGTAAAATAAGACACAATGTTGGTCTTAATGATCATGCAAAATATGAGTTTGATCAGAATTATCCAAGACCCTTTTCATTTTTCAGCCTATCAGAAAATATTTATTTAAATTTTAACCAATAAATGGATTTAAAAAAAATTAGGGTATGCAAACAGAAAAGGTTTTCTCTACATGTGTTCAAAATTTCAGCTCGATCGAAGAAAAACTCTAACCTGTGTAGCCAAAATATGAGTTTGATCAGATTTATCGAAGACCATTGTCATTTTTCAACCTACCATCAGGAGATGTTTATTTAAATTTTAACCAATCAATGGATTTCAAAAAAATTAGGGTCTACAAACAGAAAAGGTTGACTCCACATGTGTGCAAAATTTCAGCTCGATCGAAGAAAAACTCTGACCTGTATACCCTCAGGTAACAGAAAAGACACACAAAAAAACAAAAAAACAAACAGAGGTCCGTGCCAAAAGAGCCAAAAGGAGACGCTCGCTTCGCTCGCTCAAAAATGCAACGAGGTGAAATGTTGACAGTTCGTGATGAAAGTACCTTGAAATTTTGTTTATGAAAAGCAGCTGGATAGCATGTCATCTTGAATAATGTTCATATTGATAATAATATCACATCCTGTGCATCGATACCGTGGTGATTGATATGATAGGCGACATGATGCAAGACGGATGTCCGTCAGGGGGGGGGGGGCATTCTGTACATAAAATTGATTAATATATCGTAATATATTTGAATAGTAATTGATTGAACTGTGGATCCTGTAGACCAGTGATCTGAGACTTGATGATGGATTATCAAGAAGGAGGTGTAATGACGTATGTAGCATGTCCGAGCTGTCCGCTGCTTTTTGTGCAGCAATGTGCGCAGGTACAGAATGAAACTTGCTTCACGGCTGACCTTGATGTTCAAGTGCGTCTTCTCTCTCCATAACCCTTACAACAATCATTTTATACATTCATTTCGTCTGGATAGTAAAAGATTCTCATTTGATTGGTTTTCTTCCGTATGATACCGACCAACTGTGCACATAATCATGTGTGGTATCATGAAGTACGTAGATGCAATCGCTCAATAGGAAGTCAGCGGAGAAGCGACCTTGCCTGATAACGCTTGATGACATTCAGCATTTGCACAATCTAAAGCCCAGTGATTCCTGGATCAGGCCTTATCAGAGATTCATATCGTATCGTTATTCAATAGCAATTATATTTCATATCTTCTTCTTGCTTCCACTGTTCTACTCAACCAGGTTGATGGCGAGGGATAAATAATTCTGATGATGAGATGATGATGATGATGAGGAATAGGTAAGGATGGACGGTGGGAAGGAGGCGGTCGTGGCATATTCGTAGGGTACCTTTCCGCCCCCCCCCCCCCCCCCCACTCGAGCCGGCTGACCCCTCATTCATAATACAAAATTAAGTTTAGTGTCCGAGAATCACTTTGTAAATATTGTTGAATTTCTAAAAAAAAGCGCCCTGCGGGGTAAAATAGAGAGTTGTTTGTTGTAATTCGAGTAGTTTAGCATCCCATAATTGATTTTAAAATGTTTGTTAGAAAAAATGCCCTGCGGGGCAGTTTTTTTTCTTCAGTTTGTGCCTTTTAGAGCTCCAGAATCACTTTTGAATGGTTTAAATTCTAAAAATCCCCCCCCCCCCATGATGAAAGTACGTGCCTGTACCTTTCTGCTTCTGGACCGAGGGAAACCATGAAGAAGGGGGGCGGCGGGAAGCGAACCCGGACCTCTTATCATTGTCGTGTCGTGTGATAACACGGGAAATATGGTCTTGCTATTTTTAGATAATGCATTAGTGTTAATAGATTGACAGGACCGACGAATATTTCACATGCAAATATTTAACCGGGTATACATAGGTAGGTAATTCATTACCAGATATTTGAAGAAGGGGGGCCGCGGGAAGCGAACCCGGATTCATTACCAGGTATTTCCATCTTGCGTATTGCCAATTCCTCAACAAGAGTATCAATTAATATTGTCGTGGCTTCACGAACTTCAGAACGGGGCATTAAATATTGTCTACCTTATTTTCTGGGTCCGTTACAATTTATGGAAAATAATTCCATCTATTTGTTGAGAAATAGAGCATTTATTTGGCTTCCAAAATTCACTTTAAAAATGTTAAAATAAGACTGGGGCTGCCTCCCCTCATTGGAAAGACATTTCTGTATCCTTATTTAAGACATCTTTAGAATTTGCATTTGTGTATTAATAAATGCAAAATCAATATTTTTGAAAATCTCAAAAATTTCTTTTATTGAAAGTTTCTAAAAAAACATTTTTTTTGTATATTTGCGGAGAGGGTGGTGGGGGGGGGGGGGGGGGGGAGGGGCAATTGACGAATGCGGCCATGTGCGAATCGTGAGGCAATGACTGGACATCGAAAGTGACAAGCTAGTAGGCCAAGTGTCTCTACGCCTGAGCCACTTGAGCGAGCAGCTATTTGTCGAGGGAAACGCTGTGACGTCAGAGCTGTGACGTCAGGCCTGACCAAGACACCGGACAAGATGCGCAAAAACATGATGATTCCAGTCCCAGTGACGTAGGTTCTGTTCCTCTGATCAACGCCACAGGGCATTAGTGATGATGGGTTTTGTGATTATTGTGCGGGTGATTTGTACTCGGAGGGATGGGAAGGATCTAGTCGTGACTCTGCCTTCCAAGCATTTGCCTCTCGTTCAGGATATTTCAGAATTAGTGTGATGTCATACGATATGTTTATCCATCCTGAAACATAAGTAGTTTTTCGCTGACATACTTCATGTTTCTTCAATCTTTTTTCCTTCCTTACCTTGATTCAATAATTCAGGCTGTAGATTTGTGAATGTGATTGGGTGATGATGATGAAGGTGGTCGAGGTCGTGGTCTATTGGTGTGGAACCTTCCCATCATTTGCCTACCGACTGGGGGAAACTGAGCTTTTTGACTGTGTTATACCGGGGATGGTCAATGTTATTTCTTATGGCACTACGAGCAGCTACGAGGTAGCCCAAACTAGGGGCAAGGTCTGTTTGGAGCGGTTTTAGAGCGAAATACAAAATATAAATTGGCATAATTGGCAAACGGTTATGAATATCGAAAAAGCAAGCCAGAGGTGACATGACGTATTGAATGAACCTATCTACATTTTCATCGCTTACTGTCATAACTTTGCTCCTACTATGTGGTCAGTCAGCATTTGTCGGGCACGAAAACGCTCGATGCGAGAGACGGGCGAGCGACGGAGCGCTTTTTTCGGCTTTTTTATATCTTTTATATTTATATATTTACTAAAATAAACAACAACAATATTGTCGCCACTGTTTCAAACTGCTGATGTTCATAATCAGACTATGTCAAGAAAACAAGATAAATGTGTATTAGTTACGTATTTGAGGTCAACTGCTGGAAATGCGATTGATTGCGGGAATATGTCACGCAACCCTGATTACGCAGGAAATAGAACAAGTGTGGCGTCGCTTGCTGTCAAGGTGGTTGTTGCGCTGCATTCCACAGATATTCATATCCTATGTCATTTGGATCCGATATGTAAATACACTGATGGGCATTACGAACATTGCAATGCGCTAGAAGTCGTGTATAGTACTGAGTTATACTATCGCTTGTGTAGTACGCGTTTATGAATGAAACAGCTCTAAAGACAAACCTTAGGTATGATTTGTAAGTAGATAAGGTACGATTCATGTTAAAAAAAGAAATTGGTAAAAAAAAATGAAAATTAGAAAATACAAGATTTGTAACATTTGTAAAATTAGAAAAGTATATATTTGTACAATTTGTAAAATTAGAAAATTACAAGATTTTAAAATGTGTAAAACATTACAACTTTGTCTACGAATATCTCTAAAGAGACGTTAATAAATTGACATGGTATGTAAATAGCTTGGATGTGGATTTCAATTCATAGCTTGCATGAACTTCTTTTGTTTTATATCAGCAATGCAAAATTATTGAGTTTTCCACCTGAGGACGGACATTTTTGTTGGCATGTTGACGGGTCAGATTATAACTTTATTGAGGTAAATCGATGTATTTTTGTAATGTGAGTGATTCCTCTTCGTACTAAAGATTTCTCCTGAGCCTACACAATTTCCCAGGTACCTATTAACTATAAAACATCGTCAAAAAAGAAACGACCGAAACACAGCTATTCTGCATGCCATCAAGATGGTGGCAGGCAACAACTATAGTGTAGGTATTTTGAACATCTGTTAACGGCGGTAAATAATATGTCGGTGGAAATGTGTAAAATCAATTTGCATTTTATGATTCCATTTCAAGTACGCCAATGTAAGTTTTAACGATGCTGGAAAACAGTTTCCTTGATTTGACACAACGTCGTGGGAACCTGGACACGTGTTGCTGTTCTGGGTAGAATTACCTGAATATCAAGGCTCTGGTTATTATAATAAAATAATTATAATATTTCGGTAGGTATACATACATAGGCGTACCAATTGCAGACTGCCCCGGCCTTTTGGTTTACGGACCATTTTCACTATTTGCGTGCCATTTTTTACTTTCCAAGCGAGCCTTCATTATTTTTCGAGTAGGATAAGTTTCTACTATTCATTTTTTTAAAAAACTGTTTCAACATTTTTACTTCGTCATAATTATTAGTGTTGGGACATGAACATTTTCAAGGGCTGTTGACAATTTTTATGAACAATTTTTAATTATTTATAATAAAAACATAGCTTTTTTCTCTTAATGTTATATCATTTTCGGCTAAATTTTACGTTTGAGATGTCACCTGTTGTGTGTGACATGGTTCAATTCTTTACAATTCCAAATACGCCGCCAAAATGCATGACTTTTGCAATATAAATAGTGGTACATTGTCCTTGGGTGAAAATTAATCGAATTCCAAACATTTAAAATTGTCAAAATGTGTTTTCATGAAAATTCCCAACACTTAGTCAATGCTTTTTTGCCTCACCCCAAAACTGTTGTCAACCAACACAGCAGCAGACTTGCAATTTGGTAAAAACTCATTTTCACACTTTTCTCACTCCACTATTGACTTATTTCGGGAATTTGTCCTAACTCAGTCTACAACCAACTGTTTTTTGCTTGTCTTGTCTTGATAATGTAATCTAAATTGCGGAAATGCATGATGGTTTTATAACACATAATTTTCTCTTCGGGTTGGTGATTTCCGATATCCGATCCACTTCGCAAATTATACGAGTTATCATAAATACTTTCTTTGTTCTCACAGTGTGATATACCTATGCTTACACAACAAGAACATAACAATACTGTGGAGGTTCATCGAAATTGCGTAATACCTATACTCAATTTATCAATTAGGGAAGTAATACATGAAAATGCATTTATTCAATTTTCTCCTTGTCTGATTCCAATGAATTCGTGTTTCTGAAAATTATTCTAATTGTGTTTATGTTTGAAATGATTGACACAACCACACAACTAATCAATTTTCCTATGTCATTCCCTTGACATTGAAGAAGATTATACACTTGAATATTTCTATAGGTATTGGTTTATTGATCACCCGTAATTTATTAAAGTAGCATTAATACAACAATAGGCAGTCAAGATATTATACAGACAATGAGATTTAAAATACAAAATATATAAATGGACATAATTTAGAGTGAAGGACAGAAGGATATTCTTCATAATGACGCTCATGTAAACTGTGTTCACAACTACATAATACATCATGAAATCAAACGTCATTACTCACATGAGTTGTATTCTCTAAACAATCGTGAATGTATTGTAGAGTCTCACAAGATTGTTTTATCAAGTGCGTTTACTCCTTGATTAAGATATAATTTTACCCTCAAGGCGATTTACCTTGTGGTCGAAGTTCAAAACAAAGGCACTCTTTCACCCTTGTTGCGTATTGCCTTGAAGGTCAAGAATCTGTCGGATATTACGTGACTGTACAACCTGTCGACATGAAATGTACTCGCAAACGTAGAAATGCATTCGGTGAAGATCCACAATCTGTCGTTATCGTCAGATTTTCCGTCTCGTTGAAAATAGACGATATGTTGAAAGACAAAGTGAATTTGATTTAGAAGTTATGAGCAGTTATATTTTGAATGAAATGAGCATTTTCCCCTGTTCTTGAAATCCGATCGACGCTTTGCAAAGAGCAATTCATTCTCTACAACTTTTTCATTTCAATATTATGTTCCATCTCCAACAAGACGGTTACAATATGAAATATGTCGGTTTAGAGACAATAAGCTGTTTACTGAAATTTCATCTATTTCTGATGCTCCCTCATTTAACTTGTTCTTAGAACGCAGTGTGTTGTTGCAATCGTGGAAGTAACATTAGCCAAATTGATTTATTTGCAGGATTTCCCGCCGGGCGCGTCTCATTTCATTTAATTAATTGATTGCCGCAATTATGAAAAGTCTACACAAAATTGAACTCGCAAATTGTTGTTAATGGTACTTAATTTTCATATATATTTGTATATAAAAATATAAAATCGTGGAATTGATTTATTTGCAGGATTTCCCTCCGGGCGCGTCTCATTTCATTTAATTAATTTATTGCCGCAATTATGAAAAGTCTACACAAAATTGTACTCACAAATTGTTGTTAATGGTACTTAATTTTCATATATATTTGTATATAAAAATATAGAATCGTGGAATTGATTTATTTGCAGGATTTCCCGCCGGGCGCGTCTCATTTCATTTCATTTAATTGTACGAGATTCTGATTGGTTGAACATTTAAAATGGAACTGTACCGACATGGGCGCCCGCAGGATTTCTGCCAGGTGGGGGCAGGTCAAGGAAAACAATATTTTACGGGTTTAAGGGGGGGGGGGGGGGTGGGGAGCGCGCCCCCCACCCTGCCCCGCAGGGCGTTTTTTGTTTTTGGACACTTTGAAATCAATTTTGAGACGTTTTGAGGTGTATTTTGTTGAAATATTCAATATTTTTTAATTATTGCACTTTAAGGTGGTGGGGGACATGTTCAAAACTGCCCCGCAGGGCATTTTTTGGATTTTTTACACTGTGAAATCAATTTTTTTAGTTCTTTTGGTTACAAAATGATACTATACGTTAAACCCCATACAATTTTTATGTTTTCCTGATATCCAGGGGGGGGGGGGGGGCAAGCGCCCCCCCTTGCCCCCCCCCCCCCCCCTGCGGGCGCCCATGTGTACCGACCAAATATAATTTTGCATGGCGATTGGGTTAGATTGGGTTAGATTTATACTAAGATTATATAGAATATGTTTTTGACAATTTTCAGACAAATCAGTCAATGAACTTCAAGAGTTATTGTTTATTCTTGCTTTGAATTATTACGTCAAATTTATCAAATAAATAAAAAAGATCCTTTGACGCATTCGATCAGATTGTCTTCCTCTATTACCAAGGTCTATAGAGCAGCAACTTTCACACGAATATTAATTCGCATGCGCTACGAAGGCTCGCTTCCAGGTAATAGAACAGGAATCGGAACCGTAATCGAAAACCGGTATTATTTAGGGAACCGGAACCGGAAACATATTTATATTTTAGGTGGAACCGGAACCGAAACCGAAACCTTTATATTTGAATTTCATAACGGTTCCAATAATTAGTTCCGATGAAGTTTTCCTTCAATGCCCTCCCAATCACAAGTGATCTATAAACATTTACAGTGTTTCAAATCAATAATCACTTGGACACCCGAATCTAAATCGGAACTCCAGTCCCTGCCTCTACCAAGGCAACACTGGCCGGCAAGATGCTGTGCCTTCTCATGGCCATGGTTCCGTTTGGTTCCAAGTGGCTGGCTGTGTAATTGTCCAACTGCTTCGAGTCGTTCACCGTCGTGCAGCGTGATGATTGCTGACCTCTCATTGCACCATCATAACAGCAGATGGACGCGAGAGAGTGCTGGAAACCAACCACCTCCCTCCCTATTTGCAGCGTAATACGATGAAGAGAGTATTAGCATAGACATTGTAGCCCCAATCCCCATAGCCCCATAGGCCCATAGGTCTCCAATAGATATCTGAACTCCATATAAAAGCAAGAAAAAGTGTGCGAACGGAGCTAATCCAAGACCAAGATATTACTTGATAAAAGTTGAAAAAAACAGTAATTTTCCTAGTAAATATTATATTTTTCAGTATTCAGTATTCAGTATTCAGTATTTTTTATTGTCATTTGTGAATTACATTGTAATTATAAAAGACAGTCATTGATAAACATTGTTCCTTATAAAACTTATTAAACTACATCCACAACACTATTTAATACACAGCATATTAATTGCTCTCACTTTTGACATGTTTAGTTATAGCCAACTTAAACTCGTGAACATCTTTGCTATCTTTGATTACTCTAGGGATTTTGTTAAAATCCCTAAACCCTTTATAAAATATACTGTTATTTAACCTACTGTAGTTACAATGCGTAAGAAAAGCATCATCTGCATGACGAGTCATGTGTTCATGCAGAGATTTGTCAATGATAAAATACTTTGGCATATACCCTTTATAAATTTTAAAAACAAATATATACACAGCTATGTCTATCATTTCTCTGATAGTACACCATTTAAGTTTTTCTCTCATGCCACTCGTTGGGGTCATCCTCCTTTCTCTAAGAATACATCGCATTACTTTGTTCTGCATGATCTGCAACCTATTAATATCTTCTTGTGTGTTATTATAAAACAAAGTATTGCAGTATGTAAAATGCGGTTTTATAATACAGTTATATATCATAACTTTAGTCCATGTTGATAGATTACCTCCAACTCTATACATATATCCGATTTTCTTTCCTAATTTACTTATAACATCTTGAATATGTTTCTTAAAACATAGTCTATTATCAATTAAAACTCCCAAATATTTATAAAATTCCACACACTCAATATTAATTCCACTTATAGTTACATTATCATGCGGCTGAGTGTTTTTCATTACATTTTTTCTACCAATTACCATCATTTTTGATTTACTTTCGTTGAGTTTAAGTTTATTTACATGAAGCCAATTTACTACGTTTATAAGTTCATGGTTTATTGTACATATGGCTTCATTTACATTTTCAGAAGCTACAGAAATCACCATGTCATCCGCATACAAATTTAAAAAACATTTTTCAACAACACTCGGAATATCATTAATATACATAATAAAAAGTAATGGTCCCAATGTAGAGCCTTGTGGAACACCATGAATACACAATTTCTTCTCGGACAAACACTTCCCATATTTGACCTTTTGGTACCTTCCAACTAAATAGCTTTGTAGCCACTTGAGAACAGTTCCTTCTATACCATATTTATACCTGATTTTGTAGAGTAATCTATCCAAATTAACGGTCTCAAACGCTCTTTTAAGATCCAGAAAAACTGCTACCGTAACTTTATTATCATCTACATCTTTCATCCATTTAGCTAGGAGACCCTGAACTGCTGTCTCACATGAGTGTTTCTCTCGGAATCCAGATTGATTAATGTACAAAAGTTTATTTACATCCAGGTACTCGCTTAATTGACTGTGTACCACACTCTCAAGTATTTTATCCATGATTGCCAACATGTTTATAGGTCTAAATTCACACATTTGAATCGTATTTTTCACCTTAGGAATAGGAATGATGGTAGATTCCTTTAAATCAGTAGGAAAACAGCCCTGCGATAATGACATATTTATAAAATCAAGAACAAAGTATTTGGACACTTTATGGGAATCCATGAAAAGTTTATACGGTATACCATCTACATCACCTTTTATGCTTTTCAAACTTTTCATTTCATGTTCTAGAGTCACAAGAGATATACTTTTAAAAGATTCAAAAGTATTTACATTTTCTTCCTCTACTGTATAATGATCCAAATTTGGAATACTTTCAACTATCTTAGTGATACTGTCAAGAAAATAATTGTTAAAAGCATTAGCAATATCCTTTTCCTCCGTCAACAAGATATCTTCATTATTTACAATTTCATTCTGAATATCACATTTCATTTCTGTATTACAAATTCCTTTAAGTGTACGCCATAACTTATTACTATCCCCTTTAACATCATCAATTTTTCTTTCATAGTAATTTCTTTGAGCAGACTTGAGACTTCTGGTAACCACATTTCTACTCTTTTTATACTGTATCCAGTCATCATGATTACCCGACACTTTAGCCCTCTTATACAATAAGTTTCTGCTAGATATATTTTCTTTAATTTCCCTACCTAGCCACGGAATATTCTTTCTATTTTTTCTTGTTACTTCAACTTTTTGTAAACACTCATTCCTAGACTCTAATATGTTTGTCTTCCACACCTTGTACTTGGAATCCAAATCCAAATCATTATAACTCCAATCTCTCGTATAAAGGTCATTCCTAAAAGCATCACTATTGTAATTATTCCAGTCATCGACCCATCTTGTCACATCCTTGGCTTCTTTTTTATTTATCTGAGCGTTTCTAATAGTGACACCAATCACCTCGTGATCAGATATACTAACATTAGGCATGATATCTGCAGTTACCAGTGCACCATAATTTGTAATTACAATATCGATGAGAGTTTTTGTGTCTTTCGTCACTCTAGTAGGGACCTTTATAATCTGTTTGTGACCATATTCAGCAAGTAGCTCTTTCAGTCTCTTAACATACCCAACATTTACCAACCAATTAAAGTTTAGATCCCCTATCATAATAAATATACCTACCTTTAACTTTCTTAACATCTTCAAAAATCTTCTCAATAAAATTAACTGCTTCTTTTTTCTTAGCATTAGGAGATATGTACCCTGTGTATATAACACATGTGGATCCTCTAATACAGACCTGCACCCCAATAAACCAGTATCCTAATTTCTTTTCACTTATGTTAACAATGACATTTGCACTGATGTTATTTTTAACATACATAATAACTCCCCCCGTAAATCTCGAATGAGAATTACATCTGATCATTCTATAACCCGGTATGTCAATTTCTTTGTCATATATCTTATCATTTACATGAGTTTCCCCAATGCCTATTAAAATCGGATTTATTTTCTTAATGTAAGTTAGAATATCATAATAGTTCTTTGTTAAACTTTGAGCATTTAAATGTATGATATCTGTATCTGCATGCTCTGCATTATCTATTAATGTAATAGCTTCTATACTACTGCTCGGCAAGCCATCCTTTAGTTGCTACATTTTTTGTTTGGACAGGTCATTTTTTATTTTTACGTAATAAGAGCAGTTAAGGTCACTGGCTTCATGCACCGTGCTAATATCTAGCTTGCATCTACCTTTATATCTAATACAATTTATACAGTTCATGATTTCCTCTTCGCAGACACGAATGTTATGCGGTCCTGCGCAAAACTCGCACACCATTTCACCTCGACACTCTCTAGCGATGTGTCCATAACGTTGGCACTGAAAACAGCGCTTAATACGCACATACTTGGGAGCTACTGCACTACTCACTTCATTTTGCACTTTACCGACGTTTTTCCACTTATCACGCTGCATTTGTTGATAGTTATTTATCTGTTGCCCATGTGAATGAGCGTCATCGTTGCTATGGTGCTGATGCGGCTCGAATTCAGGAATTTCGCCGTCATTCGTGATGACCTCCTCGCCTGTTGTTGGTTTTCTTCTCCGGTGATCTCGCTGACGCGATGCGCTGGTATTTCTGCCGCCAAGGACAATGCGTTCCTTGTTGACATCGCCGACATCGGGATTGCGATGAACGGGTATATCTCCCGCCAAGGTCAATTCGTGCTCCACTGTAGTCGAGATTTCTTCTTTTAGCTTCAACTCTAATTGATCTATTTTATCTCGTTGCAGTTGAGTAATATATTCTAGATCGGATATTCTTTTTCTTAACAGATTGTTTTCTCTTATTAAGAAATCCACATCACTCTGAGGCATTTGCTCAGACAGAGGCAAATTACGTACTATAACACTATTGTCCTCGGTAAAACTTAAGTCAATACTTTTTAAATCGTCGAATATTTCGATAATTTCACGAACACTTTTATTTTTGTCCTCATTGTCAACAACGGTACCATCCAAACTTGGCACAGTTTTCCTAGATCTCGTAACAACATTCGTCATTTCCACTACTGAAAGGAACTTGTTTCGCGGAGCTATCAAACACGACCTGCCTCGACCACTGCCACTGCCACTGTCTGTAGTCTTGTCTCGCTTGCACTTGGTACTAGTACTTGCACTTGGTATTTAATTAAGCTTTTTCCCGTCGATAGATTCTAACAAAAAATTATTTTTATATGCACCTACCCAGATATTTTTAAAAGTTATAGTCACGTTATAGTTATAGGTACACTCGGCAAAACAAAACTTGAACGTTGACCAAATTTGAATGACTGCTGGTCATGTCCCATAACCAATCAAAGCTTGTTATTTTCATTGAAATGTGAGGTCACCTACTAGAGTGAGACAATGAGATCACTTAGACTGACTTCTGATGGTGTGATCTTACATTTATCAGCCTATCAGATTTATTGAACGATCAATTTTTGTTTGGCCGAGTGTACATACACCCAAAATCTGAAGACACAAAATTGAATGAAATCTCAATATAAGTCGAGAGTAAAAGCTAAAAAAAAATCGGAAGAGGGGGGGGGGGCCTTAAAATTGATATGACACGTGTTTACTTTCACAGACGTGGATAATAATGGTAATGCTATAAAACTGTGGAGTGTGAACAGGAAATGGCCATAATAATGGAATAAAACTGTATTTTTAGCTGGAAACAAGAAATTCAATTTATTGACGGAATGTCCAATGTCCATAAAACGTGGTTCACCCTTAAAATGATGGTGTACAAATTGATTGGGGATTTCAATTTCGAAACTTTTGCAGAAAGTATACACGTTTACTTCATAAAAAGAAAAGAAAAACTGCTTTATCATATTTTATTTAAAAAGACGCGCCATCAGTTGGCATCAACACGTGGTACCAACCTACTCTTCTCAAACATACTCTAACCTTACCTTACCTCACCCTAACCTAAAAGTTGTGTGATTTGAACCACATCAATTTGTTTTTCAGTGGAGTGTACAACGGTGGTGCAGAACATATGACCTATATTATGTTCTACGGAAGTTTCTCAGCTCATGACATAAAGACTGTCTTTAACAAATTCCTTTTATTATGTTCCAGGAATCTACGGGCTGCCCAGCCGGACCGGCAAGCTGAAGAACCTGTCACACTTCGACGCCGGCCACTTCAACGTGCACGCGAAGCAGGCGCACGTGATGGACCCGCAGCTGCGCATGATGCTGGAGCTCACGCACGAGGCCATCGTCGACGCAGGGTTCAACCCTTCCGAGCTGCGCGGCTCGCGCACCGGAGTCTTCATTGGAGTGTCACAGAGCGAGAGCGACGAGTTCTGGACCAGCGATCCAGACATGGTAAACTTACTGATACTGCCTCGTACTAAGTGCTGAAATACTTTATTATTATTCAAGTTATGGCATCCGGTAGTCTTATTGTTGGATAACCTAATAATTTTTGGTACAACTAAGTTAGGATACATTTTTAAAATACAAAATCAAAACTGCAAAATAACAATACCTACAATATTTTATGGTTTAAGTTTTCATTTTAAATTTCTGTGCTGCAGACTGTAATTTTTAGTGTTTGGTACCTATAGTGCATTTTAGTGAAAGAGGGGTGCCACAGGTCTAAATACAAAATTTCTTTGTAGTCGTCAAGTTATATTTTTTTTTTCTCCTTTTCTGTTTTAGGCCAATGGGCAATGAATACTATACATAATTCTTATTTATTTTGTCATGCCACCTGGGGACCAATTCTTGAGCTTTCACGTTTTGAAACCGTTTTCGTTCACTTTGCACAAAATTTGATGGCTAATGCCAAGTTTTCAAATTTTTCATGTTTTAAACAATGAAACGTGAACGATTTCAATAGGTACATGAAGACTCAAGAATTGGCCTCCGAGTCTATTCTATAATTTTGTGTTTATTAAATTCTATTTTTCTATTTTCTAATGCGCAGGTGAACGGATACGGCCTGACCGGATGCTGCCGTGCGATGTTCGCCAACCGCATCTCGTACACGTACGACTTCTCCGGTCCGAGCTACGCGCTAGACACCGCGTGCTCGTCGAGCCTGTTTGCCCTGCAGCAGGCCGTGGCCGCCATCAAGTCCGGGCAGTGCGACGCGGCCGTCGTGGGCGGAGTCAACCTGCTGCTCAAGCCCACGTGCTCGCTGCAGTTCCATCGACTCAACATGCTCAGTCCGCAGGGCATGTGCAAGGCCTTCGACGCTTCAGGTAACTTTCATCGCAGCAGATGTTCAAGGTCTCTTACATTGTGCAACAGAAGTGAATTAATAACATAGATGATGGAAAATACTAAGAAAACTCTATTAACACATTGTAGTATAATAATATGACAGTAATAAAATATTATTTGTGCGATTAATGTGCACATGAACTTCAGTTTTTATTGTAGTAGGTACTTCCATTTGCAGCAAAGTCAGTTTTTAATAAGTTATGTAGGTACTGATTAAATTATTTCGTCTCAGAATGTTAGATGGTGGCCCTACCTACTGTCAATTTTGCTGTCACATACCTACCTAATTATTTTGATAATTTTAGTTGATAAAGAGTAGGTTGTGAGTGTCTTATATGTTCCTATTTGTTCTGAAAGCGTAACATCTATTTTAAAATCAATTTACAAAGCTATGGTTTATTGTAGTTAAAAAATATTAATGTTTACATTATCAGGTAAATTTTTAATGATACCCAGCCAGATAACCCTGTTTCCGTTTCATTATTTATGTTTTTTTATCTTAGGGTAAGTATTTCTATACTCTGCTAATTTTTAAATTTTTATCTGATTAACTTTTATTTTTTTCTGATTAGGACTGATTAGCAACAACCAATGATGTCATTCCTTAAACAACTGTTTGAACTTATTTATTGGTGATCTAGTATTGAAAAACTGGGCCTAAATTGCCAAAGCACTCTTCCTGTTTCATATTGTAGTATAACTGTGTTTGCTCCGCCCCAGGCAATGGCTACGTGCGCAGCGAGGCGTGCTTGGCGGTGTACCTGCAGAAGTCCTCGGTGGCGCGGCGCGTCTACGCCTCGGTGGTGAACGTGCGCACCAACACGGACGGCAGCAAGGAGCAAGGCATCACGTTCCCGGCCGGCGACATGCAGCGCAGACTCATCAAGGAGGTGTACTCGGAGGTCGGAGTCAATCCAGCCGACGTCGCTTACGTAGAGGCCCACGGCACGGGCACCAAGGTATGTAGAGGCCCACGGAACAGGCACCAAGGTACGTTGAGGCCCACGGCACGGGCACCAAGGTACGTAGAGGCCCACGGCACGGGCACCAAGGTACGTAGAGGCCCACGGCACGGGCACCAAGGTACATAGAGGCCCACGGAACAGGCACCAAGGTACGTAGAGGCCCACGGCACGGGAACCAAGGTACGTAGAGGCCCACGGCACGGGCACCAAGGTACGTAGAGGCCCACGGCACGGGCACCAAGGTACATAGAGGCCCACGGAACAGGCACCAAGGTACGTAGAGGCCCACGGAACAGGCACCAAGGTGATAACTAGGAAAATGCTCTGTGCAATGCATTGATAAACGAGCCTTCCATAAAATTTGTTTGCAAGTTGCTGCTCTAGACAGACCTTACCAGCTGTGAAGACAACCTAATCAAAATGGATCAAGGACAAAGGGTTTCTCGGAAATTTAAAAATATTCAAAATTTGAATAAATTTTCAATATTACTCTTGAACTTCTTGACCGATTTGGCTGAAAATGGTTTAAATCTCATAATAATATGTTGGTCCCAATGATCACACTTCATTTTGAACTTGATCCGACAAAAAGTTAATATAAATTAAAACTTTCAACCAAAGAGCTGATTTGATCAAATACTATTGCAGGTTTTATAATACTAAATGCTATCCAGAGTGATATGACTGCTTGGATAATATTAGTGTGAGTTCAAAATTTCAGATCGATTGGTCACTTCCTCGGAAGTGGAACCAAAAACAAAAAAGCAACATTTCATGCAATCACCACAATACAATCTGTGAGTAATGCTCACCATGCAGTTTCACGAGTCTGACGCGTGTTTGTTGTTGTCAGGTTGGCGACCCGCAGGAAGTGAACGCCATCGCCGAGGTGTTCTGCAAGGACCGGAACACCCCGCTGCTGATCGGGTCCGTCAAGTCCAACATGGGCCACTCGGAGCCGGCCAGTGGACTCTGCTCGCTCGCCAAGGTCCTCATCGCAATGGAGTCCGGAATCATCCCGCCCAACCTGCACTTCCAGAACCCCAACCCGGACATTCCGGCACTCAATGACGGCAGGCTCAAGGTAAGCTGCTCGGTGGTCCGACTTTACTTATTTTAAGACAATGACAGGATACTGGAACTGCATTTAGTTGAGACTAATTCGTAATGTGATTCCTCTACCGCACCAGTAGCAGACCATTGGTGAGGGACAGGATACTAGAAAAGAAAACAAAATACTTTCTCACTTACCTTTTCTAATTTTTTGCTAGGTTCACTAAACTTTAAAGAGTTAGAAGAGGTAAAGAGCCGTGAATCTAATTCCAGCGGAATTCACTATTTAAAAGTTCTGGAAACGGAATAGAGCTCCTGTTACATTTCAAAATTTCTGACTAAATACTACTTTGCATTTTGGCTATTTAATTTTGAAGCTGCTGAAGGTCCAGGTTTAGCAATGTCTGATTTAGGCTTAATCATTGATTTACAAAAGATTATTTAAGTACTGTAATCTGATTCTGATGTGTGCAGGTCGTTGACAAACCTCTGCCGTGGTCCGGTGGCCTGGTTGCCATCAACTCCTTCGGCTTCGGCGGCGCCAACTGCCACCTGCTCCTCCGCTCCAACCCCAAGCCGAAGCAGTCTGGCGACGTGGCCGGCCGCTTGGTGACGGTGTCGGGCCGTACCGAGGCAGCGGTGCAGAGCATGCTGGAGGCGGTGGAGAAGACGCCCGAGGACGACGACCTCGTTGCGCTGATCCACGAGGTGCACTCGGCCAACGTGCCGGGACACACGTTCAGGGGGTTCTCGCTCATGAGGGGAGACCAGACCACCAGGGAGATTGCGGTAAGTGGAAGAGATCGAGTAACTCTGCGGCAAGATGAAGATCTTCCACAATTGCTTTTGATTAGAACAGAGTTTTAACTGAGATTGCTTTTCTTTACATTTGCCGCACAATGATAAAAAATAAACTCAATGTTTTACAAACTACTACATACAAAATCAAGACAATTTTTTTTTAATTCCCTCTAGAATAAACACTGCATTAAAAATATTTTGGGTACCTTTTACCTAATAATTTGGATTAAATTACCAAATTTTGTCATTAGATTAACTGAAAGGAAGAAAATATAGAGCCCTGGAAATGTAAGCAAAATAATTGGGGATGTAACATCTTTTGGAATAGCTGGTTAATATTTGAATGAGGATGGAAATAATGATAGTTGCCTACCTTTATTTTTTACTGATGACATTGAAGGAAATAAAAATCGAAACAAGTCTTAACTTGCTGATAAGTGACACAATCCAACATAATATTCTAAGGTTTTAGGGCAAGTCTTGCTTAAATATTGGCACATTTCTCTTGTATTTTTGAAAAACAGTAAATGTTATCATTATTAATTTTTTTATTTCAAAATACCAAAATAATACAGTAAGTGAGTGATACTTTTGCTAGTAAGTGAAAGTGGGTAATACCCACTATGCTAGAGTTTGCTGGTCATGTCCTGACGTGCCGTGTGCTTGTGCAGCCGTGCGTCGGAGAGAAGCGGCCGGTGTGGTTCGTGTTCAGCGGCATGGGCTCCCAGTGGCCGGGCATGGGTCGCGACCTCATGCAGATCGAGGTGTTCGAGAAGGGGATCCGACGCTGCAGCGAGGCGCTCAAGCCCGAGGGCGTCAACTTGTACGACGTCATCCTCAACGGAACGGAGGAGACGTTCGACAACGTGCTCAACTCGTTCATCTCCATCGCAGCCATTCAGGTGACAGCAACACTCACATCTATCTTCAATGCCAAGCAATTACATTCAGTTTCATACTTTTAACATTCACACACATTTTAGAGAATTTGCGACAATTTTTCAATGCCTTGCTAACTTTGAAACAGTCAATTAGGACTATATTGCCATGGCAACAACCAATGACAATCCTCGAATGACCGTTTAAAACTTAGCTACTGGTTTAGCATACTATTTAAAGACTGGCCCTATGAGGGTGAAAGACCAATAATCAGCCCTTCAGATTTTGCAATTTTTGTGATTTTGATCTTGTTGAAAATTGACAATATGTTAAATATTGTATGTTTATATTATAAATAATTGAAAATATTGAATATTTCAAGCAATCAATTTGGAGTAAAGGAATTGTTCTTTAAAAACCATGAACTACATCTTTTAAAAATTTGTTCTAGGTGTTTGGTTAATTTTGTTTAAAAGTAGGTATCATATATTATTGCTGAATCTCTAATCCAGCAAAATTTAGAATTTAAAATCCCATTAACTTTTAATAGGTGAATTACTTAAAAAAGTGGTCACAAAATATTTACATCAACTTGTTGTTTCCGCATATTTTCACAAACGGTCACAATCAGTGACAAAATCTAAGATGTGGCTGTTTAGAGGGTGAAATATGTTTCCGAAGTGTCTCTGGAACCAGCAGAGTGTCTCATGTCTCTCGTGTTGACCGCCAGGTGGCTCTGGTGGACCTGCTGACCAGCCTGGGCATCCACCCGCAAGGCATCGTGGGCCACTCGGTGGGCGAGCTGGGCTGCGCCTACGCGGACGGCACCTTCACGGCCGAGCAGACGGTGCTGGCGGCGTACTGGCGAGGCAGATGCATCGCAGAGTCCAAGCTGCCTCCCGGCCTCATGGCAGCCGTAAGTTGTCAAGTTACTCAACAGAGAGCTATTAAAAATAAAATAAATAACATTCCCATCGGGACTAAAACCAACCACACGAGCTTAGTCAGATTCTGTGTTCTTCTAGCAGATTTAGACATTTAGGAACTATAAGTAGGTATTACAATGGGCACAGGATTTATTTTTGAACTCAAATAATCAGTATGTTTAAATGTTTTAAACTACGAAGAGTGTTTTCCAATAATCATTCTCTGCTAAGTTTCAAACAGAAAAGAAAGCTGCTGGAAATAGTTTGACTGTGGCATGGGCAGAGTTTTGTATTTTTATTTACACAAGAATCTAACAAGAATCACAAGTAGTTACAAAAATATCTTATTCTGATGTGGGCTTCTCATATTTTTTTTTGTAATTTCAGAAATATATTACTTATCATGTATTATTTATCAGAGAATACCTACAAATGAATATGATTATAAAATTAAAAAAATAAATTGCTGTTGTGCCAACTGGATTCATTGGCTAACCATCAAAAGTTAACTTAATCCAAAGTTAGTCCTACCCGGCCTTATTACAAAAAAAATTTAATAAACAATGCTTAAGGCCAATACATATCACGTGACTTTATTTCTCTACATCTGATCAAAAGAAATAGTTACCTATGAGTACATACCTTACATCGTTCATGTTGAGTAATCCAAGGTGATTTATGAAGGAAATTCACTGCATACTGAAGCTTATCAATATTTGCAGTCAATATTATTTAATTTTGCAGTGGTTTTATAATAAAAACAACACAAATATCGTGTATACGTACGCGTGTGAAGACTGTCAAAACCAAGTGCTGTTCGTTTAAACATTACATTCATAATAGTGGATATAATTAATATCTCAACATTTCATTGGAAAGATGAAGAAAGAGCGCATGTTTTGTTGGCAAAATTGTGTCAGGTTTGTGATGCATATGTGCCCTTTTATTAGATTAAAGTTTGCTGTTCTTGGCAACTCATAGGATTTCCTTAAACTTCAGGTCTTGATTTGAGAATATTTAGGTGCAAGGAAGTAAAATCATCTAATAAGTTATTTTCGCAGTTCTTTTCTGCGTAGATTAGTTCCAACAGATGTGTCCTAACTTATCTGATGAGTGAGAAGTATTTGCTAAACTGAACCCTTCCAAATGAAAATGTGTAGCTTTTTGGTTGAAAAGTCACGTGATATGCAGCCACCTTAACAACATTTATTATACTTCATACTGTCATCAGCGTCACAATGTCTGGGTTGACGAGGTTTGTTCCCGGTGACACTTTGTACATCACGCGTCATGTGCAGGTGGGCTTGTCGTGGGAAGAGGCGAAGGCGCGGTGTCCCGAAGACATCGCGCTGGCGTGTCACAACGGTGCCGACAGCGTGACCATCTCGGGGCCGCCGGAGACGGTGGCGCGCCTGGTGAAGACGTTGCAGACCGAGGGAGTGTTCGCCAAGGAGGTGAAGAGCTCCGGCGTGGCGTTCCACAGCAGATACATCGCGGAGGCCGGACCCAAGCTGCGCAAGTACCTCGACAGGTGGGTGCAGTGACAACTGTCCAAACAGATCGACCGAGCTATTGGATATTTCCTGTTAGGGTTGGCAATTGTTGGGACAAAATATTTGATTTCACCAGTCAATTGACCAAGTTCGAAAATTGGTCAAAGAATGGGTTTTTAATTGGTTCTGAAATTCTTGGTGCAACAAAAAATAAATTTTGTAATATGTATCTGCAAAACACATAATTTAACTGGGGCCATCACGGTCAATTGACTGGTTAAAATGCCATCCCTATTTCCTGCAATTGCCAGTTATCTTGGTGTCGATAACTTATTATTTTCCTAATTTTCTGACACATTTCCTGTCAAATTTGACAAAATCAAAGCACAAAAAAGTAGCACCTGTTATGAAAATGACAAAATAATGTGGGATAATCCTGCTTTTTTTAACCCAACGGCTGGTGTGTTGGATACCTCGGTTCTCGTTAGATCACCGAGGTTAAGCAACATTGAGCGCGGTCAGTGATTGGATGGGTGACCATTCAAATCTGCCTTGCCAGGTTGCTGCCGTTGGGCCAGAGAGACTGGGGTGTTTGGGGGTTAGTGTGACGACCTCCCTCCACCTGTTATCAGTCTTTCGACGGCGCGGGTTGTGGAGGCTCGTGCTGTGTATGTTACACCGTCCTTCGGAAGGGACGTTAAGCCGTTGGTCCCCTTGGTATCTTTCGTCAGGAGTAGGCTACATGCCGGTACCGGGTTTCCTCTCCTCCCTTCTCTATATTACATTCTCACTAGTGGAGCCTGGCTCTGTTGAGAATATAGACTTAATAATAATAATAATAATAAAATGACAATACGTCTAACAGTTGGGCTAAATTAGGTAACAAAGATGCTGAAAAAAAGGCAAAATTTTAAACGATGATGAATATTTGTGATGCAGAGTGATATCGAGCCCGAAGCCTCGCTCAGCGCGCTGGCTCAGCTCCTCGATCCCCGAGGCCGCGTGGAGCTCGGCTCTGGCTCAGACCTCGTCGGCAGCTTACCACGTGAACAACCTGCTGTCCCCCGTGATGTTCCACGACACTCTGAAGCACGTGCCCGACGACGCCATCGTGCTGGAGATCGCGCCGCACTGTCTGCTGCAAGCGGTGCTCAAGCGGTCGCTCCCGGCCACGTGCGTCAACGTCGGCCTGGTCAAGAGGCTGCATCCCGACAACAGAGACTTCCTGCTCACTAGCCTCGGAAAGTAAGTCGCCTCAAACTACCTTGACATTTGCGATCAGGAACTCCACCAAACGGGTCACGGTCTCAGACCGTCATAAATGTTTGTGTTTGTACCTATTAAGATTCATGCCATATTTACACCAACCCTGAAAATGTTACACAATTCTCATGGGTAGTTTCTGAGATAAATTGACCTGTCTCCCCCATGTTATTTATTAAATTATTGTGCATTGTTGATTATTTTTTGAATTTTTTTTTCTAGAAGCTATGAGAGGCTATATTTTGCATGAAAGTTGCAATGGTATTTGCAGAATTTCAATACATATCAGTGAAATTCTGAATTTAGAATCTTCTTATATGTTTTTAACTTTCGGAAAATCAACCTTTTTAAAAAAGTGACGAAAAAATTAACAAAGCACAAAGAAAGAGTAATTCGGAAAAACATACAAATAACTCAAGTGATGGAGCTGATTTATAATGTTTCATTCGCCTTGAATGATCTGATGTACGAAGTCGAGTTACGAAGGACTGTGTGTGTGTTACAGACTGTACAACGCGGGTCTGCAGCCCAAGCTCGGCCGGCTGCATCGCAAGGCAAGCTTCCCCGTGTCGCGCAACACCCCCAGCCTCGGTGCCATGGTGCGCTGGGACCACTCCACCGACTGGAGCGTCGCCTCCTTCGCCGGCCGAGGGGCTCGCTCCGGGGAGGCGGTAGTGGAGGTGGACCTCGGCAAGGAGGCCGACCGCTTCATTGCGGGGCATTGCATCGACGGCAGGGTGCTCTTCCCGGCCACGGGATACCTGGTCAGTGCATTTATTCAGCTTGGCAACACAGGGCTTTACAAGCTTAGGAGGTACACTACAAGTATGTCTGGATATTTTATTTTTATTTTATTAACATGTTTTGAATATGTAATTTCTGAGAATATGGGATGAAGTAACATAACATTTTGAAAATATTCATGTTTATGATCTAGTAAAACATTAAAAAATAAAAATAAATATATTTTTTGCAGTGGTCATCTTTGATGATTTTTTTCTAAATCGGAATAAAACAAATTAACGATCGAAAATATGATTGATACTGATGTGTCTTGTTGCTGATAGCAATACTGTCCATGTCATAGTTGTCCTTGTCACTCTCTGTTTTTCCCAATTGAATGGTAGGTATTCTGTCTTCGAAGATTTCGAGGTTTGCCGTTGCCAATGATAATGGCAAATGTATTGCTTTTGTTGATTATTAGGTACGTTTGTTTCAGTTCTTAATTTAAATGAATTGATATTTATGGAGAATTCCCTATTCTACCGTATTAACTCGTGTATAAGACGCAATTATATGTCAATATTTTGATTCTGAAAACAGCCCTGCGTCTTATACACGCATACCAAGCTTTTTTCCCAGTAAATCCAAGGTGGATGTTTGTAAACAGAGCTGTGGTAGACTGCCACATGTTGTCTATCTCTGCCTTTCCCTCTCACTCTGTCTGGCCTACTCACACTGTGTAGACACAACATTATTAACATATTACATTTGTGCAATAAAATGTTTTCCCTTACATTTAGATCAGGAGACAAAATATATGTTGCCATCTGAAAAACATTGCTCTGACAGGCATAAAATAGACAAAACACTGTTGAATGGCGATCAAAATGGAAGGGGAGAAGGGGGGTTGGGTTTGTTTTGGAATGCAGAGGAAAGGCAGGTGCGTGCTTGTTAGAGCAAACAACAGCTGCTGGGAAGAAGAGTCTCCCCCCCCCCCCCTTTCTCAGAAGCAGGAAATTGCTGTTTGTTTACAAGTTGGCAGTGATTTTCATTCAAATAGCTCAGTTAGCTGGAAAACCAACATTTAGATGGATATCATGTTTACAAACACACACTGTTTTTTCATCATTTACTGCGTCTTATACACGCATGCTAAGTGTTTTCTTAAAATAGACTTCTCAAAACAAGGGTGCGTCTTATACACGAGTGCGTCTTATACACGAGTTAATACGGTAATCATGCTAATCTTTCTCCCTACTTAGAAATGTAAATTGTTGAATGTTCAGTAACCACGGGAAACGGTCACTCCTAACATGATTATTGATTGTCTTTCATTCAGACGCTGGTATGGCGTGTGTTCGCTAAGCTGGCGGGCTCGTCGTACGAGGACCTGGCCGTCGTGTTCGAGGACGTGCAGTTCCACCGCGCGACCATCATGCCGCGCGACGGCGCAGTCAAGTTCCTCATCAACGTATTCGACGGCTCCGGTGACTTCGAGGTTCGTTCTTGCTCATCAGTCTTAGATACCCTTTCAGTTTAAGATTACTGATTCAACCAGGATACGATTCTAGTGAATCGGATTCCAGCAGAATCGCGAATTTTGAAGTTGTAGAAAAGGGCTCTGGCGAGAAGTTATTTTCTTTAGTTGGTACTATACACTAACAAAATTTTAACAGACTGACCAGTAATGCACACTTCATGCTCACTACTAAATCAAAGACACTTTGGTATGGTACGACCTCCACTGGTACCTCCTCAAAACGTTAAATACAATTATATTTTCTTATTTAACATTTTCAGAACATAAATGAGGTTGCAAACCTAAAACAGCATTACTGGTCAGTCTGCTAAAATTTTGATATTGTATTAACAAAACTCAAATCACTTGAAAGAACTGTCACCTTCTTCATGCCTCATATCGAAGTGTTGCTGTGCAGGTGTGTGAAGGTGGCAGCGTGGCCGTGTCGGGTCGCATCAGGTCGGCAGCGAGCGTGGAGACCCTGCAGCTCCCGGAGCCGCAGCTCTCGTCCGACGCCGTGGCCTTGACCGCCGGCGACATCTACAAGGACCTGCGACTACGAGGCTACGACTACTCCGATGTGTTCCGAGGCATCAACACTGCGGACAGCGAGGGAGTCAGAGGCACGCTCGTGTGGAAGGTGGGCATTGATTTTAATTTCTTATTGTTTATTTGGAATGGTAGTCTTTTGAAATGGTATTGCTCTCCCTGCCCTTGTGGTACAAACAATTGTACTTTGCAAGATAGATGGGCTATGAACTAAGACACAGTGGCGGTGTAACGTACATTGGAAGCGAGATGGAGAGAATAGCGATGAAACTGGTTGATCTCGTTGGCAGGACAACTGGATCAGCTTCATGGACACGATGCTACAGTTCTCCATCCTCGGCCGCTCCGTGCGGGAGCTCTACTTGCCCACTCGCATCCAGCGGATCTCCATCGACCCCAAGAAGCAGAAGGCAGCGGTGGAGGCCTTGCAGGAGGGAGAGGGTGAGTGCCGCTACAACTAATACAAAGTTGTACGTGTTTTTGCACGCGAGATCGATTTGGGTGCTTGTTGTTGTAGACACTTCTTTCTGAATACGATTGGAACAATTATACAATATTTTAATCATGATTAGATGAAAGCTAAATCAGGGTTGTTGTTACTTGTAAATACTTTCTTTTTCTTAATTAATTCGTAATTATTGGTCGATTCTTGTTAAAATATAGCAATTTTCTTTTCTTTCTCGGGCGCCGTATAAATTTTAATTTAAAAAATGTGCCAAAACTATCAGGCAGGACATCCATGAAAAACAGGATTGTAAAATTTGATCTTACTTGGTTCAGAGGTTTAGTCTCCAACCGATTGAACATAGTTTTGCACAGTTTTGTTGCAAAACCAATGCCAATTTATTGGGGTGTGCGAATAGTGATTTTTGACTTCGAATACGAATATCGAATAATTGACAAAAATATTTCGAATATCGAATAATTGGAACATAAATTAAAAGACATAGTATCAATTAAAAAAATAATTGGACAACAATCTCTTTTCAAATGACAGAATGAAAGATGGCCATGAAGTAATATGCAAGGATCATATTGTTGTCACTAATTATCACAAAAAATTAAATTAACAGGAACAAAAGGAGTATGAGGAAGGTCTATCTAGAGGAACAATAACCTACAAATAATATTCCCTCGAAATCAAAATGGCGGCCATGACTATTTTCGGTTGGAGTTTTAGACTTTGCAGCAGTTGGCAGCATTGAAAAACACTCCCATTTGAGAAATGGCGGGATAATTTTGAATTAAAAGACATGAACTATTCGAAAATTTTCGAATATTCGAAATTTCAAAGTATTCGAAATTTCGAATACTTGATTTTCGAATACCAAATCGAATATTCGAACCAAATATTTTCGAAGTATTCGAAATTTTCGAATATTGGCACACCCCTACCAATTTAACAAAGCACAAAGGAAAAAAATTAAAAATACTACTACATAGTAGAGAATCAGACTGATCATGTGAACACTCTATCAGAGTTACAGCCTTTTCTGGAATGTTTTATCATTCTCAATGTGCTCCAACGTCCGAGCGCTAGTGTCACCATGGGTAATGTAGACCGGATTCTCTGAAGATTTGTTGTGAAGAAGTACGTGTGTGTTGCAGACTTGCCGGTGTCGATGCATCGCCACATCAACGTGCTGCAGTCGGGCGGTGTGGAGCTGCGCGGCATGAAGGCCAGCCTCGCGCCGCGCAGGCAGCAAGCGCAGTCCGCGCCGCGCCTCGAGAACTACACATTCGTGCCCTACATCAACACCCAGGTCCGTTAAAACAACTAGTATTATGCTCTTATGTCTGTGTGATTGTTTTCAGTCATGCTGTTGAGTAGAAGTGCTAACGGAGCAATGTGTTGTCCAGGTCCGCAGCAAGGTGCAGGCGCTGACGGTCTGCCTGCAGGTGGCGCTGGAGAACTCCGGTGGCGCCCTCAAGCTCAAGGTGGTGGAGCTGGGCACCGACCGAGCACCCGAGGCTCTGCTCGCTCCCATCGTTCAGGAGATACTCGAGTCCGAGCCGATGCTAGCGGTGAGTAACTGTAACATTTCAATCATTCATTCAGTTGAAATGCTCATGCAGATAATATGAAATGTATGCCTCTTTAAGAATGTTCTAGTTCTATTGGAACTTTTGCTTTTGAAATTTGCCTAGTTTTTAAATAAAACTTCACTAAATAACTTATTGATTTGATTTCAATGAATGATTGATGTCATATGTACCTACTTGATTTAAATTAAAAAATCAAAGGTTGTGTAATTTTGGTCACTGTCATGTCACTTTTTTACCATTTCTTGATATTATTTGACCTTTATTTTTGTCTGTCGTAGGCCATTTATGTCTCCTCCCCTTCATTTGATTTACCAGTTCTTTGAATAACCACTTGATACTTTGTATTTGAAGTTGAAACCTGTTGCTGACAGGTTGACGTGACGGTGGTGACCTCGTCGTCCGACCTGCCGCAACTCACCGACCTCGGCATCAAGCTGGCGAGCAAGACCGAACAGAACTGCCACGTGGCCGTCGGCGCCGACATCATGGCCGACGTCGGGGCCCTGACCGCTCTGTCGGCCGCCGTCCGACCCGCCGGCTTCCTCCTGCTCGAGGAGACGGAGGCTACGGTCAAGACCAAGGCGCTGACCGATGCTGGGCTCCTGTTGGTGGCGAGTCAACGCGAGGAGAGCAAGACTTATCTGCTGCTCAGGAAGGTAGGAACAAGTTTCATGATCATTTCTTCCAAGAGTGGAGTGTGTAGAGGATGGAGCAGTGGGAAGTGGGAGCGGTTGGGCCAGGTGGTTGGAAGACAGGGAGATGTATTAAAAGCTGATTGAGAAGAATAAAGAAGATGGAAGAGTTAAGTCTGGCAAGCTTCTGCTTAGGTGTACTAGAGGTCCCTTGAAATGCTGGCTGGCTCCTATTTACTCGAATATAAGCCGCCTCTGAATATACGCCTCACTCCAGTTTTTGGAAGTCTGTTTTTAATACGCTTGTAAAGTCTATACTATGTAAGTATAAAGGCTTCAAGAAAGTAAAAATATGAATTTACCCGCAGCTTTAATTTGAGTAAAAATACTGGACCCTTACCTAATATCGCCAATATTTCAGTAGCACCGTGTTACTGTAGCACGATCGGCTAGTTGCCATGGCGACAATGTTAGCTCTTATGGCTAAAACTTTTAAAACAAAAGTTGTGCTACAGTAACACGGTGCTACTGAAATCTGGCGATATTAGGTAAGGGTCCTGTAATCCATCCCTGGTTCCAACATATGGGTCATTGGGTTATTTATTTTCCCAAACAATATTTGTCCAGATAGTTCTTAATATCCAGTCAAATCTATCATCTCGCTGTTGTTTTTCATGCAGGAGCTTTGTCATAGCTATGCTTAAATTTCACTTTATTGCACATAATAATATATTTACTCTAAACTCATAAAATAAAGGAGCTACTTGGCAACAAGGCAACGTTATGTATTCCAAAACTAAAGTGTACGGAGCTCTAAAACTTGCTATAAAAACAGGAGTCATGTATGAACTATATTCCTGGCAGGTAATTGCTTGTGATCAGCTCGCTGTATGTGGAGGTTGACGATGTTGACTCTCTTGCAGATGACGCGAGTGGCTCCGCCCGCCGTGGTGATCGAAGTGTCGGACTCCAAGTTCGACCCCTGGCTGGAGACGCTGCAGAGCGAACTGCGTCGGGCCGAGACCGGCGACGACAAGGTGCTGCTGATGACGAGAGAGCCCCACTGCGGCATCATCGGGCTGATGAACTGCGTCAAGCAAGAGCCAGGCGGAAACAATGTCAGGTGAGATCAACCTGTCCACTGAGACTTCAAACAACCAGCTTACATCTCTCAGGATTATCAATCTTTATTGTCAGTAGTCTTCAAGTCTTTTTAAGACATTTTACAACTTAAAAGCTGTCTCGGATTTATGTTAGAATAAGGTCCAGTTTTCAATACGTACCTTGTTTAAGTAGGTATTTAACTTACTGACCATTTAAGTAGTCATTCCAGGTGTCTTATTGGTTTTTGCCATGGAAATGAGAGTCCTAATCAACTGTTAAATTTAACAACTGATTTAACTGGGCATTGAAAAATCAGCCCTCGACATAGAACCAGTTCCAAGCCTGTGGTACGATTTAACTAAGATTTGCAACTTTAAAGCTGTCAAGTCTACTTTGAGACTTGGATTTGTTCAGCTTTCTGGTTTTACATTTCATTTTTGACAACCATTATACTGAAAATCATATGTATTCCCATATAAACAGAGCCTTTTTGCATAGATTTTTTGTCTAGATAACAAAATGTAGTCATGCGATTGGATATTGGATCTAGTAAGTCATTCTTCTGACTTATTAAAGCAATATTTTGAAGGTAAGAGTTTGTATTAAAGAAAGCCAATGGGAAATGCTGTGTATCTTGTATTGACTGAGTGATGGCCATGCAGGTGCTACCAGACAGCGGACAGCCTAACCCCTGTGCCACTGAGCCACCCCGCGACCACTACCCAGCTAGGTCTCGACCTGCTCATGAACGTGTACAAGGAGGGGGTGTTCGGGAGCTACCGCCACCTGCGTCTTGAGGCGCGCGCGGACGTGGCCGCACTGCACGTCGAGCACGCCTACGTGAACGCGCTGACACGCGGGGACCTCGCCAGCTTGCGGTGGATCGAGGGACCGCTCACGCACTACAGGTGTGTGGCCAAGACTCTTTCACGCTTATTTGAATAGTGTTGAACGTAACACGTTACGAACTTACGAACCTTCAGTAAATGGGATTCCTGATACTTTAGTTTGGGAGAATTAAGCTTAAGAAAATCTTTTGATAGTCAGTATTGTTTTTTAGAAGATTTTGTCATCTGGCTTCTGTATTTTTTGTTCGTCTACTCAATGGCGCGATATCCTATTTCTAATCTCTTGCTTTATGTAAACTTTCAAAACGTCTGGTCTTGTATGCATCAAGAATTCTGTGGTTTCAAGGTTTTCTTATTTTTGAGAAGGGGTGTGTGGGTGATTGCATGGCAACCACTATTTCAATGTATGTTTGACTAATATTGACAGCTAAAGAAATACTAAATATTATCTCTAATATAATGATAATGTACTAACACTTTGAAGACTGATTGTATAAGTTATGTTTGACAATAGGGATTGATTGGTATTGACACTGAGCTATTTTCTCATGTGATGAAACAACATCCGTATAGTTGAATCTTTGTAGCAAAAGAATGAATGAATCATATTCAGAGCAGAACAGATTTGGAGTTAAAAGCACAGCCTTCTTCAAGAGCTCTCTTCCCACCCTTTAATTGGAGCATTTTAATTGAAATGAATCACTGCATTCCATCTATGTTCATTGATAGATCATTTGCTGCAGCAGGCAGGAAAAATAAATGAAGCAATGCAAAGTTAGATGAACATGATTTTGTCTTCATTGTTAGTATTCCTTGGAAGTTGACAGGTTCTTAAACACATTTGTCTGTCAGCGGACTGAATAAAGTGATCAGGAGAGTGCTTGAAGAAGGCGTTGACTTGTGTGTTGGCGTGTTGGCCCCCCTGCCTCGCTGCCCGCTTGGCATGACTTGTGTTGTCTCTCCCGACCCAGGTCTAGCGTGCGGGCCGACAGCCCCATTCAAAGCAGGAGGAAGCGGCGCCGGAAACGGTACCAACTACTCTTCTACTTGCTTCTCGTCGTAAACATTACGCACAGTTGATGCTCATTTTACGTTGTTATGTACAGAAAAGAGGCTTGTTATGAATTTGTATTGAATTTCAATTGTGCATCAGGTTGTAAAGTTCTTTCTTCTTTGCTGCTTAGCTGGACTCTGTTTGTGTTACTCTTCAAACCTAAATTCACGGTGCACTTAAACTTTGTAATGCTTGTTTCATGCTCCTACCTCAATGGAAGTATTAATGGTAGTTTTGATCGTTCTATCTGTCTATGTCAGTGTGTTGAATGCTTTGTTGTGATGTGAGCAGAGCATGACCTTGGTATTCTCCCATCATTGCAATATCCTGACTATGCCATGGACATTGTACTTCATCGCTCAGTACCATGGGAGAATGGGACTGGAATCCACATAAAAAAATACCACTTCTGGGATGTTAGTGCATTTTAAGAGTTTTGAAGCTGATAATACATAGTACATTTATAGGCATAATCATTTTACCAATCGGGATTATCAACTTTAAAGTCAACTTTTTGACAACTTCAAAACTGTTTAAATAAATAAATATCACAAGAATTGGAGCCTCTTTGTGTGGATTCCATTCCCCTTCTCTAATAGAAATAATAAGCATATTTGAGGCAATCTAAACCATATTATTTTTTTCAGAGTACTGTAGTTTATCCTAGATGTCTTTCTCACTTTTTTTATTATATCAATTAATTAACAATTAATTACCCCATCCAACTAAAGTCGGGTTGGGGGGTGGAGGTAGCTCCACCTTCCTCTAGGGCCTCCTGGGGTGCCGAAGTCGGCCGGCCATTCCAACTTCTTCCCCGTCGTCTTCTTCCTCATCGTCTTCGCTCTCCTCTGATTCCTCCACCTGCCGCTCCACCAACTCATTCCATCTTTCTACATCTTCCCACCACTTCTCTCCTTCCACTCTCCTCCAAAAAATCTCTTGCACCCTAGATGCATAACAGAACAGCAGAATTATATAGGGGTGTGCGAATATTCGAATTAGGCGAAGTATTCGGCCGAAGTCGAAGTCGAAGTATTCGATCTCGAAGTCGAATATTGATTTATTACATGTCGAACACTTCGAAATGTCGAAGTATTCGTTCAAATTCGAATAGTGCGCGCGCGTCGGTAAAGAAGTTCATCAGACCAATCAGCGTTCATCTCGTCCAAGGACAAGGTCGCGCGGCGCGCACCTTTGGCGCGCACAATACACACACCCCCCTCCAAGTTCCAATGCCAAAACTCGTCTCATCAAGTGTCAACAGTAGACAGCTGATTTCAATTTGTTGCATTCGCCGTGCCAAGCTTACCTGTGTTTTGTGTTGTGTTTTTAATTTTGCGAAATATTTCCGACACGAAGTCGAACTATGGAATCTGCTAACGCAAATTTAGAGCAAGGAAAAGCGGCTTTGGAACTCTTTTTCCCCTGGCAAGGGCGAAGTGCAACACGTGTCAAAGCATTTTGAAGACGCCTTATCTTCAACTAAGGTAGAAGCTTATTGAGCAGGAAGTAATTTCCTTTCGTTAATAGCTGAGATAACATACAATATTTTGATATTGTTTCAATTTTGTGTGCCTATAGGTATTTAATTTTTACTGTTCAATACCACATTGTAAAAAGTATGTTTTTATTTATAGGCACAATACCATGCTACCTACCTATGTCTGATACTGATCCTACATTAATTTAAAAAAATATATAAATCTAAATTTCTTGAATTCTATTTTAAATTTGTTGGTAGGAAAAATAGCATCATTTACAAAAAATATTCGACTTCGAGAAACTATTCGAGAAACTATTCGAGAAACTTCGATATTCGAATTCGACTTCGACTTCGAGAAATTCATGGGCAACTATTCGACTTCGACTTCGACATCAAATTTCACTATTCGCACACCCCTAGAATTATATACACTTTTCCAAATAGTAGTGTTTTCGTACCGCTACTGTTCAAAGGCAAGTTGTGATGTGCGGATATTAAGACTATTTTATGACATTATTAAATAATATGTTAAATATATGACTATATCAAATAGTAAGTGTAAAAGCTACATACCATGGTATGGCAGAACGAAGTAGAAAGTATTTAAGCAACTGGACTCTTGCGCTGCGCAGGGCCGAGCTTCACCCCGGCAAACAACTGTGCCGCGTGTACTACGCCCCGCTGAACTTCCGCGACATCATGCTGGCGTCCGGCAAGCTGCCGCCTGACGCTCTGCCCGGCGACCTGGCCGGCCAGGACTGCATCCTCGGCCTGGAGTTTGCCGGCCGCGACGAGCGAGGTCGCAGGGTCATGGGCATGGTCGACGCCAGGAGTCTGGCCACGTCCGTCCTCGCCGACCCCGGCTTCCTGTGGGAGGTGCCGGCCAAGTGGACGCTCGAGGAGGCGGCCACCATTCCCGTCGTGTACGCAACGGTGAGCTCGATTATATCATGTACAAGTGTTTCTTCGGTTCACATAGACATAACGCTGTGCCAGTACAATAGGTACTAACACAACTCAAAAACGGGCGAACTGAGATAATGGATAAAACAAGTTTCAAACATAGCCAGTAAATACAGTGTTATGGTCTAGTTAGGGAAAATAACTTATTAACATGCTAACATCATTTAGAATCACTTTTAATAGAAAATAAATATCATTATTTATTTAACTCGCAGATATTTTTACAATAATAGTGTACCACTTTGAGATAGTAACATGGCAGACATAGCAAGACACGGCCACCTAAATCAAAATAGTATCATCAAAAGATCATGATTTTCAGAGCAACAGTGCAACAAGTCAAAATAGTGTACACAATATTTTGACTTGTATTAGTGTTGCACTGAATGAGTAGGAAGAACACTATAATTCAACACTAAGTTAGCAGTCATTACATTTTTATTTATATTGACTTTGAGTTGTTGTAGTATTCACCTGAAAGAGCATAGAATTACGAATCCAACGATACCAATATCTCAAAACCTAATTTTTTTGAGTTGTGTTAGTATTCAACTGGCACAGCGATAATTTTGACTTCCTCTCATTAACTCTGCTAAGGTATTATTAATCTTTTCTAAAGTGAAACTCTATTGAAAACTTTTCCAGAGGTTGAGAAACCACTTCTAAGCTCGATGTACAATGGTCCGAAAATTAAGATAGAGTTCACTTACTAGACAGTAGCAGTGTCTTTACTCTTGATGCATGTATTTCATTGGCTGTTGCCAAGGTTTCAACTGATAAACCCTACCACTTACTTTATGAGGACATTTTACAACCGGGCCTAATTGCATCATTTTTTTACAGATTTGGTTTCCATTTACCTTACTAAAGCTATCAGACCTGCTTGAAACCTTACAAAACAATTGCGATGGTAAACGGACATCGGAGCCTATATATCAAAGCCATCAAACTCTTTGCCTGTATTCATTGTCCGACTGTAATTGACGTCTGGTGTGTTCGCAGAGCTACTACGCGCTGGTGGTGCGCGGCGGGCTGCGCGCCGGGGAGTCTGTGCTGATCCACGCCGGCACGGGGGGCGTGGGCCAGGCGGCCATCAGCATCGCGCTGCACATGGGCTGCAAGGTGTTCACCACAGCCGGCAGTCAAGACAAGAGGGCATTCCTCAAGGTAACCCACTCCTTCATTACACTGCGTATTGCATGTAGGAGGATTTTATACAGTCCACTCTCTCACTGCGTCATGACTACCTAAAAGCACGGACACACTGTCAAGTAAAAGCAGAGAGTTGAGTGAAGAGCAGCTCTCTTATTGGATGACTGCTGTCTCTTGAGAATTCTTGCCTCTCTGCTAGTCGGTCATGATCAAAACAACGTAGAGTAATTTGACAGTATCTCATTTTTAATTTGATTAGTATAAATCAATTAGATATCATTATTCTTAGAAATCAATAGAAATCACTATTATAAATATTAATATAATAAATTAAATTATTAACTTTTTAACTTTTATTATTTTCGTATTATTAGTTATTAAGGCGTAGTAGTGATAATCAATAATTTTCCATTACAACTCATCTATAGCTAGTTGGTGTATAGAAATCTACAATTTAGATAAGACTACTCGGATCTCGGTGTGTGAATATATTTCCTCTCCTCAGGACCGGTTCCACCAGCTGACCGACCTGCACATCGGCGACTCTCGCTCGACCTCGTTCGAGCAGCTCGTGCTTGAGCAGACCGGGGGGCGCGGCGTGGACGTCGTGCTCAACTCTCTGGCGGAGGAGAAGCTGCTGGCGTCGGTGCGGTGTCTGGCGCAGCACGGCAGGTTCCTCGAGATCGGCAAGCTGGACTTCTCCAACGACAATCCTCTCGGCATGGCCATGTTCCTCAAGAACACGGCCTTCCACGGGATCCTGCTCGACGCCTTGTTCGAGGGGGATTCTCTACACAAGCAGGAGGTCAGGATGAGAACATTGTGGTTTAGTTCTAAGCACTGATTAGTGATTACAAGAAAGATCTTTCAACCATTGGGAACTTTTAGCTAAATGAATGTTCATAAATAATTGTGTTTTATTTGAAAATCTCTCGCATGGAAAAATAGATTATGTACCTAATGGGGTTTTAAATTCTAAATGGTAGATATCTACTTGTATTAAATTGAATTTGATTCAAATAAATTCTACTAGGTAACTAGGCCTTTTTTATTTTACGATCTATTTTAGAAATTTTCCTAATTTATACATATCAATTTAATATTTATCAATGTATCAATGAATGTATCAATTTGACACAATGCCTTTCCCAATTCTTTTACAAAAAAATGCATATTTTTTTCAGTACTTTCTACAAGACCATTCAGTTTTTACAGGTTATAATTTATAAATTAAAAACCGTTTGAATGTTCCTGAGTATTGACAAGGGTATTTAATATTCAAGGGTTTGACCATTACCTCATCAACTTCCCTTTGTTCTTAATCTTTTCCCTAATCGCTACCAACCTAGTTATTTAATACATCCCTCTCGATGCTTGTTGCAGGTGGTGCGCCTGGTGACGGAGGGCATAAAGTCTGGCGCCGTGCGTCCGCTGCCCCGCACCGTGTTCTCCGAGCAGCAAGTGGAGCAGGCGTTCCGCTTCATGGCCTCGGGCAAGCACGTGGGCAAGGTGCTGCTGAAGGTGCGGCCCGAGGAGCTCCAGAAGGTGGTCAAGCCGGAGACCAGGCTGGTGGCCGCCATTCCGCGCACCTACATGAATCCGGACAAGACGTACATCCTAGTCGGTGAGTCGGAGGGTTCACTGGTCGCACTGCTCTGCGGCGAGGCTAATGGCGACGGATGAATGACTATGATGATGATTGGAAGATGATGGTGAAGAAAGGAGGGACAGTGGGAAGGAGGCCTCAGGAAGGAAGTACGGTCAGGGGAATTGAACCTCTGGAGTGCTTGTTTACTCTGTCACTTCCTGAGCCAGCTTGTTTCATGGGAATAGAAATTTCATCACAAAAAGACACGTTTCTTCTTGAGATTTGCGTTTAATAACTTTTAATTTTTCAAGAGTCCTCTTGAAGGTAAAAGAATTAACCAAACAATGGGGTTGTTCACTGCCATTTGCTCTCACTCGCGGCGCTAGTGGCAATGGAGTAGTCTCTCTCTGATTGGTTGGTCTCTGAATCCAAGATCTCTGAATCAAACTCTCGCTAAGATTTAAAAATGTTCCTTTCCGCTCTGCATTTTGATTGGCTCTCTCTCGGCATTTGATTGGCTCTTATTACGTTTAGGACAGCAACGCCATCTACAATAGTTTTGTGTGAACAACCCCATTGGGGGCCCTGTTCCAGAACTTTTAAATTCCCAATTTAGTTAGAATTTGATTCTCGGCCATGGATTAACATTGCATGGAATTGAATTCCATCAGGATTGGGAATGTAAAAGTTCTAGAATGGGCCCCGGGTATGCCTGACAAGATTGTGACAGGATTTTGGGTATGCCGGATTCTACTTCCCTTATTTCATGATAGAGATTGAATAAAGTCATAAAGTCCTAAAGGACCTACAGTCTGAAAGGAGCAATCCTGCCTGCTCAGTAAGCACGTGAGAATGTTCTAAGTGTCAATGTTGTCCCAGGCGGTCTGGGCGGGTTCGGACTGGAGCTGTGCAACTGGCTGATCTCGCGCGGCGCGACTCGCGTGGTGCTGACCTCGCGCAGCGGCGTGCGCACTGGCTACCAGGCGCTGTGCGTGCGGCGCTGGCTGGCACGCGGCATCAAGGTCGCTGTGTCCACGGCAGACGCCACCACCGCAGCTGGGGCCAAGAAGATGATCGAGGAGGCCGGCAAGCTCGGCACGGTCGGAGGGATTTTCAACCTCGCCGCTGTCCTCAGAGACGCGTTCATTGAGAATCAGACGCAAGACGACTTCAAGGCGGTGAGTTTTTAACCTTGTGGACTTCTATCGTTTTACATCAACAATTCCAAATTCTGTGTTTTCTTTACTTTTGATTTCACTTTGGTATAGATGTAAGATTTAACATATTAATTAATAATTGAAAGATGATATTTTGTTAAGTTTTATGCCTATGAATGTTTATCTCTACGTCTAGCCTATAACTCCACAGTTACTGATGTCTGATTTGTGTCGATTGTCAACCAAACTTACAAGCTATAAATTTAAATTAAATCGGTTGAGTGGTGAGCGTCCCTAAAGATGAGTTTTTGAAGTTGTATTTGTTTGACTGACTCTAGATCTTCTCTATATCATCAAATATATTGATTTCATCAGGTGTATTATTATTTTCCATACACCGTTATAAAACTACAAGCTTCAGAGTTTCATTTGTATAATGCGAATTTACTACCCTGTAATTGTAAATGAAATGAAATAACATAGCTCTGGACTGACTATTATGTATTGCATAGGTGTGTCTGCCTAAGATCAGCGCGACGCGCGCACTGGACCAGGCGTCGCGCGCGCTCTGCCCCGAGCTGGACTACTTCGTGGTGTTCTCGAGTGTGTCGTGCGGACGGGGCAACGCGGGGCAGTCCAACTACGGCCTGGCCAACTCTGCCATGGAGCGCATCTGCGAGGCGAGGCAGGAGCAAGGTATGTTTCCTTATCTGGGCTTCCTTGTCCATTGAGACTGAGAATTTCAGTTGAGTTCTATTTGATATAGAATTAAGTGAGATCTCTTGTCTTTTAGTTCAATATTTTGAACAATATACCTATAGGTAGCCTGTCATTGGTCATTGGTCTTGACTTCTTGAGTCATTTCTGTTAGCAAACAAATAATAGTATAAAACTGTAATTCTATATTATCACTTTAATAAATTTGTTACCCTTACAATTTACTTTACTTAAAAAATTTAATTTTAAAAATTTCAAGGTTTCAAACTCAGGTTAATATTTTCCGCGAGGTCTAATGATGTGTGTCTGCATCAGGTCTGCCCGGGCTGGCCATCCAGTGGGGCGCTGTGGGCGACGTGGGTCTGGTGGCGGAGACGATGGGAGACAACGACACGGTGGTGGGCGGCACGCTTCCCCAGCGCATCGCCTCCTGTCTCTCCACGCTCGACAACTTCCTCCAGCAGCCGCACGCCGTGCTGGCCTCCATGGTGCTCGCTGACAAGCGACCCGCCGACCACGGCAGTCAGGTCGCTCTGCAGGACGCCATCGGAAACATTCTAGGTCCGTACCGTGCCTGAGTGGCTTTAAGACTTTGTGACCGATGTTCGTCACAGTTTAGTGTTCTTGAATTGGAAAGCAAATGCCAAAAGGGGACATTTTCGGCTGTTGGATAATAAGTTAGTCCTCATAATTTAAGCTTTTCAGTACAATTTATAATGACATAGATTTTACATAATCTACTAGTCACTAATGAGTAATGGAACTATTAGCCTATGCTTTTGTGTAGTAAATAAGTACGATTGAACAACTTTTTGGGGCTTTTATTTTCTTGCCACCTTTGCTATTCACTGCTATTTTTGATACCATTCTTAAAATTTTCCTAGCAACTAGATTGATAATTGTTAGTCATTAATAATTAGTATCATCCGTGATTTATGATCATAAATAAGGAGATTCTCATAATTGTGGTCAATTTAATGCTGCTTTTTTCATAAATTCTAGCCACTCTTCACTGCTATTATATCCATCTTAGACCACCATTGCTACCGTTTCTTGGAACGTTAGTTTGGTGGATGCCCCGAGATCGTTTTCAATTAATTCTTAAATGCCATTTATTATCTAACCTGGTAGAATCTTACTTTGTGCCAGGCATGATCTGATTGGTGGAGCGTTGTTTGCAGGCATCAAGGACGTGAAGAACGTTCCGTCGACCTCGACGCTTGCTGACCTCGGCATGGACTCGCTGATGGGAGCGGAGATCAAGCAGACGCTGGAGCGGGGCTACGACCTCGTGCTCAGCGCACAGGAGATCCGAGCACTCACGTTCGGCAGACTCGCTCAGCTCAGCTCGGGCGATGTCACCGAGCCAGCGTCGCCGGCCAAGGCGGACGTGCAGGTCGATAGCTCTCGACTCGTTCAACACACTAAAGCCGTACAATTGTCGAGTAAACTCCTCTCAGCCCAAATAATAATAAAAAATAAACCATTTCTGTGATCACTGATCAGGTTCTAATTTAGCTCGGTCCTAGGGACCAACATTCTTACAAATTGTTAGCTGATTTGGTAAAAATATCAAGTACTATAATGACATTTCTAACTAATTTTGAAATATTCATAAAAATGTTTTTCGGAGTGGAGAACTTGCCTTGATCTCTTTCAACTCATTAGCTTTGTCTTGCAGATGTTTCCGAGGTCTAAAGAACAGCAACTTGCATACAGCATATTAATTCGCATGCTATGCAAGGTTGCCTTAATAACTCATTACACAGAGCGTTTTCCAGTTACACCTTGGTGTATTGATTTTTTGTATTTTTTTGTTAAAACTTACTTAAGACGGCTGGGTAGTGAGTTTGACCTTGAAGAGTTTTTTTATCTATTTTTATCAATATCTTTTTCCAGTGCAATTGTTAACAAAATAGGGCTATGGACGTGAATTCAGAACAGTTCAATGAAAATAATTTTATAGATTGGATTAAGTTATTAGTTTTATTTTGTCCAGCAGGCGTTTAGAACCCGAAAATTACTACATTTTCGGGTTCTAAACGCCTGCTGGACAAAATAAAACTAATAACTTATTCCAAGCTATAAAATTATTTTCATTGAACTGTTCTGAATTCACGTCCATAGCCATAGCGTCCATACGTCCATAGCGTCCATAGCGTTAACAATTACACTGGAAAAAGATATTGATAAAAATCGATTAAAAAACTCTTCAAGGTCAAACTCACTACCCAGCCGTCTTAATTCAAAATACCTATAGATATATTTTTTATGTTGTGAATCAAGTTCCTTAAAAATTGAACTGATCTAGAATGCAAAATGATTTATTTAAAAAGTAATCACTAGTACTTGTGCTGGAAGTGCAACTGGTTTGACAATGTCGGATGTCTTCAGGTTCAGTTTGACTCGAGCGAGCTGATGCCCACCGAGGTGTTGGTGGAGCTTCCGTCGGCCGCCACCGCCGCCACCAAGCTGGCGCCGCTGTTCGTGGTGCATCCCATCGAGGGCGTGGTCACGGCGCTCAGGACCCTGGCGCAGAAGCTCAGCTGCCGCGTGTGGGGATTGCAGTGCACCAAGGAGGCGCCTCTCGCTTCCATACAGAAGCTGGCGGCGTTCTATCTCAAGGTACTTATACTAGCGTACATGTTACACCGTACTCCCTGGGTAAGAGAACGGAGATGAACTGGTGTGACTGCGATTACAGACAAGATTCAACTATCATGCAGAAAGTACTACTCGTGAGATTTTATTTGAGTTTATGTTGAAAAAAGCTTAAAATATTAAAAATAAATACATGAAATAGAGGTCTGAATTCATAAGAGTCGAATACACATTTCTTGACGAATATGTTCAATGTACCTAACATTGATGTTGTCAAATAAGCAAGCGACGCCAGACAAAATAAGATCTCTGAAAATGTATACATAACTATAATTCTATGAACCCTCCATGTTCTGCAGTGATTTATATGGGGTCTTATGAAAGTGCAAGTATTCACATTTTACTTGTCATTTTTACATTTTACAAGCTGATTCACTCATTTTCTGTCCCCTTTTCTTCCTACGTGCCCATTCACTTGTACATTGGGCCTTTGGTTTCATTGCATTCCGGGCCTTTACTGGCCAGTCTTCCTCTGGAGTAGGTAGAAATACAATAATTGTGTGGAGTATAATTTTCATTTTTACAATACCAATGTGTATTATTTCAGAGCGTCCGCAGCACGCAGCCGAGCGGCCCCTACCAGCTGTGCGGCTACTCGTTCGGAGCCGCCGTCGCCTTCGAGATGTGTGTGCAGCTGGAGGCGGCCGGGGAACGCGTGCAGCTGGCCATGCTCGACGGCTCTCCGGCCTACGTCGCCACGCACACCGAGAACTACCGAGCCAAGCGTACCCAGGTCATCGAGGCCGAGCAGGAGGCCGATGCGTTGACGTACTTCATCATGCAGTTCTCAGACATTGACTACCAGAAGGTGAGACGGAACGTTCGTCGTGGAGTCGGATTTGAAAGGAGTTACTACGGAAATGAAATGATTTTGAACATGAAAATTTGAAATGATTTTGTATTGGAAATGATTGAATAAACAATCTTCATGTTGTTGGTGTGCTTGGTTTCAGACGAAGACAGAGCTTCACGCGCTGCCGAGCTTGGACGCGCGACTAGCGCAGAGCACGCAGATGTTGGCGGGCGTGACGAGATACCCGGCCGACCAGCTGAAGACGGCAGCGCTCTCCTTCTACTCCAAGCTCAAGGCGGCCGACCAATACCAACCCGACAGCAAGGTCGCTGCCGCCGTCACACTCGTGCGCGCCAGAGACAACTTCGTGTCCCTTGGCGACGACTATGGACTCACAGCGGTAGGTCGCTCTCCGTTGCGTGGGAAATTCTAAAAATTACACTATTATTTTGAGAACTTAAATGTGCACCAATCCACGTTGGCGAAAACTTTGTCTGCCTAAGGCTGTTATTTTCGTAAAGCCATAATTATTTTCACCTTAACATTTTCGTCTTCTCTTTCTATCATCAGGATTCACAGTTTGCTTCATGGAGTAGGCAAACTCAATTTGAACTTCTTGAAAGATACTAAAAAACAAAAAAAGGCTCAAATTTTAACAATTTGGCTATTTGTAATCTATCACTATCTGTATTCCTCACCTCCACAAAGATTTCCCTAAAAATTTCATGAAATAGTTAGTTTTTCACAAAATTAATTCAGAACCAACAAGTATCTCAACTAGGTAGAATTTAGTCAGTTGCCAAAGTTTGGGAGCCATTGCTGGATAATGATGATAGAGGTTCTTCAGTTGATGCTGACCATAAATGATGTATTAAACTAACGATGTTTTTCCTTCCTAGATCTGCAAGCAGAAGGTACAGATCCATGCGCTGGACGGCGACCACCGACAGATCTTGCAAGGGGAAAGCGTCAAGACTATCGCAGACATCTTGAACAAGACTTGGGAATGAGCCCGGAGACAGGACTGAACCACATTAGAGACATAGCCCATCAACAACCCTCGTTGTTATCATCACGATTCAATCTGCTGTCTGTAGGGGCGTGCGAATCCAGGATTATTCATTTCAATCCCAACTTGAACCAAACCTTGAAGTCTGCAAATCCTGAAACCGAATCTTTCCCTTTCATAACATTTGTGATGGATGGTTATCGAGCAATAAACAAATTCCCTTACTGATGATGAAGAAAACGGCAGCAATTGGCGTGCTGAGCATGATTTTTGGTTGGTACCACTGATCTCAAATTGTAGGGAAAGTTGATATTATGTATTCTAAAATATTTCAGGCGGGAGTGGAAGATTCAAATATTTCGAGTTATTGAATCCGAATCTGAATGAAATTTGGATTGGATTCAAAATTTAACAGTTTCGCACACCCCTTATATGTGTTTAAAACACAAATATGTGGGATTGGATCACATTATACTACATTCTATATAACTAATAGGTATGCTAGTTACTAGTTATTTTGTTTTCCATGCACAGGGAATAATTCGAGTAGATACGAATACTGTATTTATTTTGATAATTATCTCCAGTCACCGACACATCACTCATCTAGACTTAGTCCACTCATCATCTATGTAAATAAGTAACTGCACAGATTCATACATCTAATATTCTAATACCTACGTTAGATTAGTTATATCAAGTTGATGTAAACTTGAATTTTATTGGTTGACTCTTTATTCAAGAATAGTGTGGTCTATGTGCATTTATCAAGAATCTTATGAATACTGATTGTGATATGATTGTGTATGAATCAATGTACAAATCTCTTAGGTAGGATAGTTTTATTTTTGATGCTTTTATTTTAGATGTAATCTAAATATTGGAGCAGGCTCACATACACTGAGTTTGATTGAATCAATGTTATGCACCCATTAATACATCTTGCTTGGAATGGTTGCAAAGCTACCGTCGGTACTTTGCCAAAGATTTATCTTGTTTGTAGTTTTGTTTCGCTAAGTGAGGATTAAATTGTGAATTATACTTCTGTTTGCCGTACGTTTTTGTTTCTTCCTGTTCTTCCTTCTCTTCCGGTTCACCCCGAAGTTTAGCCAACACTTTCTCCGCTCTCAACTTCTCTTCCTGCTCCCTCTTCAGTCTCTCTGCTCTCAGCTTGGCGATATCAACGCCGGGACGCTTTTGTGTCTCTCTCGACGATCTTTCCCTCTTGCTCGACGAACTTTGTTCAGCTTGCTCCTTTCTCCTCAGATGTTTATTCATATCATGAATCGGGTCAGCTAGATGTTTGCTCTTGCTGGGTAAACTTGCACCTGGTCCGCGATCAGGAGCTTTGTCGTACCAAGACGTCTGGTTTGAGTCTTGTCCGAGGTATGTCAAGTAGCCGATCTGTTTCTCGTACTTCTCCCTCTCCTCCTTCTGCTCTTTCTCGTGCTCTGCGTTGACTTGCGTCGAGGACACGTTCCCGGCTTCCAAGTCCTCGAAGAGATTCACGTGTCGGGATTGGCTGGGCTGTTCATCGACAAGGACCTTCTTCTCGGGGACAGCGTCGGGGGCGGAGTCGTCGTTGTAACGCTTCCTGGCCTGTTGGCGCAGAACTGCAGTGCGCGCTTCTTGCTCCTGCACAACAATAAGATTATAAGCTCTTGGTAATCTCTCATTTGGGAGAATTTTTGATAGAGAATGTGAGTTAAAACGAATTAATGTAGACTAACATAATGGAAATCATACATCAAAATAAATTATATTAGTATATAAAATATTTGATGTCTTCCAGACAGGATTTGGAACTAGGTTATTTGCAATAACACTTGGGAGAGTCTTAATCCTCATTTAATCAAAATGATCTGACCTACATTTTGATATTTTAAAATTTCAACGTATTGCAATATCCAGTTAAAATTTGGAAAATTAAAACATTTTTACCTAACAACTTTTACTTGAAAATATCTGCTTACATCAAGTTCAAAAGTAACTAACTATTAAAAATGCACAATAATGTGGAGACATGAATGATGGTGATTGATAGTGCATGAAAAATATCAAAATCCATCTCCAGTGGAATAACAAAAAATCAAAAAGACTGCTTCACTGTAAAACTGACTCTGTACGGTTTCACATGTTTTCCTGTCACAACTTAAGGTAGTGCAAGTGCACTTTTTTGGATACGATTGGAGACAAAATGGGTTGACGAAAAGATCTGAAATATTAACCATGATTAGATAAAAGACAAACTTAGGGTTATCCCTTGGTACATTTTTAATTTTTCTCTTTGTTAATTACCTACCTAGTAATAATTAGTTGATTTTTGGTGAATTTTTTTATAATTTCTTGTCTCAAAGGGTGCCGTATGAAATATAATTTAAAAAATGTGCCAAGTGATAACCCTAAGTTTGTCTTTTATCTAATTAGGCCCGGTATTACCAAAGTTAAATAGTGCTGGATTAACTAACTTTTGGATTAAATTCAACCCCATAAAAAACACTTCGTGTAAAAATACCAGCCAAGTCTCTTCTACTAAAAAAAATATATGAAATCTAAAAATTCTGCACTGAAAAGTAATGATATCAAAAAATTTGCCAAGACAAAACTTTATTTGAAAATCAAAAAATACTTGGCGCATCGTGTATATTAATAGCTTAGAAGTATAGGCCAGATATAAAATATACATAAAATATACAAACATATAGTATACCTAAAATGCCGTAAAAAATCGATGCGCCAAGTATTTTTTGATTTTCAAATAAAGTTTTGACTTGGCAAATTTTTTGATATCATTACTTTTCAGTGCAGAATTTTTAGATTTCATATATTTTTTTTAGTAGAAGAGACTTGGCTGGTATTTTTACACGAAGTGTTTTTTATGGGGATATCACTCCTTTTTTTAGTTTATTCTAACAACTTGTGACACATATGAAATGAACAATTACTAAATTCTTTTAAAAAATCATCACCCTTTACAATTTGGTTACCACTAATGAATAGCAGCGTATGGTCCTAAATAATTGCTTTAAATGATCTTTCACGAAGAATAGCAAAGGTTTCATTCCAAACAGTCAACCCAGTTCCGAGATATGGCAACACTTCGGTTTTCAAAATGGCTGCTGAACTTTCTGCAATGCCACATAGAATTTATTTCTATAAATGATGTGTATCATTTTAAGCTTTCTGAATATGTATTTATTGTATAGGAGGGAATTATAATAATTTATACATTTGAATGACGTCATTTCCGATCTCATAAACAGGAAAATTCTATTTGTACTGTTCATATTCCATAGAGATGGCCTTCCGAATCGTTTGGCGCTAGTTTCATACCGATTTGTCTACCAGTTTTTGAGATATGACGTTACTTCCGGTTTAAAAATGGCGGCTGAAATCTCTGACCCCTTGAAGTATATTTTAAACATGATTACAATTTTATAAGCTGTCTCAAATAGTATATTTATTGCATCAAAATAAAAATTTGTGAGTTTATTAAAATGTGTGACGTCATTTCCGGTTTAGGTATGGGAAACTGCAAATATTATTGATGATAATACATAAAGTTGACCGTCTAAATTGTTTTGCGCTGGTTTCGTTGAAATCTAATTAGCCGTTATTGAGATATGATGTCACTTCCGGTTTCAAAATGGCGGCTTCCGGTTGGTTTTATAACAAGTCACATGAGACGTCAAAAGTACATACGTTACATAAATATCAAAATAATCGGATCAACCTTTGTTGCCAAAAAGCCAATCGATGTATTTCAAATTTCATTACGTCATTTCCGGTTTCTTTAACATAATGTTTAGTCTTTTGCTACTTATCATGCATAAAGATGACCGTCTGAATCGTTTGGCGCAATTTTAGTTCCAATCGGTCCAGCCGTTGACGAGATATGACGTCACTTCCGGTTTCAAAATGGCGGCACAAAAAATTCATGGGGTGAAGGTTAAATCAGACGCCAAAAGTGCACACGTGGTAAAAATGTGGGATCAATCGGTTCAGCCGTTTAGGCTGTGGCCTGTTTACCGGATTTGAATTCCAGGAGACTACTACTACTATTACTACTACTGAGATTATTATTATTATTATTATTATGAAAACCGCCCTAAAACACTGTTTTCACGGCCCTCTAGCGCGCAAAGGGCGTAACCTATTGTTCCCAAATTTGGTATATGTTGTAGGGTGGGCCATAGCTCGAAATTAAGATATATCGCAACAATGTGAGATTTTCCAATTTTAAGATCCAGTAGGCCGAAAATGCCACTTTGATGCTTACAGTAAAAGTGGGTTTGCTCCAGCCTTTTTAAATGAGTGTGTGCGCGCGCCGTACGACTTGGCTGGCGTGGAGCGACCGCTCCACTAGATTGTTTCAATCATTTTGAGGTATCTGATTGGCTTTGCCGCCAATTTAGTCCGATATTTAGTTAATCCGGCTCAGATTAACTTTGGTAATACCGGCCCTTAATGATTAAAATTGAGATCAATTTGTTAACGAATATGGTCTCCAATCGTAACGGAAATTTCATAGTTTCGAGCGGTTTTGTTGGAAAACTGAAACCTAATTAACAAGGTAAGAAGCAAAAATTAAAAAGTTCCCTAATTTGGTCCCTAATTTGGTATATGTAGTGGGGTGGGCCATAGCTCGAAATTAAGATATATCGCAACAATGTGAGATATTCCAATTTTAAGATCCAGTAGGCCGAAAATGCAATGTTGTTGCTTACAGTGAAAGTGGTTGGTCTGCTCCTCAGTTTATTATGCATTTACGGTATGTTGAGTGACTGTGAGTGTACGGTACGACTTGGCTGGGTGGAGCGACCGCTCCACTAGATCAGACTGATCATGTGAACTTTCCATCAAAGTTACACCCACTTATGAAACAATTTTTCTCTCAATTCTCTAAAACGACTGAGCTCTAGTATCACCTTAACCACAGCTAAATTATATCTGAATCTTGACTTACAGCCAACAACACTCGGCGCTCCTTCTCTTTCTCTTCTTCGGCAGCCTGTGCCTCGTCCTTGCGAACTCGAGCAATATTCTCCCTCGTCCGGACGTGCCACCTGTAAATGGAAACAAAACCTTTCATGAAATAATTAATTGCATCATTCAATCCATTCATTGAAGATGCTCCAATTGTATTGAGACAAGCAAACAAAACAAAAAGGGTCGTAACAGTTGTAGGCTACGCTATTTGACTATCAAGTGTAAAGCCTCATGCACGATTAATACGACGGACGACACAAACGTAAAGGATGTAAGATTCCCTGTGATGTTCAATTCAGATGGAGACGAATGACGCGAATGGAAAAAGATGTTACGCAAAGTCCAACTCTGTGTATCCGCATAATACGTTAATGTCAATAATTCATGGCGCATTAGGACCTACCTTTTCTTTGGAAGGATATTCATGTTCTTGATCGTACACGGACTTCAGCGAGCAAGTGTGACGAATAAATTAATCTGTAAAAAATGTATTACACTGATAATTCAATACAGGTATTACAACCTCCTTGGGTACTAAGTAACGAGGTACCAACCTCCTTAAACCCTAGCTTAAACGATGTTCACTTTAATTGCCAGAGTCTAACAAAACATACCTAGCAAAGCAAGTACCTACATCAAGCTATTATTTACGGAAATACATTCACCTGATACATCAATTACTCTGTTATCAATGCACATTTTCCATCTGTCACAAAAGAAACGTGCGTAAATGTTATGACTTTCGAAACACACAAATACACAGAGCAGAAGTAGGTAGGTACCTAGTACTCTTTTGACAGGACAAGGTTAGGAAGGATAAAATTCGATGTCGAGGTAAGCTGGAACTTGCATTGCTACCAACAGAACAACAAAGGTGCTCTTGTCCTGTGAGGATAAGAGTTTTGTTTTCAATTATTTTCAGAGAAGGCTGTGGTTTTCGGAGACAGCTGCTTACTTGATACCGGAAGTTGATTCTCAAGTTTTGGTCAGTTTTGGTTGGTTTTGGTCAAAGTCTAGCTTATTCCTCATTGTAGGTATTCTCAATTTAATTTAATTCCTATATTATAATATACGAATATGCCGAGACGTGGAAGGGGAAACAGCAACAACAACAACAGACAATGGTCTGCAGATAGTGATAATCGGGGTCCTAAAGATTCCAGACATGAAGGCAGGAAATATTATTATGGTAAGCTCAATGCTCCATCATGGATTTCCTCATGTTTTTACACAATCAAGTGAACTTTGGACGCTGTAACATATGCTGTAGCTATTTACATGGTACTTCATGTATGTTCTTACAGAACATGACCAGCGAGGCGCTGACCTTACCCGCCGAGTTTCCTTCAAGGCTGGAACGAGCAATCGCATTGGCAAGAATCGTCGTCCTGACTGGGATAAAACTCTGCAATCAAGGCTTGGAGTCCTTGACGAGGATGTGGATATGGCAGCAGGGCAGAGCGGCGGTGCCAGCAATACACGAAGAATAATGTGAGCTTCTATTAACTTTTATGCATTGTCTGCGTACCTACCTACACTTGGCACAACTAAAATTGATCAGTGAACAAATTTGAATGATTGCTGGTCACGTTCCATAACAATCACGGCTTGTTATTATCATTGGAATGATAGAATATGTCACCTACCTTACTACTCTACTACTAGAGTGAGATAAGGATAACGCTTGGACTGAGTACTGATCGTGCGATCTAACATTTCAGACAATCAGATTTGTTGAGCAACAATTTTAAGTGTACCAATTGTGACAATTTCCTGGTTTTTCAATTTCAGTACCTAGTTCGTAATTGGGAATAGGTACCACAAAAATATCTTGTAAAGAATGACTAGGTTAGGTACTAAGATAGTGAGTTGAATATAATTTACAAAAAAACTAGAGCAAACGTTTGATTGTATTAGGAAGCCACACATACAATTTACTAATTTCTTTTATTAACAATTTAGGTCAGTGGTACTCAACCTGTGGCCCGCGGGACTAATTTTTGTTGCCCCCCAGTTAATGTTTCAAATAGGTAGGTAGGTACCTAGTACCTATTTATTCACAAAATGAAAAAATGAAAATTAAATAAAATTTCATTTGAGACATACCTAATATGTAGGTATTTTGAGAGTTGTGATGTTTGGATCCACGCATCAGGCTGAAAATACGAGGAAAGCTATAGGTTTACCTACTTAAATGAAACTTCACACTTGTTGCAACGAAAATAAAGCCATTTAACAATTCCGAAAGTTGTGAAAAGTGTTTGGTTTGGCGTGTGAAATATTGTTCGATTCGTTTCATAATAAACAAAGGACAGTGAATGAACCATGGCACGTAGGAAGGGTAGGTACCTAGTTTGCTTCAGTTCGTGCATTTTAGAATACACTTTTAAATTGCCAAATTCTAGAAAAATTGCGCTGCGGGGCTAAAATTGTGGGGCTTGGCCCCCCCCCCCCTGATAAAAGTAGTTCCTACGCGCCTGGAATGAACCTACTTGATCAATTGAGCATTATTGTAATTTAAAAAAAAATGCGGCCTGCCTACAAAAGCAAATTGCAAGTCATAAAGGTTGAGTACCACTGATTTAGGTGTACAAGCATGGAATAAAGTAGCTGTGCTGGTTGTCTCTCTCTGCTCCAAATAAAAACATGTTTATGTTATGAGTCAGAGAGAGGCAGAATAACAGGGTCTTTATTCCACCACTGTACGACCTACCAAACAGTGTCGGCATCTGGTAAAAGTAGAGATTGTATGGACTGATGTGAGAGAACTCAAGACTGCATGGAACGAAGCATAGACCTACACTTGTCTTTTTTTAAAAGTACCAATCAAATCAATTGTGTTTAATAGCATTTCCAACATGGGGCGAGGACGAGGCAGGGGGAGGGGAGGTTCGAGGGGAGGAAGGCAAGGCAGTCCGCCGAGTCTTCAGAAGAAGCTGACAGAGGGACCGTCGTGGTATCAGATCCGGGTAAGCACCAAGCCAAGTTCATTTGATCGGCTTCTTACATATGGGGGTCGAGGACTCATCATGCAACTCGATGTTCTTTCAGATTCCTCACGGACACAAATACGAGAAGTCTTACATCGTCGAGGCGCTTCAGGGCCACATCGCTCCCTTGCAGCTGGTGCCGTTTCTGGTGAGTGATATTGTCAACTCTGTCCTCTTCTTATCTTGTCCCTGGGCCTAATCATGAAGCGGAAGGATCATCCACTAATCCGCCCTCGATATGAAAGATAATCTTTCATTGAGTGACGAGTTCAGTGCTCAATAATACACTAAGAAGCTTATACCAGGAACTGGATTCACAAAAGGTTAAAAGCCTTATTCCGGCATAACTTTATGCCGGTATATAGCATTAAAACTCCCACTCTATTACCATGATAATAGTACCATTTTAGAACTTAGTAGGTACCTACCTATTTATCGTTATAAATGGCAATTTGTACAATTAAATTCATTTAAAGATACCTAGGTATATGCCGGTAAAACATGTTATTATAGCTAATTATTAATACTTTTAGTTTTTAGGTCATAAAATTATACTTCTTGTCCATCCATCCGCCTCTGATACACTCAGTTTGTGAGCTTTTCTCTCTGAGAAAAGAGAGACTCTCTGAGTCTGTATAAGTTCATGCACTGTCTATGAGTTGAGTGCTCATTGTTCACCTCGTATTGCAGTACATGAAGTCGGCCGGCGACGCCTCCTTCTACGTGGACACGTACCAGGTGGCGGACGCTCTGCACCAAGCGGACCGCCGCATCACCACCGCCGAGGGCTACAAGCTGCTGACCCGTGTGCGGCCCTCCTTCCCCCCGGTGCAGATCACCGACACGCTCAAGGAGAAGATCAAGCTGGCCATGGCCACGCGCTACAACCATCCCAACAAGTCCCTGGATCTGGAGAGGTACGTATTGCCGCTGCTGTCAAAGTCAAGTACATCTGTTCAGAATTTCATGTTGGCCTGGTCTGTACCTTCTTCATGGTCAAAACATTAACACATTACCTACCTACCTACTTGTTAAAAATTGTTAGGTGATTAGAGTGATAAGTGACTGATTACTAGTAGATTAGGTAACTACCTAGTACTAGATTATAAGTATCTACCGACCATTTTTGAATCACATTTTGAAATTCAACTTTAGTAGAACTATGGTAGAAATGCACCAACTGGAAATTTGAGTACCATCTCACCTAGATGTAGGTTCCTACTGCAACATTCCCAAACTTATTTCGTAATAGTCTTCTCAGTGGCCTGATGTTGACAAAATTTAGAGTCCAAGTTTTAATTCCTTGGTTCCAAAGGGTTGAACTTGTATCAAGCCTGTGAGTGAGTTCCATCTTGCCTTCAGGTTCCACATGGACCCGCAGCTGGTGGGGGAGTCCGCGGTGGCGCTGTTCCGGCCCAACATCATGCTGGACTGCCTGGACATCGTGGCCGCCAACATCCCCGACGTGCAGGCGCTCAATCTCGGCAACAACAACATCGGCATGATCAACCACCTGAGCGTCCTGGCCACCAAGCTGCCCCACGTCAAAATCCTGCACATCGGCCAGAACCAGGTGAGTGCGTCTCGGTCCTCACTCAGCTCAGTACAGACTCCATTTCTATAGATTGCTGGAGTTGCAAATCCCAAACAAATAGGCGTTTGTCATTGATACAACTAAAATTTCCTTACGGAGATGATAAACTTATAGGTAGGTAGTACCTACCTAGGAATAATTCTACAGTCTATTTATTTTTAAATCCTAAAAACCATAATGTATGATTTTGTTTTTATTTGTAATTTAAACTGTACAAGCTAATAGTACATCAATTTATTTATGTTAATGTGTGGTTTCAGATCCGCGACGTGCGACAGTTGGACACCTTCAAGGAGATGCCGCTTGTGGAGCTCGTCCTGGACGGAAACCCGCTTTGTGACAAGTTCAAAGACCGCTCCCTCTACGTCAGGTAAACTGTAGCCTCTCTCGGGCGAGCGTCGCGGCATCGGCGAGCTCCTTCGCTGTCTCGAGCCTTCTAGCTGTAGGCAGTGTACCACGTGCGATCTAACTGTGGGCTAGGCACTGAACAACGTGCGATCTAACTGTGGGCTAGGCTCTGTACCACGTGCGATCTAACTGTAGGCACTGTACCACGTGCGATCTAACTGTGGGCTAGACACTGAACAACGTGCGATCTAACTGTAGGCACTGTACCACGTGCGATCTAACTGTAGGCTAGGTACATGGGCTCTGTACCACGTGCGATCTAACTGTGGGCTAGGCACTGAACAACGTGCGATCTAACTGTGGGCTAGGCTCTGTACCACGTGCGATCTAACTGTAGGCACTGTACCACGTGCGATCTAACTGTGGGCTAGGCACTGAACAACGTGCGGGCTAGGCACTGTACCACGTGCGATCTAACTGTAGGCTAGGTACATGGGCTCTGTACCACGTGCGATCTAACTGTGGGCTAGGCACTGAACAACGTGCGGGCTAGGCACTGTACCACGTGCGATCTAACTGTGGGCACTGAGCAACGAGCAATCTAACTGTGGGCTAGGCACTGAAAAACGTGCGATCTAACTGTGGGCTAGGCACTGTACCACGTGCGATCTAACTGTAGGCACTGAACTACTAGCGATCCAAGGCACTGTAGGCACTGAACTACTAGCGATCCAAGGCACTGTGGACCCACGAGCATTGCTTCCAGTCTTGATCTTTGACTACTGTTAGCCAGACGTGACCAGCGTACGTCGATAGGAGATGTTTCACTGCTGTTGACATGAAGCGACTCTAAAAGTTATTTTTATTATGGACAAAAGTGTCTGAAAGTTAGCCGAAGTGTTAAAACATAAGTTTTCCAAGGCCATTCCCAGGATTCCAGGTTGCCACCAATTAATTTTCAGAAAGTAAGATACCTATAGTTTTTATGATCCAAAGTAAATAATAGCAAAAAGAAAATTGAAACATTGAATATGAAAATCAGTAAAGTATGAAAATCTTTATTTAGAACTCACATTTTCACTTCTCACTTTCACCTCGGTATTTTTATTTTGTATTGGACTCAACGGGTTCAAAAATAAGCAAAACAGAATGACGTGTAAGAAAACGTTAATACCGTATCTGCAACCATACCCGAGTCTGGTTTGCGGGTGCGCCCAGCCCACATCCGACATGACACTATACACTGGCTAAGATCGATCGTGTGATTGACCGCTCTCTGAAGGCATTGGTGGAACGTGGTCCAGCGCTTCTCTTGTCGATATCTTCAACAGCCTCCTCAAGGACACATCTTCATCTCCTCTCTTCGCCATCTACTCTCTACCTTAGCTCTCTATCTTTCCTTTCTATCTCTCCTTTTGAAAACAACTTTTCATTCTTAAGAATCAATCTCCAGACAACTGACAGTCGACCGCCCGTCGAGGTGTTATGCTTGAAGAGCTGTCACTCGTTGACTTGTTGACGGCTTTGCGACGACGCAACGCCCCTGACGGCGACGGTCTCAGCTTGGTTCTGAAACCTGCCAGCAGGCGTTGCGGTCCGGCCGGGCTCTTCGATCCTCTCCCAACTCTTCCAGGCACCTTGTTTACTCGAAGACCATTGGTTCAAGTCCAGGTCTTGATAGGAGAGAAGAACTTGCTCGCCTGAATTCCACTTTGCCTCTGCCACAGAGCGATAGCCATTCAACTAATAATATTCTGTACTTGCAAGAAAATTCACTCTCCACTGGAGAGAGCAATCAAAGAAAATTGAATTTCGGTAACTATTTTGATTTTACGTTTCTTGGGTGTTAAAAAAACTTTAAAATAATAATGAACTATGAAAATAATGCAGGATCACAGGCATAAATATACTTTATTATGAAAATATGATTAGTGGCAATTTGATGTCCTAGGAATTGAAACCTGGTAAAACAACCAATATTTATAAATTGTAGTTGCGTGTTTCTTATGCTGTTTGAGTGAATATGTCTGAACACTTAGTTGAGAAACTGCGTTTATGTGGGATACTTCCAGTGGAGTCAGGATGATAGGAAAGCGATACATGTCTGAACAAACCGGGGCTTGATCCCAGGACCTAGTCGGTAGCTCCGGTTTGGCCGGATGTGTTTCACTTTGCACATCTCTTCCTGTCAAACGCAGGATTCAGTACCATCTTCGTACGCCGATTCCGTCTCTAAGAGCAGTCAGTGGCAATCAATACTTACGCAACAGCCGAGGCTCACAGTGGCAAGAACATTTGATCGTCTCACGTGATACATTCGGGAGCGACATACTGAAAACTTTGAGGCGTTGACGGCAGCCAGAAGGTCAAGAGACCGCATCTAATACTGCTTTTCACAGAATTTCACATGCACTATGGTCATCCAATCCTGGGTGCCTATTCTCGAGTTTATTGAAAGTGTTTGCCGTGCGGAAATGAGCCACTGCACAAATGGATTTAGCTAATTTAACATTGAAAAAACAAAATATTTTACTTGATTTCGCATAGTGGAACATTTTCACGTACGGTTTCAATTCGAGAATAAGCACCTTGTTATCTATTTCGTTATTTAACCAAATGGTTACCTAAATAGATGCCAGAATATCGAACTGGATTTGAAATGTATGCAATGGCAAAGATGGCTACATAATCATGAATGTGGTTTGGTTCCATCGTGTCTTGTGTAATGTCGTAATCGTGTTGCTTCATTTTGTTTTCTGTGCCCCGCCTCCGCCGCCGGTTGGTTTTCGGTAAGGTACTGTCGTGTGTTTTGCGAGGCACTCTTGAGCTGATTCCAGGCCGACACTCATCCACCTCCCTGATTGCAGCCAAGTCTCCGAGAAGTTCTCCAAGCTGCGCAAACTGGTGAGCCAAGTTCACTTATTTACCCCCGATTGTTTTTCTTTTTGAAATTCCCCAGGAGGCCTATTCTTGAGTTTTCATGTTTTGAAACCATGTGTGGTTTCATTGTTTAAAACGTAAAAAAGTTGAAGACTAAGCAATAGTTGTCAACTTTTTTACGTTTTAAACAATGAAACCACACATGGTTTCAAAACATGAAAACTCAAGAATTGGCCCCCAGGGTCTACTTTTGTTAAGGGTCGGTTTTCAATGCTCTGTTAAATTTTACTGTTAATTAGGACTTTATAGCCATGGAAACAACCAATGTCCTTCTTGGAATAAGTTTGATCAATAAGTTATGTTCAACTCTGATTTAACAGAGTGTTGAAAAAACATGCCCTAAAGCCCAAATTACATGGTACAATTTCTTGAACAACTTCTGCGTCATATTACCAGTTTTCACACAATTTTGCATTTACACGAAGCAACTTTCTGTCACCGAACTTAAAACATGGTCTAATTTCCTTCAAGAAATGTGACAAAGACTGTGCCAAGGACTGTGACACAGAAGTTATTCAATAAATGTGACCATGTAAATCGGGCTTAAGAGGTCGAAAACAAGTTTATATTTGTAATAAAAGTGTAATGCAGCAGCAAAAGTGTAATATGAGCTGGCAGGAAGCCTGACTTTATTTTATTTTTAACCCAAATCTAAAGAGAGAAACATTTCTCCTGCCTTTGCCATGAGATCGATCATCCCACAAACAAGCACAGTTATTGCAATTTAGAGGGGCGAAAGTCCAATTCAATGGATTTTCAGGAGAATTTAAAAACTAGTAGTACTACCTGAGATTTCTAATCTTGTACCGGTGACACCAGTTATTTTGAAGGTGTTAGCTTGTCGTAGGTGTGCAATGAGTTGTCTTGTGCGCAGGACGGAGTGGACCTCGGACCGCAGATCCAGTTCGAGACGGAAGAGGAGACTCCGCTTCCCGAGAACACCGGCAGCTTCTTCATCAACCAAGATGGCCGACCGTTCGTGCGCCAGTTCCTCGAGCAGTACATGCTCATCTACGACTCTGACGACCGCACGCCGCTGAAGGCCGCTTACCATGAGCAGGCCGCTTTCTCCATGGCCAGCGCTCCGCTGTCGGACACTGTGCACAACAGGTGGGTGCGGGCTAGTGTTGCGTAGTTCATTCTAGTCAGCAATACAAGAGGGGTGGATTTGTTAGCTACATTTGTTTGTTGGGAAAATATTTCTCTAGAGTAGTAGGTACTCAGGAAGAGATAATTACGCCAAAAGGATAATAATTTAGTGGATAATGTTGTAGTAAACTTACTAAGCACTGAATCCACTGTATGTCCACTTTTAAAAATAGCAAAAAAGCCTACACATATCCTCTTTTTGTGCTATTTTATTCCTATCTTACGTCAACCATGATTGCCGATTGGAAATCGATTTTGGAATCGTCTAGTTTTGACCACTTTCATGTCATTTTTACCCACTTCTTGTGACTAATTGACCAAGTTGGTTCATCCATCCTCAGTCGAGTGTACTAATCCTTAAAAACTGCATTGGAAGTCCTTGCTTTCCGTCACAAAAAAAGTCTCCCCCCCCCCCCCCCCCCCCCTTTGTCTCTCGAGGCACCATCGCCACTGTAACTTGTTCTCCGGCCGGCAGACTGGACTCATACATCCCGATCAGCCGCAACCTGCTGCGCGTCAAGGACCCGGCGCGGCGGCACAAGTTCCTGCACAACGGGCGCGACGACATCGTCAGCTTCCTCTCCGAGCTGCCGTCCACCACGCACGATCCCGTCAGCTTTGCCGTCGACATGCCCATCTACACAGTACGTACACTATCATCGTGACAGTCACTAGCGACTTGCCTCGTTCAGGGTCCCTAATATAGAGTGTAGTTTCTAAATAATACTCAAGATGCATCTAGAATGTATTGATGAGTTTTAAGGTCATTGACATTTTTTTTAAGTATCAGCATAGATTTTTATTCACAATTAATTTTTCCGGCACTTAGACGAAGACTTTACAAGTAGTACTTTGCCATTCTGTGAATTTAACTCTTTGGAAAAAATATCAGAACTTTTTAGTGAACACAAGTGCCCTAGAACATTAGTGGGATCATCCCACCCCCTGACCCGACAGTAGTTGGAAGCAGGGTCGCGATAATTATTTATTTAGTTAAGATAACATCTTGTATAATGTTGAATGGAGCAAGTTAGCTGAGGCAGTAGCTTTCAGTAATGTCGTTTTCGGCTGGCCGCACTGGGGTTGCACTGAGCTGCACTGAGTGCAAGTGGCGTGTTCGACTGGCAGTGCGCAGTTGCTCTGGGGCAATGTTTTCGTATTCGACTGGGAAGTGGTGCACACTGGGTGCGCACTCAGTGCACTATTTCTTGCTCGGAAATATTAGGTAGAGTTGCCCCCTCCACTCCGTCGCACTCCGACAAAATGGCGGCGCGAAAAACAAAATTGATGTTGTTACTGGAGGTTTTCCTTCAAAACACTCTGGAGCTCAATTTCTTCGGTTGCCATTTGAAAATAGCTGTCAGTGTCAAAACACAAAATCAAAACATATCATTCGTATTCGGCTGAGACCGCACTGGGGGCAGCACTAGGCAACACTAGGGCAAAACCAGGTTACGACATGACGTCACGATCAAGAACTCAGTGCAACCCCAGTGCGGCCAGCCGAAAACGACATTACTTGTACTCCGGAGGTCCCATGTTTAGATTCCTGTGACCATCCTTCCCGACTGATGTTTTTCATGGTTTCCCTCGGTCGAGAGGTCAATGCCGAGAACAGAGAACGTTCACTATTAAATTGTCCACGACTGTTTCCTTCCCACCATCATCCTTAGCTACTCTTCATCTTCCAATCATTGTAATCACTCATCGTCGCCATTAGCCAAGCTGCAGAACGCCGCTGACGTTGCGATGAATGTTGCAGCCCCAACTGATCCAAGTGTGCGTGACGGGGATATTCCGTGAGCGCGGCGACCCGACGCGCGGCCCGGCGATGCGCTGCTTCAGCCGCGTGTTCGTCATCGTGCCGGTCGGCGCCGGCTTCTGCATCATCAACGAGTCCTTCTTCATCACCAACGTCACCGCCAAGCAGCAGCAGGTGGGTGAAGTGGGAGGGGGGCAGTGGGATCACCTCACAGCTGGGGTTGCCAAGATGTACTAACATTGATTTTTGCAATTTGTTTGAAAAGATGTTTGGATCTTTGAAGTAACCATTCCTGCAGCGCGATTGTGTAAGCTTCACTTCCGAGTTGGACGAGCATCGTCTAATCTCGTCCATCGTCCATCTCTTAGATGCTGAGTGCGTAACTCAATTTAGAGATGGAGTACTACACCTCTAGCCAGAGTAAGACGGACTACATCTCTAAAGTGAGTTACACACTCAGCATCTAGGAGATGGACGACGAGATTAGACGATGCTCGTCTAGCTCGCAAGTGAAGCTTACACAATCGCGCTGCTGTTTGTATTAGCAGAACATTGAAAACTGGCTTATAGTGGAAGTTTAGTATTTTCATTTATTCCTTACTTAATGCCAACTACACCGAAGGGATTCAGGCGTCCTGACAAAGTTGGCAAAATTTTGGATTCCGGGTAAAGCCATCTAGTGGAGCGGTCGCTCCACGCCAGCCAAGTCGTACGGCGCGCGCACACTCTCATATAAAGGCTGGAGCAAACCCACTTTTACTGTAAGCATCAAAGTGGCATTTTCGGCCTACTGGATCTTAAAATTGAGAAATCTCACATTGTTGCGAAATATCTTAATTTCGAGCTATGGCCCACCCTACAACATATACCAAATTTGGGAACAATAGGTTACGCCCTTTGCGCGCTAGAGGGCCGTGAAAACAGTGTTTTAGGGCGGTTTTCATAATCAGTAATCATAGTAGTAGGCTGGAGCTAAAATCCGGTAAACAGGCCACAGCCTAAACGGCTGAACCGATTGATCTCACATTTTTACCACGTGTGCACTTTTGGCGTCTGATTTAACCTTGTCCCCATGAATTTTTTGTGCCGCCATTTTGAAACCGGAAGTGACGTCATATCTCGTCAACGGTTGGACCGATCGGAACGAAATTTGCGCCAATCGTTTCAGACGGTCATCTATATGGATTATCAATATCAAAAGACTGAACATTATTTTAAATAAACCGGAAATGACGTCATGAAATTTAATATACATCGATTTGCATTTCAGCAACAACTGTTGATCCGATTGTCTTGATATTTATGTAACGTTTGTACTTTTGATATTTCATTTGACTTGTTATAAAACCAACCGGAAGCCGCCATTTTGAAACCGGAAGTGACATCATGTCTCAAAAACGGCTAAACAGATTAGAACAAAACCAGCGCTAAACGATTTAGACGGTCAACTTTATGTAATCAGTAATATTTGATGATTCAAATATCGAAACCGGAAATGACGTCACACATTTTATGACCTATACCGGAAATGACGTCATAAATATGCTAAATGACGCTAAATTCACCACTTTATACTTTAAAATAGATATAAGTAAACGTACTTTGTAAATAATTATAAATTCAAGGTTGCAGTGTTCTCGGCGGCCATTTTTAAAACCGGAAGTGACGTCATATATCGTAAACGGTTGTACCGATTGCAACCTAAGTTTGGAAATGTGTTGGACTAATAATTATGAATTCAAGACGACATTATTTTCGGCCGCCATTGTTAAAACCGGAAGTGACGTCAAATATCGAAAATGGCTGTACCGATTGCAATCAAATTTTGGAAATGTGTTGTACTAATAATTATGAATTCAAGACGACATTATTTTCGGCCGCCATTGTTAAAACCGGAAGTGACGTCATATATCGAAAATGGCTGTACCGATTGCAACCAAATTTTGGAAATGTGTAGGAGTAATAATTATGAATTCAAGACGACATTATTTTCGGCCGCCATTGCTAAAACCGGAAGTGACGTCATATATCGAAAACGGCTGGACCGATTGTAACGAAACTTAAAGCTATTCTTCTTGGATAATTATTTTAATCTTATATACCAAACGCAACTTTTCTAAGTATCCAAATCGGCATAGGCGTATTTTTTTAAAGAAATAAGTTCTTGCACGGACACAAGCTGTGCTACAAGCTGTATGAATAAACTAACAAAAGAAGTGATATCCCAGAAAAAAACACTCTGTGTAAAAAAGGCAGCCAAGTCTCTTTACTTTAAAAAAATTCAACACCGAAAAGGAGTGATATCAAAAAAGGAGCCAAGTCAATGACATTTCCAAATATTTAATCGTATCTTTGAAATAAAAGTATAAACACCGAGAAATACTTTACAAAAGGACTTGGCGCATCGTTTTTTTAAAGACATTTTTCTATTCATAAGCATGTGCCATTTATATACAACCGTCATTTTGAATGTTTAGAATAATAGGGAAACATCTTTCAATTAGGTACATATTATACATACCTTCTGTAAAATATTTTCTATATGAATATATACGCTATGAAACTTGTTGTCTATGCTTTCTATAAATATACACAATAGTTATCTTCGTAATATTGTTTCGTGGTGAATATAATTAAGTCTCATCATGCGTTATACCTTCTCATCATGTAACAATTTCTATTAATACACATTTTATAAAAATACATTTCACAAAGAAGACAGTCATATTGAATTTCTATTAAAAAATTTAACTTTATACACTTGACACTTCAAAAATATATAATTGTGTTCCATTAGTTAGTAATTATTTGACAACGTTTCATGATTTCCTTCAGTCAAGATCAAATTATGAAAAGATACCAGTCTAATATCGCCATATTAACAGTACTGCAAGAATATGTATGAGCCCACTTCCAATGGGGTTGTTCACGCAAAACTATTGTAGATGGCGCGGCTGTTCTAATCGTCCGGGAGATAGCCAATCAAAATGCATCTAGCGGAATGGAAGGTTTTTAAACTTTGGCGGGAGTTTGATTCAGAGATCTTGGATTCAGAGACCAGCCAATCAGAGAGAGACACCTCCAATGCCGCTAGCGCTGTGAGTGAGAGCAAGTGGCAGTGAACAACCCCATTGATATGAAGGGATGTGTGTTGTGAAAAATATCCGACCGAACCGGGGCACGAACTTGGGACCTCTCACTTGCCGGGCGAGAGCTCTACCAACTGAGCTACCCGATCGGACGGGCGGACATTAGACACAACACACTGATGAGGATCCTGACTCCTGACTCCATGGAAGTTTTCCAAAGAAACCTACATTCTCACCACTTCCAATTGTTATGTAATTCTTTCACCCTTATATTACTTATATATTACAGCATAAAATCATGCTTCTATCGCCATTGACAAAACTATAAAATAGTCATTACTAAAAGTAGCTTGATTCATAGATTCTGGCTCTAATAGAAAGAGGAAAATGTACCTACTTGTAAATTTCTTTCCACTTTTAGGATAGAATGATGTCTTTAAAAAAACGATGCGCCAAGTCCTTTTGTAAAGTATTTCTCGGTGTTTATACTTTTATTTCAAAGATACGATTAAATATTTGGAAATGTCATTGACTTGGCTCCTTTTTTGATATCACTCCTTTTCGGTGTTGAATTTTTTTAAAGTAAAGAGACTTGGCTGCCTTTTTTACACGGAGTGTTTTTTTCTGGGATACTGCTTACTCTGCTGACTTATAAGTTTTGGAGAATGAAGAATATAACCCCTTTATAACAATTCAAAATGTCTTTGACTTTATTAAATCTGCGTGCTCTTACAGAATAAATACAATTTAGGTAACTATATTATTATTTGAGACCTTGGTTGCCTAGATTTTCCTATTATGAAAATGATGATTGCGAGGCTGCGATGGATGTTGCGAGGTGGCGTGTGGCTCGAGTAATGACTGGTGTGTGTTTCAGTCTGCCTTCCTCGCGCCGACCCCAGCCGCGCTGCCCGGCGTGGAGCTCAAGACTCGGATGGTTCACGCGCTGCGGGAGAACACCAAGATGAATCTCACATGGGCAAACAAGTGAGTCACAAGACACAATACCTAGTCCATAGAGGACACAACCCACGTGAAACCCGTTTCGAGTAAATTGCCAAAATGTGTTTCAATCTCTGCTTTGCCACTGGTTGAAGTCCCAATGTCAACACAAGTTAAACATACTAAATGGGGACTTGCGGCATTCTATGAGGACAATTAGTAGATACAAAGTGATCTGGGCAGTTATTCTAAATTTCCTTGTCGTCTCGTATCAATTGATGGTGTCACCATCATGTTAAATACTCTAGTGTGCAGTGAGCCCATATTAGTGAAATGGGATGACAAGGAAATTTAGAATAGCCCTCCTGTTGATTGCCATGGTACTAGTAGGTACCTCAAAATTTCAAATATGTCACTTGGGTGCTTGATGGTCGAAACCTACTTACCATTTTTATATTAGAGATGAAATATTGAAATTTACATAAGTCAGTTGGGTTTTGTAATGTTTTCTATGGGTATGCATCCTAACAAAATTCTTGTGTTAAAAATACACATTGATTATTTTTATCTTTGGTACAAATTTCAAAACAAGATTGTGAGGATAGATGATGTGTTTAAATCGTGTCACCATCTTTGTTTTGATCAACAGGTGCTTGGAGGAGACCAACTGGAACTACGACCTTGCTCTCGGCTCGTTCAACCAACTTCAGAAACTGAACGCCATTCCGCCTGAAGCATTCGTCAACTCGTAGCGGACTCGTTTATATTCTGGGTCATGTTAAAAGATGATTTACAAGCTGCACTTGTTTTTATCAAAATATGACTTTTACTCGATAACTAACTGGATTTACACAACGGTAAATCATTGTGCTCATATTCGAGCAAAGCATGTACTATTTTACTTCAAAAGCAAGTTTTGGATTTGTAAAATGAATGATTTCTAGAATGGGGAGAAATAAAAAGGCCATCAACGAATAGTTAAATATAAATTTATAATTAGGTATTACACATGATGATGTTTTATAATAATTTTTCTTATACATACTTAGTATGAATGTTCTGTATTGGCAATAATTATGCAAACTGTTGTATTAATAAATAATTATTTGTCCTACATTATTGGAGCTTTTTCTTATCTTATTCTTAACCTTCAGACCATGTATTTATGAGTTTACGACACCATGAGAATTGAAAGGTCAGTTGCCTATGAGATGGATGGACATAACATGCAAGTTTTTCATTTGATTGATTGAAAATCCTGGCGAGATGATTGCTTTACATGAATGTTATGATAAAAAGATTTCTTGCTGGAATGTTTCAAGATGCCACTGAAAACAAAGAAATATGTGTCCTCATTAAATAGCATGAATTTAAGTCAATATGTAATTAGCCAGACAATAAGTGATAAGTTACATTCAATTCAAAGAACCAAGCAGATTAAATTTGCCAACATAACTACGGAAGTCCATGCAATATTAAATTCAAATTTGAGATCTTAAATTTTTGAATAAAATGAGTACACAACTTTCTCCCATCCTAAGAAAAAAAAAATATGTTTGGTTCTACTGACCTGCATACTTGACTTCGTCAAATGCTTTCCTTGCTTTCTTCAGCTCTTCATTCATTGTGAGAAGGTCCTTGACACGGGCATATTTGCGTTGATCCTTGCGTACAAGAAACACTATGTCCTCGACTTGCACTCGACCCGTGCGGCCGATCTCCATTGCCTTGTGGGTCATTTCTGTGATGAACTCGTTGACCAAGTCCTCGAGAAGATCAACGCTCTCGGTGTACGGGTTTTGGTCATCACCGAATCCATACATCATACAACGCAGTTCCTTTGAAAACAGTCGTTTGCGCCCCGAAGTAGAGGTGCCCAATTGAGCTTCCGACTCCTCTTCCTCGAACTAAAAAGAATATTTGTTATGCGTTTCAATAAAACAACTAGAAATCTGTACACATCCAGTTCTTTTCCATGTTCTATTATCTTTTATTGGTTCCCGACAAAAATCAGAAAACATGTTTGACAGCTGACATAACCTTTAGCAAGGAAGCTTCTCTGCTCTGCACTCTCAGAAGAGCAGAAGGTAAGGATTTTTTGACCAAACAATTCTTTAAAAATTATAATATCCAAATAATGAAAACACAAATATTATTAGTACATATTTAGGTAAAATTAAATTTAATAAAAAATTACCTGTTCCAAATTATCATCAAGTGCCGCCATTTTGCTTGACTCACATTCACAACAAAAGATTGAAGTGAAGTTGGGAACAAAACAAATTTAGAAAAAGTTGACGTGGAGGCAACTTCATTCAACTGAAAGGAGGCGAGGTGGTGGTTGACCTTGGGAAAATCCACTTGTAGCATTGTAGAAGAATGGCTGACAGAAATGAGAAAAGACTTTTAGAACTATTAAAAAACCAAGGGAACGACTTATGTGCTGATTGTGGGAGCAAGCGTAAGTGCCACATTGAAAACAGTTTTCTAATTTAGAGTAGGGAATGATTTTTAACAAAACGTATGCATAATTATACATGATTTAACCCTAGATTTAACCTCTTTGTGAATGTTGACACTTCCTGCTTTTATCTGTTCTTCATTTATCTATTTCTAGAGCTAGAATGGGCTTCCTACAATATCGGTATCTTCCTATGCACACGGTGTGCGAGTGTCCACCGCAGTATGGGAGCTCACATATCTAAAGTGAAACATTTGAAGCTGGATAAGTGGGAGGACAGTCAAGTGGAGCAAGTGAAGGCTGTCGGTAACCTGGCCTCTAATCTCCGTTACTTAAAACAGGTTCCACCATGCTATCGACGACCTGTTGAGGACGATCCACAGTAAGTTAGCAACATTTATGAATGAATGGTTAATAAAAATGCACTGAGTTCCATTACTGCTTGGTATTGGAGCGATATTTGGTAAGGGCAGAACTGCCCATGATCTTCAACTCAAGTGACATTTTTCCCCTCCAGTATTTTCAACATATTTAAACTTTTCTTTAAAAAATAAAAACTGATTTAAACCCCACACTTTCACTCAAATAAATCGCGAATACCTAACTTACGTATTTACTCTAAATTTCGTCTTTTCTGGCAAACAGTTTTGCCTATCTTTTACAGCTGCTTTACGCACTTTTATTAATTTCCCTGAATTTAGTGGCATCCAGACTGACTATAGTGTCACTCACTTGATATACTAAACTTTAACTAACTCCTGGATCCAAATAAGAAAAAATAAATTTGTATTATTAAGCAATAGATGGACTTAACAGTATTGTTGTGATTATGTGACTGGTTTTTGCGGTAGTAGCTCCTTGTTCTTTTTGATGGAATGCGGGCCCAGTGGGCCCTTGTTGACGACGTTTCGACTGGAATCGTCCAGCCATCTTCAGGTCTCGAAGTGCGTGCAGAGTGAGAAGTTTCTGCTCTTTATATACTCATGAGAGTGATGTCACTATTTTGTCATTGGTTGTGCTCGAGATTCCGCTGATTTTCTATTGGTTCGGCTCTATGAAGCACCTCGCGATCGCCGGTTTCCACGCAAACGGCAATCGGATGCTATCATCTCTCCTATTCATGTTGTGCAGTCTCCGCTCAATCTCACATAATCACATAATCCAGTCACATAATCAAGAACGGCTCCCAGAATTTCAAAACCTATTGTTGTGATTGTTGTAATTTCCTTGTTCATTTGTTGTAAACACAGTTGGTCTATAAATTTTGCGTTTGAATAGGGTATTGATTGAGCAATGGATTCGAGCCAAGTATCAACGGGAAGAATTCTGTTACCCGGAACGTCAGAGCTACACGTCGGGCTACATGGAAGGATTCCTTCTCAAGCGCGGCAAAGACGACAACCGCTACCAACCTCGGAGATTCGTTTTATCAGAGACTGACGACACGCTCAAGTATTTCATCAAAGAGGTAGAAAAATAGTACCTAATAGTAAAAATAGTCACTCCCTACCTAGTAATAAAAATGTTTTTTTGTAATCAGTACGTTTCTCCTTTGCTTTGATTTGTAAATGATTGTTTAAAGCGGCAATGTATGTTTACAGAAGAAAGAGCCGAAAGCAACAATTCGTATTTGTGAGCTGAACGTTGCGTTTGCTCCGGAGAAGATTGGTATTCAGAACTCGCTTCAATTGACATACATAAAGGACAACTCGACGCGCCATATCTTCGTCCAGCACTCGAGCGCTGAACTCCTGATCAACTGGTATCACGCCATACGCTCGGCCAAGCTCAACCGTCTACAAGTTGCTTATCCCTCGGCAACCGAGGCTCAGGTACCTGATTGTTTCACAGTGCATAAAACTCTGGACTCAGTCAGGAGGTTCAGGACTCAGTTCTGCAATCATTAGAGCTAGGATGTTTAGGACCTATGAAATATCCAAAATAGCAGGTAAATAATACCTACCTTAAAACTATAAAAAAAGGACCATAAAATCCCGAAATATGCCAATGAAGGCTTTGTAATATTCTTCAACATATTCGATTTATTGGTTTAGGAGTTAAATTTGGAGTATAATATTAAAATTAACTTAAATTATTATATGAATGTGTCAATGTGTCAAGTATCGTTGTTAATCATCCAAATGGAGGATGGAAATATTGTGAAGACAACAATTTCATTTGTAACTTGAAACAAATATTTGATATTATTTTCCCCAATAATTTTAAAACAGGACAGAAAGACTTCAAAACAGCATGAAAAGGAATTCATAAAAAATGTAGAAAAACTAAAAAGGCATTTTCAGGCAAAATAAAACACTTATTTTTGATATCAGGAACACATGAAACATATTTATGTATCAATTTTATACGTGTCTGAACAAAAATTTAAAAAAGGATGCCCTAAACATCCTAGCCCTAGCAACCATCCTCTTGACGGAGCTTTTATCATGGTTGCAGCTGATGGGCCACCTGACCAAGGACTTTGCCCGTGAAGGCTGGCTCTCCAAGACCGGACCGCGGAGCTACGAGGGCTACAAGAAGCGCTGGTTCACTCTGGACAATCGCAAGCTGATGTACCACGACGACCCGATGGACGCTACGCCCAAGGGAGAGATCTTCCTCGGCAACATGCTGGACGGATACAGCGTGCGCGTCGGCGTCCCGCCCGGTGCCAAGGACCAGGGCTTCTCCTTCACGCTGCGCACCCCTGAGCGCATGTACCATCTGTCAGCGCTCGGCGACGAGGACAGAGACGAGTGGATCAAGGCCATTGACCTCGTCCTCGCCAAACAGATCTCTCCGCAAGACTCTTCCGGTGAGTTCAATGCTCTTTAAAACTGAAGTTTAAATGTAAAAATACGAGAGATGGGAGATAATTAGGGGTGTGCAATCCGTTTGAACAGGTTTTGACGGTTCGAATCATTTTATGAGAAGTTTGAAAACGAAACATTTCGAACCTTTCTGCCCTTTCCCCCCCCCTCTTCATCACAGTCTTCTGAATTCGCCAATGACGAAATCTTGCGAGATTATAAGAGAAAGAAAAAACTTTAACTCGGCCTCTCAGGAGGTATAGGGAAATCATTTCGTCATGTTGGTATTGTTTTAAATATTTTCCCTAGTTAGAATGTCGAACCAGAAAATAAGTTTTTTGTTCAAAGTTAGGAATACTAACACATAAAAATTCGATCTTCATTATTAGCCTAAAACAATTTTACTTGGCTGCCATAAGATAACACGGGGAAGAAAACTTAATTTACCTCAGAAACTAGACACGAGAAGTGTTTAATTTTTTATGAAGATCTGCGACCATGACCCGATTGGTTGAGCCACCTTAAGGGTACCTAGTGAATGATTTTTATTACTCCAAATTGCTTTGTGGTCTTTTCTAAGTCTCTTGTCGCGACACAGTGTCACAAATTTACCATTTGTTTCAATGTTAAACAGATAGCACTCCATTGTGCAGTGAGTTTGTATCAAGTAACATGACACGACAAGGAAATTTAGATTTTAGAATAAAAGCAATGGGACAGTGGAGGATTATTGTCTTCCAAACCCTAAAATTCAGAAAGAGTGAAGTCACAATGACTTTAAAATTCAATTCCCGCATGTACAGAAGTAATCCAGAAGTGCTAACATTTAATTCTTTTTCAGTTGCTGTTCGTTTGAATTCCAAAAGAGCGAGCACCGGCATAATATTCTCATCCAGGTAGTGTAGTCAAGCACAACAACCCAGATCCACCGTCGTTCCCTTGCTATTTAAACGCTTGCTTATTTCACTCATAACCAGAACACTGCTTTGCTTATTCTCATTTGCACTCTCTTTAGAGGGCTGTGGAAGCCCAGTGTACATTCAACCGGTTTTTATTACATTTGAGTGATTGGAAAATTGAACACTTGTACAATTTGAACTCACTCACTGATGTTAATAATTGTTACAAACTAGACTTAAGAGGCAAACGGAAGCGAACGGGAATCGCATGGTTTGTCAGAGCATTTTTTTGACATTTTGTTTTCCCACTTAATAATTTTAAAAAATCAGGACTAAATAATGCCGTAAACTGCAGTACTTTATGACCTCTGATGCGACCTCAAAGTGTTAAATACGATTATTTTACTGAAAATATCGTATTTAACACTTTGAGACCGTACCAGGGGTCATAATGAGCTCCAGTGTGCGTCATTATTTGCTCTATTAGGCTGTTATGGGTCGTTACTATCTGATTTTTTAAAATTATTAATTGGGAAGACAAAATTTCAAAAAAACGCTCTGACAAACCGTGCGATTCCCGTTCGCTTCCGTTTGCCTCTTAACTTATGATGTCATGTTCACCCTTAAAGCCAAAAAGTTAACTACATTTATCTTTTGAAAAATCATATTCAACCATAGGTCGTAATGTACCTACTCTGTGTGGCTTTTTTCAGTTAAGAAAAATAAGATTGCACACTTTCATTACAGTTCGTTTTTCCTATGTTTGAACTCTCACCAGATCGGGCCACAGTCAGGTTGTTCTGCTAGGCCGAGAAAGACTTCATTGCGCGCTCACCTTGCAATGTTGTCTTTCTCGGCCTTACAGAACAAATGACGGTGTCTCGGTCTGTAGAGAGTTCAAACATAAGAAAAACTAACTGTACTGAGCCTTCAGAACTTATGTCTTACGTTTGACTTGAGCTTAAAGATAAGATTCCAAAGAAATTTGTATAGATCAGATTCTATTTGCACCAACCCGTTATCTTCGCCAAGACAACTTTCCTAATGAATTTATTTTGTTTCTTTAGATCTTCGTGGCGGTAGTCGCTTGGCCTTGATCCTGCATACATTCCTTGCATGATTTATGTCCTGCATGAATTGCCTTCAAAAGTGAGAGAAGAAGTTCAAATCATAACCAACTACATGCCAAATTTTGCGACCAATGTACTACAATTTAATTGGAGAAGGATCTCCTGTACAATTTATTTAATCATTAAGACTAAAATATGTACCTAGTACCTACCTACCTACTTGTTATAACGTTAATCATTTTTATCTTATATATTAATACCTTACCTACCTACCATATATTTTATACGAATTTTATGAATAGGTACTGTAGTGTAGGTAGTTTACAAAAACAAATGGGTAATTACAAAGTTTGTTATTTTATGAGAGCTTTTGTAATAGTTAATTAATAAGTTAATTTATGTAATACAGTTAGGTATGTAAATCTGAGCAATATGATTTGGTCAGCACACCGTGGTGACCTGACAAGTTTGTTGCAATCAATCTCCAATGAAACTCGAAAGATGCAGTTTCGGTTTGTGTCTTGAGAGTAAAATAAAATTATAAACAATATACTTAAAACTGAAGTGAAGAGTTCTACGCAAAGTCAATAAAATAATAAATATAAAAACTTAATTATTTACGATTTTGTAAATTGGAGGAGCTCAAACTCAAAGGCCCTTTCGTAGAATTTGATGATAATGCCAATAATGCTGCATGATTGAATATTGATTTAGGTAATTATAAAATTGATCTATTTTTGACAACAGAAATAAAATTTTACAATGATAATAATTTAATAAATAATTATTATAAGATTTTATAACTTTATTCTTAGTGCCATTAAATGTGTGAGATACATGCATTTATATTACCTATACATTAAAGTATTTGTTATATTAATAATTCTTCGTATTTACTGATCGATCGTCATTATTGCTGACCCTGCTGTTTGTTCTCGTAACCATTGTTTCCAGTCTTCCAGTACCGTCTTTTCCATCGTCACCTCCTGGAACACCTCACTCTGACTGGTCTAGAAGGAAACCATCGTTAATCATACTGTCACTGCCTGATCTAATTATGTGTCAACGTACCTGAGTGAAACCCATCTTCGTGAACATTGTTATACTTTTGACGTTGCTCATCGAAATCTTGACTTGATATTTTCCCACATTTAAATGCTCACATCCTGTAAAAACATTGGTAGGTATACTGTCATGTCTGTTCAAGAAAGAAAAATGTAAAAATCATCATTGTACCGTAGAGTAGCATTAGAATCATTGCTTCCCAGCCGTATCTCTTCCCTCGGGCTTCTTTTTCAGCAATCATTATTTCTGCTTCGGCCAATCGCAACGAGTCTTCCGATTCCACAAAGAAGAGATTTGTGTCTCCCACCATCGATTCTAAAACGGCGATGATTTGAATTTTTATTAATAACTTCGAGCTGAAAACCTGAAGTAGGTACCTAGGTATGTAGTTTTGGTTGGTACCTACCTGTCTCGTCACTAGTGGATTCCCAAATAGTTTTATCCAGAATTATGAATGTGCATTCTGCAAGGGAAATATAAATTGATGTTGAATACATTTGACATTTTATTTGTAAATGTTTTCAACCATTCAAAATAAGGTGGTAGAAAAGAAACCTCTTTTTCTTTTGAAAATAATAATTTTATAAACGATCATACTGTCCTCATCTTCCAGCCAAGTTTTTTGCATTTGGTATTCCTCCTCGATTGATAACGGTTCGGAAGCTGTTAACTGTTGTAGCTCAGTTGATTGCATCCATTTGTGGTACCTTCAAAATAAATTTTCTGTTATTTTTGTGAGTAGCAAGTTGATATTTAAATTTACCCGCCAGTATACTACGTTCTTCAAAACAATACATTTTTTATTTACGTCAAAACGTTTCGTAAAATCAAAATACTCTTGTTATATTATTACTTTGGAACGTGATGCTTTCTGTAAGGTACAAGAACCACGTTTCCACCAACAATATTAATATTGCTGTTCAGTTTCATGGTAAAATGAAAGAAATATAATCCTTGTCACTAGTGTTTTGCCAATTTGACTTGTTTCTTGCGCACGTCGCGTCACGTCCACGACCTCCACGTCTTTCGTCAAAAAAGAAAGTTAGCTGGAAGCCATTTTACTTCACAAGTTCACTTCCTATCTGTTTTGTTCACTTCTTATCTTCGTATTACGTTCACAACTATAAACTTTGTGTATTGATTGCAAGAAGATGGACTACAATTTTCCTGGAGCTGGGAATGGTACACTTCCTTCAGGAGCATTGAGTGAGTAGCGACGATTTATAATCCTAGACTGAACGCTTTGCAGCTGTGCTGTGAATTTCTAATGATTTCCAAGGCCAAAATGGAGGAAGCAGTAAATATTTGTCTGAAGAATGAATTTAGCTTTAAATCTTATTCTCAACTATAATTTTCTCAAATATTCACAGCTTTATTACTAACATTTAAAGAACATTCCTTCTAATACTCTTTTTTTTTGACAGATCCACCGCCCCCACCTCCACCAAATCCACCCATGTCTGGCATGCCTATGGGGATGAATCCCATGATGCAGCAAGGGATGATGCAGCAAGGACACATGATGCAGCAAGGCCCAATGATGCAACAGGGCCCGATGATGAATCAAGGCATGATGCAGCAGGGCCCGATGATGGGGTTCATGCCGATGATGAACAACAATCAACCCATCCCGGGTGGCAACGTCATGCTGCCGAGCATGAATGACGCTCCTCTTGAGTTCAACATGAACAAGAACAAGCCACCGATGGCAGTCAGCGGTTCCAACGAGCCTAATGATGATGGGGAGAAGAGGGATCGAGACAGGAGAGGCCGCGATCGACGGTAATTACGCATTTTAGTTAAGAACGTCTAGGACCTAGAATGTTTTGTTCACTCGACCGAAATGTGACTAGTGAATTAACTTGGCTGTTAGAGGACGGCTAGGGCAAAATAACCTACTACCTAACTAAAAGGTTAATACGTTGCCGAAAAACTTCCCCTTGAAGAGTCCATCATGACCTAATTTTTTAAATAGGTAGGCACTACCTATTTAATTTGTGAAAAGTGATTCAATGATGCACAAAAAGTCCTTTAAACGTTGTCACTTCATCGACAATAGAGGTCTTCATTGGTGGCCCTTAACGCTGCAAAATGAATTTAACTGATTGTTTATTGCAGGGATCGCAATCGCGACCGGGACTCCGATCGCGACGGTCGCCGCGAGAAGAACCGCGACGATCGCGAGAACAACTTCGACATGGAGCAACCGGCCGAGATGTCACCGACGCAGCAGCAGATGGCGGCGCCAGCCAACATGTGGATCCAGAGCTATCCGATGATGGGCATGAACATGATGGGCATGGACCCCTCGATGATGCAGTACGGCATGATGGGAGCGATCATGCCCGGGGGCGACCCCGGCATGCAGCAGATGATGCCCGGCGCCGGGGGCATGGTCAAGGAGATGATACAGTGCAAGTCGTGCACGCTGTTCCCACCCAATCCCAACGCGCCGCCCCCCACCACCAGGGAGAGGCCCCCCGGATGCAGGACCATCTTCGTAGGGGGACTTCCGGAGAACACCACGGGTAAGTCCAGAACCAGATCCACACAGTCTTCCGGAGATATTAAATGAAACATACTTACCTACCTTCTACTTTTTTTTATTGTACCTACCTATGTAGTAAAAAGTAGTTTCAGCCTATAGTTTTTGTACCTAGTGAAGTTTTACAACTACTTTTTGAGTGTACAAAATTCTCCAATTTAACAGAATGATAGATAGACGTAGTATAGGTAGTACTTCTCTACAATCTGGATGGACTTTTTTGTCAAATCAAATATTTTACTTTTTTTCAGTCTGACCTAAAATTACAAACTCTGGGTGACAGTTTTGAGTTTTGTGACTGATTTGTAGACAAATTATTCTTTCCCTCATAAACCTAAATTACTCTCAACTTGACAAAAAAAGGGATAGGTCCATAGGTAGGTAATTCATTGAAATATATTTGGTAAACGCTTATTCTCCCTTTCCATGCATTTATGTTAGTTTGGGCACCTCCCCCCCCCCCCCCTCGACCCGTAAAACTGGCAAAGCTGTTTGTATGTGGTGGGGGGTGGATGGAGCGTTTACCGAACGTAGAGTATTATTAGAGTATTCATAAGCTTTTTTGGACACGATTCGGGCAGAAATTATTCCATTGTGTTGTGTTCTCCTAAGACTAGTATGCAGTGGCGGCTTGACCATATTCAATCCGGGCCGTGGCCCCGGTAGAAAAGGGTGGTGGGTGGTAGGGCTGGGACGTTTAAACGTTTAAACGTTTAAACGTCAAGTTGGCGTTTAAACGTTGGTAAACGTTTAATCGTAAAAAGTGCTGACTTTTATAATACACAAAACTGTTGTCAAAAAATAAAATAACCCCCTCTGGTTTGGCCTATTTTGTATATTATTTATATCAGTTCATCGGAATGATGCGTGCGATGCTGTTACCCCTCCCCCTCCAGCCACGATCCCACAACACATACAACGTCGTCACCATTTCAAGGCTGAAAAGTAAATGCCGTTCCACATAATGTTTGCCCTTTGTTGGCGACATAGCCGCTGGGAACATGAGAAAGTTTATATCTTCTTAGTGAGTAGTAGTATGACGTCTGGAGAACAAGCTTGATGCGTACTTGAAAATATTTGTAGGTCAGTCGAGATCGAGAGTTCGTTTTTAGTGCGTCTAAAAAATGAGTTCCAGTGTGTGGCAGCATTTCGAGAAATTCGAGAAAACAGTAAAGTGTAAACTATGTGGCAAAATATTGCAATATAAGACTAACTCAACAGGTGCTATGCACAATCATTTGAAGCTACTGCATCCAACTCTCGAGTTTAAAGGCAAAAGACCGGACGGTAATGCAACCAGTACAGCATCCGCACCGAAAGTGGCGAAAATAGAAGATTTTTTTACCTCGGCCCGACCGTGTGGAAAAGTGAGGGGAGAGAACATTACGTCAATGATAGTTAATATGATTGTGAAAGACTTGGTGCCAATAAATATTGTGGAATCAAAAGGATTCTTAAGTTTGTTTGAATTTGTGGAACCGAACTATAAAGTGCCTTGTCGAAAAACAATCATGTCCAGAATTCAAAAGATGTATGAAGATAAAAAGCAAGGGTTGGTTGAACAGCTGACTGCCGACTCTGTGGATTACGTCTCTATTACCACTGACAATTGGACATCAAATAAAGCAGAGTCGTATATTACAGTTACTGGGCATTACATCGACAAAGATTGGGAAATGCAGAGCCATGTACTAGCTACTCGGTATATGGCTGTTGCCCATGACGCATCTAATCTACGCAAAGAAGTAGAAAATATCGCTACAGAATTCGGAATAGCTGAAAAGCTATTATCGTGTGTTCACGATAATGCAGCTAACATCGACTTGGCCATTAGAGAATGCGAAAGGATCCAAGAAAGCTTGGGTTGTGTTGCACACACAATCCAACTTTGCATAACAAAAGGATTCAAAGAAACGCCGACAATTTCAAAAACGATATCCGCTGCAAGCCGACTCGTCGCGCACGTCAAGAGGAGTTACAAAGCTACGAGTGCCCTGGCAACAAAACAAGCCGAACAAAATTTGCCGCAACATAAACTCATTCAATCATGCCCCACTCGTTGGAACAGTGTATATGACATGTTCGAAAGATTATTAGAACAGCGCTGGGCTATTACCTCGTTATTGAGCGATCGCAATTTCACCAAAATTAACGATGCGCGTACGTTGGAATTAAAAGACTCGCAGTGGTCAATAATTGAAGAAATGGTGGCTGTTCTCAAACCACTCAAGTCCGCTACAACCGCAGTGTCTAAAGAACTTCAAGTGTCAATATCCGATGCCGCACCAATACTTGTGGCGTTAGCTTCAGAACATCTGGCACCGAGGGCCGCACAAATTGGTGACAACATCGGCAGCGACGAGGAACAAGGTACTGTCCGAAATGATGTGGCTATATTCAAACATGTAGTTGCTGCGGAAATCAAACGGCGATATCGCAGTTTATTCCCTGATGATATCGATGACGACGACATTATACTCTATAAAAGTGGTCCTATGCTACAAGCCGCATATCTTGATCCAAGGCATAAGCATGTGCCATTTGTATCAGCCAGGATTCGGCAGAGGATTAAATCAGACGTCGCCATTAATCTGAGCGAGCGGTTTCCTCCAACAGAAGCTGGTGCGAGTAGTGCATCGCCAGCAGCTGACAGCGCCCATAACCTCTTTGGGTCGACATACGAGCTGGAAGCTAGTACTCAAGATTTCAGTGATGAAATTGCCCATTACGAAATGTTGCCGAAAATTTCTCTCGGTGATGGCGACCCTCTACAGTGGTGGAAGCAGCACTCGAAAGTGTTGCCAAGATTGTCGAGGATGGCAAGGGGTTACCTGGCCATACCGGCCACATCTGTCCCATCAGAGAGAATGTTTTCTACGGCAGGACGCCTGGTATCAAAGATGAGAAGTAGCCTCAAACCAAGAAATGTGGATATGATTCTGTTCCTGAACAAAAACGCGTAGGAAGAAACTCGAACACAGCAAATATCATGGAGCATTGAGTTTTGTATTATTTTTATGTTCCTTTTCTTACATGCGAAATATTAATTTGTAATTTGATACCATTTTGTCAGACTTTTTCTGAATTTACAAATATGGATGAGACTTGAATTTTGTATTACTTTAATAATTTTTTAATGTCCCTCTTTTACATGTATGAAGTATTAATTAATAATTTGTGATTTGATATCATAATTTATGTTCCTATGTGGGTTGTGAAGGCATTAAGCATGAACCAAAGCCATTATGATTATATTTTACTGAGTTGATAATTTCCTTGCTTGTAACATAGTGCCAAATATTAATTAATTTGTGATTTGAGACGATTATAATGTCCAATTGAATTATGAACATTCTGCCATTCTGTTTATGCAGAATATAAATTAGTGCGATATTTTTATAACACCTAAAGGCCCATGCACAATTGACATAACCCGCAGCCGCAACCCGTAAGCGCAACTGCGTGAAAAGTTGAAACAATGCATACCAATGCACCCGCGCACAATCGACATACCCGCAACACGCAACCCGCAGCCGTAGCCCGTAGCCCGCAAGACTTGACCAAGATTCAACAATTTTACGTAAGCTACGTCAGGCCACGCCCACATTCTGACGGGCAGCCAATCAGAATGAGATAACAAAACCGGAAACGGAAATAGACAAATATCACAGGTTAAAATCAAAGTCAAACTAGCTTCTACTTACAACAGCATAACCTAACCCAGCCGTCAAAACTGTGTTGTCATTATTTTTCCTGGATTTTTCGTTCTTTTCTTGTTTATTTATGTCTGACGAAGAGGAAGCCGTGCCTTGCGAACAATGATGCCGTGATGTGTGCGTCATATTTGTTCACTCTATATGCTTTGGTTTCTTTGGTCCGTAACGTCTTGGTTATGTCAATTGTGAACAGATAGTGATACGGGTTGCGTGTTGCGGTTGCGGGTTACGGGTTGCGGCTGCGGGTTATGTCAATTGTGCACGGGCCTTAATATTGATTAATTTGTGAATTGATACCATTAGGTATGTTATTGTTAAATAGTATTTTGAACATTCCTTTCCTTCATAATGCCAAACAGAAATAATTGATTTGTGATTTGGCGCTAGAATAGATGTTAAATATTGTGTTAAGAAAATTAATTATTTTCATAATAGGTACCTAGTGCGAATCAATGTGATAAAAGGTACCTGCCATATTAATTGACAGACACAAAAAATTACTGTTCAGAGTGTTTGCTATTAACAATTAACCTACTAATTATTTTATGTTTTTATTTGAGCTGGGTAAGAGCTCATTTCAACTGTCAATACTAAAACTTATGATATAAACATTCAATTCTTTCATAATGCCAAACAGAAAATGATTAATTTGTGATTTGGTGGGACTAGAATATTTAGTTAAATATTACATAAATATTTTGTTTCATAATTTTTATGAGTTGTATCGATCGATGTGGTTCATGTATTAATTGACACAGATTTACTGATACTATTAACAATTAACCTACTAATTATTTCGTTTTTATTTGAGTTGTACCATGGGTGAATGGTTACAGTGCTATATTTCTCTGATTTGGTAATTAGAATACTATTCAATATTCATTTGAAGTAAATGCCAAATTCACTAATTAATTTGGTTCCCTTTTCAATTTACAGTGTTCATTTCAACCGTCAATGCGAAATTGTAAAGTGCGAAGTAATGAAATAATTAGGTTAGTTTATAAATTGGATGTATTTTGAAAAATGACAGCCATTAAAGTCATTAATAAAATAGAAACACATTTTTATTTTGATCAGTTGAAGGAATGATTTAGACAGTGTACAATTTCGGCAGTTAGTGTTGATGTTCTCTAGTGTTGATAAGCTCTCAAGTATGGCACATGGTCGTGAAAGTGGCTGCAAAGGGGGAGAGGCAATAAATATCTTTGTTATCATTTTTATGCTCACTAAACGTTTAAACGTTTAAACGGACCTTTTGAGGGCGTTTAAACGTTTACTTAAATAATCAGTTTTTCCCAGCCCTAGTGGGTGGGTGGGTGGTCGGAAGAAGGCGGGTGGTTGGGTGGGTGGGTGGGATGAAGGTATGAAGGTATTAAACATCAAGTGTATTATAATAAAATAAAAGCTGTAAATATGTATTAATTGAATATAGTAATAGAGTTATTTGTACATTCTAATCATTGTACATGTTCCAGACGATTGAGTGGGTTCAAATGGAAAAAATTCAGAATACGCGCTGTAGTTAAATTGAAATTGCCGCCTTTATAAAGCCGGTTTCCTGTTGGTGGAAATAGTATAGCATAGGGATCTTTATTTATTGTGATAATGTTGTCGATTTCACGTAAGCCAGAAAGGACAGAAAGTATAAGATTATCAAATGCAGTTGTAGAAACAGGGCCCGGTATGGCCGACATGGCCACAGCCATACCTAATGCATGCATGCAGGCTGCAGGCAGGTTAAAATACTTGTGTATTTTGAAAAAAAGGAACAAGGGGGTATCACACTTGCCACTCTGGGCTGCAACCCTTAGGTGGAACCCTAAGGTGGAAATTATCAATTGCACTTGTGCAAAGACTAAAATTGGTCTCTGCACATGTATAGAACGATTACGTGAGAAATACACGTGGTTCCAGCGACGAGTTGCAGCCCAGTGTGATACCTCCTTTTTGGGAAGAAATTCCTTTGAACCCGCCAGTTGGTGTGATATCAGGTAAACATTGGTTAAAAACGATTTTGAAAATATTATTTTTACTTTGAGCACACTTCACTTCCCTTACTCCACTTGGACCCCCATTTTAAGCCCGTCCTAAGAGCCAAAAAACTAAAAATTCGCTGCGCGGCATTTTTATGTACACTTTTTATTAATTGTCGACTCTTTTTTGTTTTCTTTCAAAAATAGTACATGTAAAATTATTTTACATCCGCTCTGATGTAACCAAAAACTAAAAATTTCGCTGCGTGGCTATTTTAGGCGTGATTTTATTGCTAATGTAAAATCCTGTTAAACCCGTCCTGGCTATAAGGTATAAAAAAAAATCGCTGCGCGGCATTTTAATGCGTAATTACTTTTGATTAATTATATACTTTTATGTTTTCTTTCAGAAATATAGTACTACCTGTAAAATCATTTTAAACCTGCTCTAATGTAGCTAAAAACAAAAAATTTCGCTGCGTTGCTTTTTTATGCATAGTTTTATCACTTTAAGACAGAGTAATGTAAAATCATTTTAAACCCATCCTAAGGTAGCCAAAAACAAGAAACTTCGTAGCGTGGCATTTTTATGTGTTTTTTCTATTCATTAATGACTTTTTTCTTTTCTTTCAAAAATCTAGTATCTACCTGTAAAATCATTTTGAACCCGTTCTAATGAAGCCAAAAACAAAAACTTTTATGTTTTCCTTAAAAATTATAGTACCTGTTCCAATGCAGACGAAAACCAAAAAATCGCTGCGCGGCATTTTTATGTTGTGATTTTTATACCTGAATGACTTTCCTGCTTTCTTTCAAAAATGTCGTACCTACCTACTTGCACAATCATTTTAAACTCGTTCTGATGTAGACAAATCAAAAAAATTCGCTTCGCGGCATTTTTTGTTTGATTTTATTTCTAATATGAATTACTGGCTGCTCTGTTTTTCTTCAATAATATCGCACCTGCCTCTAAATTCATTGTAATTCCGTCTAGAACCAAAATAAAAAAATTCGCTGCGCGGCATTTGTGAGGGTACAATTCCTTTAAGAATTAAATTAATTACTTCCCAGTTTTTCTACCTTCAATTAATGTGTAATCAATTTAAATCAGTTTTAAAGTAGCTAAAACTAAAATAATTCACATTAATTAACTTTTTTGCTGTGCCTTTATTACAGCAAAAAGGGTCAATTAAAATCGTTACAATGCATCAAAACGAATGACCTTGAGAAAAATTTCTTGGGGGCTTCGCCCCCAAACCCCATTTAAATATGGGTGGTGGGTGTATGAGAAAAAGATTGGCCCCGCATGTTTTTATGGGTTCAAGCCGCCACTGCTAGTATGTACGTACATAAAATGATTTCGAGCCGAAATGGGATTAAATTAGCTTTAGAATAATCTACTCTACATGACAACTGTTGTACAAGCGTGGAATTAGTTGGTTATACTCTATCTCTCTCTGCTCCATATAAAAACATGATGATATGGGTCAGAGAGAGGCAGAGTACAACCATCTTATTTCCACGACTGTGCCTGCAATGATGCCCGGCGAACATGGAATATAACCTATGTTCTTGCTTCACAGAGGAGATCATCGACGAGATCTTCTCCCGCTGCGGTGAGATGTCCACCTGCCGCCTCAGCAAGAAGAACTTCTGCCACATCCGCTTCGTGTTCGAGGCTTCGGTGGACGCGGCCGTTTATCTGTCAGGTGAGCCTGCGCACTTGACCCAAGTATTAATTACGGGTACCCGATTCCTGATTTTCCGTCCCGCCGACTTCCCTAATAGGTAGAAGCAAATATATTTTAACAAACACGAACATTTACTTATTATCATGCAAACCACTTTCTTGTGTGTTACCTACCTAATGAGTTATTTTCTCAGACTTCAAATGTTTAAATTTTAATTCACAAATATATTTCATCTTGAATTAAATATGGTATATTTCATAAATGCTACCATATTGTTTGCTTAATTTTCTGTAGCCTAATTAATGCCTAACGAATTAATACGGTTAATTAATAGAACTACGAATACTTTAAATTGCTGAGATTATTTAATTGACATGTACCTACACTTCGTGGGATGATGCCATCAAACCTTTATCAGACAATCCTTTTCTTTCGAACACCGTTTTTTATTTGTTCGAGTGTACCTTCCTTACACAAATATTTTTATGGAAGCCAAAGAAAGTTTAGTATGGATTTAGTGATTACTGATTAGTGAACACAGTTTGGTTGCTCGGCTACATGTGCTTGGTGGTTGTGTTGCCAGGTTACCGAGTGCGTATCGGAGTCAACGCCGACGCGCCCAACACCGGGCGCCTGCACGTGGACTACGCGCAGGCGCGCGACGACCTGTACGAGTGGGAGTGCCGGCAGCGCGCGATGCAGCGCGAGATGAGGCACAGGGAGCGTGTGGAGAAGGAGAGACTCCGCCCCCCCTCCCCGCCCCCCGTCGTCCACTACACCGACCACGAGGCGGTCAGCGTGTCCGAGAAGATTAAAGGTGAGTTTCAATGTCTTCGTTACAGACCATCAACCAGGCATGTGTTCAATCACTGTGTTCTATTTTAACATCAATTATTTGATTTCACATCAATGTCAGACTAAAATTGAATTTTGATTTGACTTTTATTTCAATTGGAAAATTGTGTACATACCTACCTAGTAGGTAATCATTTGATATCATTCTGATTTGATAGAGAGATCAATGATACTTCGTTTGTTGTTCCACAAACTTCCATTAAGGGTTCCGATTCCAAACCACTTCATCATTGCAATGATACTTTGCATAATCTGAATCAGAGTCTTAGCTAAATGCTAAGATTCCTTCAGATTGTGCTAGATTAATGGAGGTAAATTAGCCCTGACTGCTGAATTGGCAGTCGGGGTCAGTCACCTGTCCTACAAAACAACACTCAAATGTATGCATCAGAAAGCTTGTTGCATCTTGGACTTCTGGGTCAATGATACTTTGCATAATCTAATTACGAGTCTTGGCTCAGTGCCATGATTTTAATTGGTTGTGCTAGATGAATGGAGGTAAATTAGCCCTGACCACTGACCTTGTGGCTGGGGTCAGTCACCTGTCCTACAAAACAACACTCAATTCACCCTCAGTCAGACAATGTGTTGATTCTTCTTCAACTCCTGGGCTGGGTTCACGAAATGTTTTAAGCCTTCTTCCGGGATAACTTTATGCTGGTAGGGTAACTACCAAAATCTCTATTCATGATTATTGTTATGTTAAAACTTAGTATTTTACCATTATGAATGGCGATTTGTACAATTAAATTCATAAAGAGATGCTACTGGTGAAATATGGTAATTGTAGCTAATATTGATAATATTAGATTTTTCAGTATTTAATAATATTTTTTACTTTGTGAATCCAGCCCCTGGATCATTGATGTTATTGGTTTGCATGATCTAAAGGGAACCTTGGCTTAATAGCCAGATTCCAGCCGATTATGCTAGAAGAATGGAGGTAAATTAGCCTTGACTGCTCATCAGGCATTTGGGGTCAGTCACCTTTCCTACATGCTTAATAGTGGAACAAATCTGATCACTCAGTTTGATCACACTTGTATTAATCCTTGATTATGTGCATGCATCAATGATCAAAACTTGAATTCGAACCATAGAACCAGTGGTGTAAGACGAACGAGCAAGGAAATCAGTTGAATGTTGGAAACTGTTCATAAAGGGAAGCCAACTTTTGACTTCCAAGAATGGCATACCTATTTCCAAAACTGACATAACATTTAAATTGTTTAATTGTTAAATAAATACACATTTCATTAGGCTTAGTACAACAAATTACTATTACCTAATTTGTTTTAAGCAAAGAAGAAATTTAATTGTGCATCAACGCATCAACTCAATCAAGACTTTAAAGTGTTGGTTGAGTCGACGCGTGCGACGGTGGCGCAGGTTTTGAAGTATGTTTGGTGGCAGCTCTGGGCTCGTCGGATGTTGCAGTGACCGACGAGACGTTCACGAAGGCCGTGCAGGTGGTGATCACGTGGCTGGAGCGCGGCGACTGCGTGAAGCGCAACGCCAACACATTCTACACGATGATCCAGTCGACCAACTCGCACGTGCGCCGGCTGCTGAACGAGAAGACGCAGTACGAGGAGGAGCTGCAGCGCGCCCGGGACATCTTCAAGGGGCGCATGCAGGGCATCCTGATACAGTGTGAGTCACACGTTCCGTCAACCACAGTCAGTCGAGACACCAGGCAGGGGCTTGTGATTGAGATGACACGCGTGTCGGGTCCTCGGCAGGAGGCGGTACAGAGAGTTTACAATTGATCCGAGCCACGGCGGTAATATCAAACCAGTAGAGATGCAAGTCTGAGTGGTCCATGACATTTCGATTGCACTTTTATTGACATTTTAGGATAAGAAGAAAAATCTCTTGAGTACATGTTCTGGTAGGTACTAAATTTGAGAAGATTTAAAAAAAAAAATTGTTTAATAGTTTCCTTCAACTCAACATCACTCATAATTTAAAAAAAAAAAATCTTAAACATTTTACATAGGTTCTGCCCAAAATAAACAGCTAGGTACAAACTAAATTCTCAAAACCTAAATCCCAAAATCACAGTATTCTTGCTTGACATCCAGGCAACTGTGATTTGAAGAGCTCGACCAAAGCCTCACCACAAGTAAGATGTGCGAGTCAAGCACTGGGCAAGACGCTATCGGACACTTTGTCCCCTTCTGCGGAGGTCCCGGCACTTGTGCATCGGTAAGTGAGATATCAGCTAGGTCTTAGCCATGTTGCAACATTCATTAATCAGCTGCCATCTTTTACAAGAGAGCTCCGATGCCGGTGCCCAACACCACGTGACGGTTACGACCGGTAAGCTTTGACGCAGACTCGGAGCCGGCCAAGTGTAGCCTCATTTCATTGGTGTAGTAGGTATCACATTGATTGGGCATCCGGTGGAGTCCGTGTCTCGGAAGGTGAGGTTCGACCGCAAGCGTTGATCTCAACCCGCTAACTGTGCTTGTCTCTCCTAACTGGTTATACAGTCGGTCAGATCGAGCGAGTGTTCTCGGCGGCCAGTCACAAGAAGGTTTGGGACCATTTCACGAAAGCCCAGCGTAAGAACATCGAGATGTGGCGCAAACAGACGTCGGTACGTAGCGCGGTGACGAGGACCAGCGGCCGGCGATGTCCATTGCGTTGCCGGCCGGCGGCGCAATGGGATCGCCGCCGTTGCGGTTCCCTGGCGGTAAAGTATTACTAGTCGTTCGATCAACACAACTTCCTTGCTTGAGAGGGCGAGACACTGAAGATGCCGTTCTTAAGATTGTTATCATCTTTTTGAGGATCAGCTATGTTGATGCAACAAAGTTGTGAAAGGTTTTTTTACATTTTATTTTGGAATTCTAAAAGAAGTGGCTTTCAAAGGTAAAATTCAGTGACTGATGCAATTAAACTGCTCACAACTTTAAAGAGGTCAGCATTTTAAAGGAGAAAGGTCAATAATGCACAAAAAGCAATATCCTACAACTTTATGGCTTCAACATAATGTCTATCGTCAACGAGGCGATCACAGTGTTAATATGGCTGAGGGCTTCACTGGTCTTCTTTCTCCTTGTATGAAGATACACATTGGTAAGTCAACTTTTCATTCCTCGATGACACACTCATCGAGCGTGGCCAGTAACTTGTGTTGATCGAACCGTGAAGATGGACTCGATAATTATTAATAGTACTTAATAATAATACTCCATCACTCATGGGTCAGACAAATGAAATCAAGTACTCGGTGGTTATGTTGGCATCGCCTGCATCTTCCGTCTCAAGAAAACTGCCGGAATACTTAAGACATGGCTGCATGTTGACGCCAATGTTGGGATGACGGATTGAACAGAGAGACAGATTGAGCCTTAGGTTTGTTCTAGGGATGTGCGAATATTCCAGATTTCTAATATAGGTACAACTATAGGTTATAGTTGTACAACTATAGGTTCGAAAACGTTGAAGTGCACAAAACTCAAATTATCCTGCCACTTCTTTAATAAAGGGGGTTTTACTTTGTACGGTCCACTGAATTATGTAATAAAATTACAAAACCGAAAACACAAGTTTAAAAAATGTTTAGCTAATTTGGCCAATTTCTTTAAATATGATTATACCTAGTTTGTTCGCCTTTTTTTTTATTTGCTCCTTTGAATTTAGTTTATTTTGATTCAATATATCTTGGTCCATTATTCGATATTCAAGTCAAAACACTATTCGCACACCCCTAGTTCATACATATTTCTAGTGGTTATCAGAACATTTAAAATCAAAGAGCACACATGAACTGTGCACAGCCTCACTAGTATGGAGGGCTAACATGGTGACCAGGGCTATCATGGTGACCAGGGGTCTCGTCGAGGTAAGCTATAACCCACGGTCGGTCACGCAACTCGTAAGTGTCGGTAACCGCGCGGTCGGCGAGAGCTGTGTCCTGATTGGCTCTGGTCTTGTGCAGGAGATCAAGACGATACAACTGGAGGAAGTTCTCAACGAGCGGGCGGACGAGGAGATGGAAGTGTCCGACTCCGAGGACGACTACGGAAACATGAAGAAGAGGAGGGTGGAGGTTTCCGAGGATAAGGCCAACCTCAACGCGATCAAGGTACGAGATATTCATCTTAATAACAGAGGTGCACTTATTTCGAACGCAACAATAAAATAATTAAAGATCTACATGTCTTGGTAAATCTGAAAAAGATAGATAAATTGAAATAGTTTAAAATGGAAAATAACACCACTTTTAGCTATTTTAACATTTCATGAATTGCATTTAAAATTAAGAATAAGGAAATAAATATAATTAGGACTTAACCCTTTAACTAACTTAAGTTAATTTGTTGGTAGGTAGATGGACAAATTTTAATTCCTTTTTGGGATGAGCTAGGTTCAGCGATTTTTGTATGATAAAACTATAGGGCTATCAAATATTGTGCAAGTTCTTGAGATGTACAAAAAAAAAATGAAAAATGAATATTTTCTTCTATGATCATGTTACGGGATCATCATACGGGCATACTCGTGTAAGGGTTAAATTGCAGCGAGATTCTAAAATCATGTACCTACGTGATAATAAACCTGCAAATTTGACCAGAAAAGAACATGAAATCCCAAGTACTTATTGTTATTGTTATGGACTCTCCTAGTTTTTGCATAACATAGAACGTAAGTGAACAAAAGAAAGCAACATTAAAGCTAATGAATGACTGGTGTGTGTGTCAGGAGGAGAACGACAGCCTGCGCTGCCAGCTGGAGGCGTACAAGAACGAGGTGGATCTGGTGCGCGGAGACTCGAGCAGCGAGCTGGAGCAGCGAGACAAGCAGGTGAAGATGCTCCAGCAGACGCTGCAGGGCATGCAGCAGCAGCTCATCGAGTGCAAGCGCAAGCAGGCCGAGGACGAGGTGAGTCGACGCTCCACGTTCACCTCAATCCAGAGGCAATAGGGAAAAGTTTTGTCAAGTGGTTAAAACTTAAAAGTAAAATTTTTCAAATTAACGAAATATTGGTAAAACACACTATTTTCAAACTCAAAAGTGTACACTTTCATTAATAAATAATAATAAATATCTGTCTCCCGTTTCCAACACAATGTCGGGTTCGGGGGGTGGAATTCCACCATCCATCTTGGGCCTTCGCTTCAGTGATGTCGGGTGGCCGGTCCTGACACATCACACTCTTCCTCCTCCTCTTCGTATTCTGGTTGCTGCCGCTCCACCATGACTCTCCACCTCTCTCTGTCCTCCCACAATCTTCCTGCAGTCACTGTTCCCCACTCCTCACCTCTTTCCTCTACATCCCACCTCTACATCCCATTTATATTAATAAATAAGACATTTAAATTCAATTGACATTTTGGTGGGAAAATAGTATTCCTGACATTACCTAACGAGCGATGTCATATTTTATTGTAACCATGGCAACATCATTGTTGGTTAATGAAAATGACGTCACTTCTTAGGAAATGTCAGGAATACTGTTTTCCCGCCAAAATGTCAACTGAATTTCAATTTCATATTAAGAATGAAAATGTTCACTTTTGAGTGTGAAAATAGTGTGTTTTACCAACAAATACACCCTTTCGACTTGCAACTTCGATACGTGCTAATGATTAAGGAAGGTCACGAATTGGCAAGCATTATTCAACTTAATTTTAGAAGTATATCAAGGATTTTGATTATTATTTTTGTTTGCCTCAGTATGATCTTTTATTAGCTTGATGAAAATGTTGGTCGCAGTGCAGATGTTTTCATTTGTTCTGTGTTGAGTGTAGATCCGAGTGCGCAAGTTCGAGGCGCAGGCAAAGCTGGCTGCGCAGTCGGCCGCACAAGCCATCGCGCAGCGGCAAGCGGCCGATGGAGAGAAGGCGGACGACTCCGGCGCCGAGGTGAAGCCGCCGTCGGAGGAGCTGGAAGTGGAGCTGGAGGACACTGCCGGTCTGGACCCAGTCAAGATGGGAACCATCAACGAGAGGGAGGCTCGGCTCATCGGTGAGGGAACATCACTTGCCCTTTACATGAGACAGTTCCAATTTCTAGACAATTAAATATTACCGTATTAACTCGTGTATAAGACGCAATTATATGTCAATATTTTGATTCTGAAAACAGCCCTGCGTCTTATACACGCATACCAAGCTTTTTTCCCAGTAAATCCAAGGTGGATGTTTGTAAACAGAGCTGTGGTAGACTGCCACATGTTGTCTATCTCTGCCTTTCCCTCTCACTCTGTCTGGCCTACTCACACTGTGTAGACACAACATAATTAACATATTACATTTGTGCAATAAAATGTTTTCCCTTACATTTAGATCAGGAGACAAAATATATGTTGCCATCTGAAAAACATTGCTCTGACAGGCATAAAATAGACAAAACACTGTTGAATGGCGATCAAAATGGAAGGGGAGGAGGGGGGTTGGGTTTGTTTTGGAATGCAGAGGAAAGGCAGGTGCGTGCTTGTTAGAGCAAACAACAGCTGCTGGGAAGAAGAGTCTCCCCCCCCCCTTTCTCAGAAGCAGGAAATTGCTGTTTGTTTACAAGTTGGCAGTGATTTTCATTCAAATAGCTCAGTTAGCTGGAAAACCAACATTTAGATGGATATCATGTTTACAAATACACACTGTTTTTTCATCATTTACTGCGTCTTATACACGCATGCTAAGTGTTTTCTTAAAATAGACTTCTCAAAACAAGGGTGCGTCTTATACACGAGTGCGTCTTATACACGAGTTAATACGGTATTTTAAATGAACTTTCTTTAGATATTCCTACAATTGGTCCCATTCAGTCGTTCAATTTGAATTGTTTGGTGTAGGGTTTGTGGTAACTCAAATAGCCTAATATTTAGGCCAAGGAATATTTATTTATATTGCCCGGTTTGTAATAATTTTGGAAAGCGTTTGAAAATCATAGTGCAAAACTAAATTAATGTTTATTTGCTTCAGAGGAACCAAAGAAAATCTGGCTGGAGCTGATTTTTTAATTTATTCATTATTAGGAATTTTGAAGTCCTCTCTTTTGTAATAAAAGGTTTTGTAATGAAATTTCAGTGTTTTAAAAATGTGTTAATGTTTGCTCTAAAATATATATATATATATTTCCATACCTACTCGCGCAATCAAACCTAGGTAATGACTCCACGGTTGCTGACTGTGATGCTTGTGGGCGCAGGTCTGATCTCCACGTTCCTGCACGTGCACCCGTGGGGCGCGAGCGTGGACTACGTGTGGTCGTTCCTGCAGCGCCTGGAGCCGCTTCTGCGCCCCTCCGAGGTGGAGCAGCTGATGAGCCGCTTCCCGCTGGTGTTCAACGAGAAGCTCAGCGGCATCGGGGCCAACATGGAGCGGCGGTGGCAGTTCACCGGCTTCAACTCCTAGTCAGTACGCTCCATTACTCTCATAGACTCATTATCATTATTAATTCAGGATGGGCATTGGTTCAAAACATTCATTTGTCAACACGATTACAAAAACCTGTTAATTTTTCTATGCAGATATTCAGCTGGAAGTATTAGCGCAAATATATCGACCCCAATTTTGAACTTAAAAATCCAGAATATTGTATTTATGTATTATTTTATTTAATGGATGAATCAGTTGATTGGCCATGCGGATTTATGCCCATTCCTAGTTAATATGTATTGACTGGTTTTATTTTAGGAAGCATTCAGTCACTTCAATATCACCTGTCACAGCCTCTGATTATCTGACCATATTATAAATATTTTCTTTGTTAATATTATTTGTTTATGTTTTTGTTGCAAGTACCTAGTAGCACCTTTGTGAAATGGGTATTTAAAGATTTTTGAAATGTTTAACCTAAACCTCTCAATTTATTCATGTCTAGGTAGTACTACAATGTTAAGTATTACATGCTAGTTGAATCCTTGATCTTTTTGAAATGCTAAAAATACTACAGTGGAACCTCTTTAGTACGTTTTTGAAGGGACCAGGATAAAAAACGTAGGCTACTTAGTGGAAAACGTACTATAGAAACAATTTAACATGTGTTCTTATGGGTTGGGGGACCTTTGAAAAAATATAGTGGGGTGAAAAACGTATTAAGGAGAAATGTAAGTTAAGGAGGTTCCACTGTAAGTGAATATGTAGTAGGTAGTACCTACTTTAAGTAGGCAATTTGATTCTATACATTTATTAATTGAAATTGAGTTGTCTGTACGTGACAAGTATAATGAGTAAAAGAAAAGGGTAAAAACATAAAGACTTTGTAACAATATTGTGGAGAACGTGAGAAATATCTTTGCAGATTGCTTTTTTATTCTACTGCTATTTCTGTATGTCGTACGATAAATAAATCTCTACGCCGCATCTTGGTCTGTCTCTTCTTCGTCTGGCGCGCTGTATAACGGTTCATCCTCCACCGGCGCCGCAACCTTCACCTCTTCCTCTTCGCCCAGAGCCGCGATGACGGCCTTCTCCTGTAATCAGATCATAGCTCAGACATCATGATAACATTCAATGTCTATCATCTTGATAATCAGTAATAATAATAATTCTTGTGTGATGAAAAGTCGTCGAGGAATCATTATCGGATATGTAACGAGTCATTTATCTCGAGACCCCAACTCATAGCATGCATGAACTTCTTTTGTTTTATATCAGCATCGCAAAATTATTGAATTTTCCACCTGAGGACGGACATTTTGTAGGCAAGTTGACGGGTCAGATTTATAACTTTATTGAGGTTAATCGATGTATTTTTTTTGTAATTGAGTGATTCCTCTTCGTACTATAGATATCTCCGGAGCCTAGACAATTTCCCAGGTATACCCATTAACTCTAAAATATCGTCAAAAATGCAGAGAATCACAGCTATTCTGGTGCCATCAAGATGGTGGCAGGCAACAATGAGATGACATCACGCGCAAATTTTCAATTAAACAGTGCGACAGAAAATGAAAGGTATTGTATTTGAATGTGGTCCGTCGGCTTGAACGCTACCTTCTCTATGCAGGCCCAGAACTCCTTCTCCGCTCCTTCCGACACCGTGTCCTGGACCACTAGGCTGGTCCGGCTGGTCTCCTTGCTGGACTGACTCTCCCGCTCCTTCTCTCCCGCCTTGGTCTTCAGCTTGAGCCGGATCTCCCGGATGCGGGCCTCCAGGATCTTCTCGCGGCGACTCTCTCTGTCCAGCATCTGGACCCAACAAAACAAAACAATTTCTAATGTGGAAGCGGATGATGATATTTAATTTGAACGCTTATCTGACTCAATTAAAATCAATTTGCAGAATTGTTTGAAATTATGTTCTGGTATCAAAACCGTCAATGGGATTCGGAAGTGGTACTTACACCTTGATAAAATATTTGGTTTTAGCCGACATCCATTGTACGGTTCCACACGACTCGAGATAAGCCTCTGCGTGGCCAATTCTGAGTTGACTGAGGGTCTGAGAATTTTCAAATGGGGAAAACTCCAGTTGAACTGGAAGACTTGGTCTACGCCTGAAGATGGCAGCGGCAACACTGCCGAAACGGTGTGACAAACCGCCCTTTTCAGGGCCAACATCACAAAATACCGTAAAGCCACCAGTTAAAAATTCTTTAGTTTGATGTAAATGTTGACCATGCAGAATGGTTTCAGCTAAATCAACATTGAAAAAACTGAAGACTTCACGACATGCAACACTTCCTTTGAGTGATGCAACTGGGGTACAGGACTGTGAGTGAACTGACCGCGGTGAGCAGGGCCTTGTCGTTCTTCTGGTTGACTGCGAGGTTCTCGGAGAACTCCACGAGGAAGGCGGAGCCGTTGCCGTTGCCGACCGCGACCAAGCGACCTTGGTCGTGCACGCGCAGACACTTGAGCGGAAAGTCCGACACCTTAACGCTCAAACACGGGTCGCGCTGGAAGTGACGTTTTAGAGCTCGTGTTACTTTACATTCATTGGGAAATCTTGGGAGGTTTATTTCTCTATTTAGTACCAAACATTAGCAATTAATAATTATAGTTTGCAACTGGATACCTAATGTAGGCTTTAGGCAGATCATAAGCAAACTTTTGCGAATAACTTATGCTGATTCTTAGAAATATCTTGAATGATATGCAAGATTTATGAAAGAAAATAGCTACATACAACATGATAATATCTGTATATTATAGACATAGATTCTTTAGTCTATGAACAGCACTAACTCCAAAAATAGCTCGTAACAGTATCAAAATAAAAGCCCAAATATCAATGGAAAGTTTTCACAATAAGTCACCAGCAAAACTAAGTACCTACCTAAGTACGTTTTAAATTTTTTGCACTGTTTGTGCTAAGCCCACGAAATAAACAAGTGGGAAAACAGAGTGCAGAGTAAAGAGAGACACAAATGCAAGTAAAGTGTGTTGGAGACGAGTACCTGCTTGTGCAACAAGTCCCATGCGTCGAGCGTTCCGTCCGCCCTGCTGGTGTAGAAGGTGCTGAACCTCGTGGGACTCCAGGCGCCATCGGTGAGCAGCGAGCGATGGTGCTTGGTCCACATGATGCTGGACTCCTTGCAGTCCTCCGACCAGATGCGCACCATCCAGTCGCCGACGGTCAGGAAGTTCTTGACGAAGGCGGGGTTGCGTTGGAGCGCGTACACGGGGCCCGCGTGCGCCATGTACTTGCCCACGAGCTTCTCGCTGGCCGTCTTGCCCTTGCGGTTGCCGGACAGCACGATGCCGTTCTCACCGCCCACCATGAACCTGGACAGTTAGCAGCTAGTCATAAGAGGTGATTCCTGTATACGCTTTTCACTCCCTTATTGTATGTAAAGAGCATAGCAACCGTCCTTAATTGTTATGGACGTTGACATTACCTCGAGCGTAAACAAAATTACAATACCATACACAGGAAAGTCCCTCCAGATCTGTGGCAGGAAGGATGTAAAAATTTAAAAATATTCTACAAATAATTGGTTGAATTCCCTTACTATCTATTTTGGTAAAAAAAAATTACTATCTCAAGATGATTTTTATTCATTAAACAATTTGAGATCAGATTCAGACTATTATAATACGTAGATTAAAAGCTGTCTAAATGTTGAAGAGACAAAGCTGTACAGAGTAAATAATAGTTCTTTGAACAACGTATATTGTATTGCACACCGCACCTGGTGGGAATGGTCGTCTCGTACTCCAAGCAGCTTGCCCCGATGGCTCGGCCCAGCACCGGCTCGTCGCTCTTCACCGGGTCTAGTATCAGCTCCTCGTACGGCTCGCTGATCTTCCTCAGATCCCACCACTTGAGCACTCCGTCGGTGGACGACGAGAAGAACTCCGAACCGGACTTGGAGCTGATCCAGAGGCAGTTGTGCACGGGATCGCGGTGGCTGGCGGAGAGGAGACTCATCTCGACCGGTTCGCTGCCTCGCCGAGCGTCCCAGAACGCGACCTGGCCGCTGTACATGCCGCTCACCAGGCTGTTGCAGTCCTTGGGGTTGTACTCCAGACACACGATCGGCACCGCGGGCTTCAGGGTCAGCTGCGGGGCGTTCGGGTTCTCTGAAAGATACACGACACTTATTGCTGCTGACATGATGAGAGTTGTACTGAAAATTGTAGTGTTTTCTCATTGAAAATGCTTTTTGTAACAACACATTTTCAGAAAGAGAAGCCTCTCTTCACAACGAATAGAAGAAAAATAATTTATTTTGTAAAAATGAGAGCTACATAATGAGTTTTTGCAGATATATTTTTCTCACCAAAATCAATTAACGTTTTGTAAAATTTGAAGATGGTCCCAGTAGTGAAATTCTTCTTTTGAAACCATTTGTTATGATTGATTAAAACATGAAAAAGTTGCAAAAGGAAATTTCTTTCTACTTTTTCAAATTTTAAATAATGGAAACACATTTGGTTCCTAGTATAGGTATAATTTAAATATTTTCGGTTCTAAACCTACCAGCTTTTTCTGCATATTCAAAATAAATGAAATCTGAATTATCAAAATTACGGTAAGCAATATTTTATCTCAGTTTCGGATAAGACTTATAGAATTGTACATTTTCAGCATCAGGGCCACTTGGAACATTTGACTGAGCTATTACCAACTTCCCAGATGTACGAGCTTGTGCTCAGGTCGTGTTGAGTGCTCTGGAACTCGAGGTTGCAGTGAGTGACGGCCAATCGGGTGCCTCCGTCCGGCGACCATGACAGATGAGTGATGGCTCGCTTGGACGTGTTGGGATCTCGGTACACGTTGACCGTTCGGGACGACGGTTGCTCCACCAACGCGGCTGGCTCCTCCTCGCCGAAATACTTCTCGTAGATGTTCACTGCGTTGTTCTGCAAGATGCAGTGCTCCATGGCCTGGCGGAGAGATGCATTTATTTTAGTGCATTTAACGATGCACTGTTCTGCAACCAGGCTAATGGTGACTGTTAAATGATTATGATGATGATAGGGAGATGATAAAGAATAGGTAATGTTGGTGAATTAGGAAGGAGGTGGTTGTGGACTATTAGTAGGGTGAACCTTCCCAGCATTTGCCTCTTGACTGAGGGAAATGAGTAAAATACCTCAGTCAGGAAGGACGGCATAGGATAGAACCCGGGCCTCCAGAGTACAAGTCCAAAGTTTTACCACCTTTAAACCATAACCACCTGTCATAATTTTAATTTTTAAATTAATTTTGTAAATTTTTTGATATAAAATAATAAAATAATATTTATGCTGGTTGGTAATTAATTTTTTAATGGGATGCCCGAGTGTCAACGAACTTGGTTGACTAGTATGTTGTAGATAAATAGATTTTTGTATATTTACGTGAGAGAGATTGAGAACTGTGTGGATGTACATCTCGTCCTTCTCCACTTTCTTCCGATACCGCACGGTCTGTTCGACGTCGAGACAATTGACATCTCTGGGCCATCCGCCCTCTACGTGGTTACATCCATGCTCGCTATATTCCGCTCGAATTGTGTTGCACTGTAAGAAAAACATCAGTTTTAAAAAGTTGTCGAATGTCAAATGAATATCTCAATCAGAGAATACTTGCCTCATTCTCTGCAAAAATCTTGCTGCACTGCGTGCTACGACCGACGGGATTCTGTCGGATATATTCATCAGCTAGCGCTCTATTTAGTGGACCTAAAGGTGCACTCGGGTAGATAATCTTTGGTCCCTCATCGGAAAATAAACACTGGCGACCGAATTCGCTGCGTTTCTTCTGATAAACGTATGAGATTTCCATATTACGCAAATTCTTTCAATCACTTAGATTATTTTAAATATACCCAACATAGTGGATGTAACCAGTTTTCTACTTTCTGAGCGAATATTTCGAAAATTCTACTTTGCAGTCTCCATGGCTTTCCTTTTTACCCCAAAAACAACTTGTTTGAATTTGTTGCCATGGCAAAAGTGAGTCAAATCATTACTATAACCTCCTTGGTCAAATCCCAACTACATACAAAGTTGTGTTCTGAATTTCTGAAAGATGAAAAATGAAAGAAAGTTTAAAGAGAAAAATGAAATTTATTCAAATTTTATGCAAATTAATTGGTGCAATTAGGGGCTGAAAATACTAAACTACCCGCGAAATTGATAGTTTTCTATTATGAGAGAAGAAAGAATGAAATCTACACAAATATGCTCCACTTCCCGAAGTATTTATATTTATTACAAAAAAACATTACAAACTTTAAAATATTTATTTTTACATACAGTCCAGTAAACTGAGTAGGTACCTAATGACGTTTTTGCCGTGAAGTGGAATTTTGAAGCTGCTTGAATGATAAGTAAATCAATAATGGAGCCTTTTTGTGTAGATTTTATCCCTAACGAAAATATTAACATTAAATTAAAAAGCTATTTAATAGTTTCTATTCCACTTGGATAGTTTAATTAACATAGATTGAGTCATAATACAAGAAAAGTATAAATCTATAAATTGATTTAACAAACTGAATAAAAGTGGTTCAAGTTTTAAACCCAAGTTACTCGAGTCGTCTGGGTTCTATTGTGATAAAAACCACTTGACCCAACTGTTGCATGCCTTCTCTTCCATAACAATAGCTCTCCGAACTCGAGGGTGAAAATTATGAAAACCTGAGGGGTCATTTTTTACGTCACAAAGAGGGGCGTGGCCACGGTGGTGAATCATCGTCTCCCCTAGTGATGAAAACATAAAACGGCGCGGCGCGGCGGTCTGGAAGGCGGCGGGAGGGAGGGGAGGTTGACACAAGGAGGCCGACGGTCCATCTGGGAGGTTGATAGCGGAGATGTCCCGCAGTCGAGACGCGTAACAAGACACACATTGTGACGGGAACATTCCAAGAGCAGGACGACACAAGAAGGTAAGATTATACAGCAGTTCACAAAGAACACGATTCAAAATAGCTTGAAATGATTTTCGGCATTCTCTAAAATGTTTATTATTAGTAATTATTTAAAAACCACTTAAAAAGGAAGCTTTCAGAAACCATAATTTTTAAAAATGTGGTTAATTCTGTGTGCTTAGTGTATTATAAAAAGCAACGTTAACAAAGAATTTCATCAAAAGTTAATCTTAGACATCAGTCAGTCGGAACCTTGATTTTTTATTAAATATTTTGGACACAGAATAAAACCTTTTGTTTAATTTTACTAGAAAATGTAATTTAGACATGTTTCAATGTACTTTGTCAAGAACATATTTTCTGTTTACTATTTTAACTGACCCCGTGATATCACGGAATTATTGGAAACGGTAATCCAATAATTTTAGTTTATTTATAAAAAAATAATGGTCTCACGGTGATTGTGAAACTCACAGAATTGACCACATCCTGTAGTTCATTATCGCGATAGGTGTTAGCTCTAGCTTCGGACTTGACACACAAACATCTGTCAGCTTTGACCTCAAATGCAACAAGTGCATTGGTACTCGACTGCGGGCATCTGCATTCTAGCCATGTTTTGTTTATCACATGACAAGCATCACATGCCGAGTGGTTTTCAAGAGCAATTAACATACTTGTCAGTTACCACGGCAACGTGATCACGTGATCTAAATAACAACCCAGAGGAGACGTACAAAAAAGTCTCAAAAAGCGTGACTGGAATGCAGTTAATTCAAATAATTCAAAATACGTGACAAAAGGAATTGTACCATACAATTTTCTAACAATAGGGTTACATTTCAATTCAGTTTGAAAGGCATACAATTAAATTGAAACTGATAGCGCAAGCCCGCATTCTTGTCTGGGGGACCCTATTATTATAATAAACATAAAAAGTCCCGAGGAGCAGTCTGGAGGTCCCGGCTTCGATTCTGATTGATTTTTTCTTGGTTTCTTTCAGTGAGGCAAATGATAGAAAGGTTCCCTACTAATACGACCGCCTTTTCACCGTCTATCCTTCCTTACCTATTCTTCATCATCATCTCCCAATCATTCATCGTTGCAGAACAGTGCGACTTAAACACCACTAAAGTCCCGCAGAGCAAGCTGGCTCAGGTAGGTAGTATCACTCTGTAGTATTCCGGGTTCGATTCCCGCGGCCGTCCTCTGTTCGACATTTCTTCGTGGTTCCTTCAGAGAGACAAATGCTGGGAAGGTTCCCTACTAATAGTCCACGACCGTCTCCTTCCCTCCGTCCATCATCACCTATAGTCTGTCCTAGCCTAACTGGCAGTGGAATCCTTCGGCAAGAAAATTATTCTGATTATTCCCAGATGTCAATTAAAACTGTCCTTCTTATAGGGCCGGTCTTTGTACCTATTGCTAAAGTTAGCTACCGGATATAGTTCTTAATAGCGTTAGCAAACGTCTTTCAACTTCTTGATAGTGTTAGCTATTTAAAATCAATGTAAAATGAGGTGCTTGCTAACTTTATCCGTTAGCTGGCTATCAAGAACTTTAGCAAGAGGTACAAAAACAGGCCCTTCTTTATCCAAGTCGAACAACGAATTTACACCAAAGCATATTGGAAATATAATATGTCCATCCATCAGTTGTCGAACAGTGCGACTTGATACGTCACAAGCCCGCCGATACGGAGTGTCATCTGGCAACGCTGCACTGATGCACGAGGGGTGGGGTGGGGCGGATGAATGATCATCATTGATCAACCCTTGCATCGCGAACCCCTTGTCCTATCCCCCCCCCCTGTTGTGCTGAACTGCGAGGCAGACAGAGCGAGGTCAAGCTGTTCCAATTGACCTGCAGTTTCAGTATAAAAAGCATCAGAGCGTCGGCTGTTACTTCCTGTCCATTACTGTGAGCGGCATCGTGAATTAAGTTTTAAATTACTTAGCTATTATGTTTTAAGGCGGTGTTGTGCCAGCTGAATGATGAATAGAATTCGTGGGAAGTCAAGTTACAAAAAGATTGAACCCCAGATGTTTCGTAACAACACCTTTTCGAATGTTTTTTTTTGAATCAACGAGAATAAAACAATGGAAATGATTGCATTGTTTGTCAACTAGGATGAAATATTCAAATAAGGTATTTGCTTCAAGGACTTTATATTTACAATTTTGAGGGGGGGGGGGGGGGACAAAAGTACGTTCGAAGAATATGAATCTGACAGCGCAAGTTGGCTCTGGCAGTAACGTTCTGGACTCCAGGGATCCCGGGTTCGATGACCATGCTTCCTGACTGATTTTTTTTAGCGAGAGCAAATGATGGGTAGGTTTCCTACTACTAGGCCACGTCCACCTCCTTCCCACCTTCCATCCTTACCTATTCTTCATCATCATCATCTCCCAATCATCATAATCATTCATCCGGTGCCATTAGTCTAGCTGCAGAACAGTGCGACGTTAAAACACACTAAAACCGGGGTCCTTTCAATACCCAGTAGAGATCTGTATTTTTCAAAATATTCTATTTGCCTAGGGGTTAAGCAATGCAACGTGTGGGAGGGTCATCGCCTTCCATCCCATTCACTTTCTTCGCTTCTCGCTCAAATATTCTTAGAAAGAATTAATGAGTCAAATAAAAATCCATATAAAAAATACAGAAAGGAACTGTCTTGATCGTATATCATGTTCTAGTATTAGTGCCGTTTGGGTGTCTCTTTTCAAAGAAATTCAACTGATACATTTAGTCACAATTCTACTCATGAATAATATGATACATGACAGCCCCGGAAATAGCGATGTCGGAAACTCAAAGCCGCAAGATGATCTAATAAGTGAAGAAATCAGCACGGGTTTCAGCTTCTGCCAACCGCGTCCATCCGTTTGTTGACTCTCGCTAAAATATTCCACCCCCAACACAGTAAGTTTACTCACCACAACCCCACCTGACAGCCAATTAAAATCTCTCCAAGATCTATTTCGAGACGGTGAAAAGGGGTGGCGCTAGAGTTCAGCGAGGTTATTTTAATATTATTATTCTAAAGTAATATTACAAGGGTCCCGTGTCAGAGATATGCTACATTCAGCCCGACTTGCCGACGTCTTCAAACAAACACACCTGTCTTTTACATACAACAAGGTCTAAGAAACACGCGAGCAATGATTTACAAGTCCTCTCCAAATCATCTTCAAACATCAAACATGGCAGTGGTGTAGTGCTGAATGTTTTTGGGGGTATACGCTAAAAAATGGCACGTGTAGGAAAATTCCCTAATGGTCATTCGTTTTGGTAAATTTTAATGATTATCTGATATAATTTTCAACTTAATAACATCCTTGAGAACTCTTTATTTCTTACTTTTACAGAAATTTCTTGCGATTTGCGATTTTAGTAATTTTTTTGGTGCAAATGCAGTACATATTTTTAAGTTTTCTTCGTAAATCAATAAAATATGCGGTTTTCTGTATCAAATTACAACTTTATGACACCATAACTGGAATCTTTAACAGGCATGATTTATATACGGCGTATAATCTCGACTACACCACTGCACGTTGGATCAGAGGTCTCGGCTCGATTCCAGCGCACCGTCCTTCCAAGTCAGAGGCAAATGGCAAATGATGGGAAGGTTTCCTATCATATACTAATAGGCTACGGCGCCTCCCTCCCAACGTTCCTGCTTTCAACATCATCTTCCTCTCCTAACATCTTCATAACCATTCATTCGGCGCAATTATAGCCTAGTTGCAGATCAGTGCGACGTTAAACACCACCTATTATTATCTTATGTAAGACGCGAAATTATTTAGAACCATCAGTCGCTTTTAAAAACAAGTTATTTTAAAATTACATGCTCTAATTCGTGAGTTTTGATTGACGTAACGAAGAATTGTTTGTGAGAAAGTACGAAGAAAATTAAAAAAATATCACTACTCACCAGTTTTACTAAAAATATCTGTTTCAACTTGTGTGATTTTCACTTAGCGAAATGATTGCGCCATGGAACGACCGAGTGAGTGTCGACCAAGTGTTAGGGATGCGTCAGTGACCACATAACAAGACAATGAGAGAGAGATCGTGCTGGGACTCATCAAGCATGCGACAAGGACAAGACGATCACGCGGGGGATGCGACACGTCTGACTGACATGATACTTGGCTCCACTCATCATGAGTACACACACGAGATGTATACAAGAGAGCCGTCTAAACATTAGCGAATACATTGCAAGAGTCAAGATGCAAGAGGACTGGAAATAAATGCGTTTGACACGTCTGAGATCAGTGGCAGATATAGGGGGAGTCCCCCCCCCCCCAAAAAAAAAAAACGAATCACCCTCGAGCAAAAACACACAGAAAAATTAAACTTATCATCAAAAAAAATATATATTATATTGACAAATTTTATTTTCACGATGCTGTGTGTCCCAGACCCGTATGAAGTTAAATAATTGAATAATAAATGTTTATATTGTTCTGTGATTTCCTTCCCATAGACCCGCACTTATTTCTATCACAATCTCATTTCCTGAAAAAGAATCTAAAAATAGTAATTTTCCCTACTCTTTTAGGTTTACTCTTTTTTATTTAGTGAATAGAAATTTTTAGTGAATATCCTGAATTTTACCCCGCCACTCCAATCTACAAAAATGACCACGCTTTTTTAAATTAAAATCATTGTCTAAGTAAAATTCACGTTCTCCAAGTCTTCCGGTGAAATATCAGCAAACTTAGTTTTAACTTTACCACATTCTAAACAACATTATATTTCTATCGTAGTTGAACGCTGGCCAGATCTGCTCGGCTGTTGATAAATTACTTGCGATCTGTCAAAATAAACAGGAAATCAATTGACGAAGGGAATTAACCAGATGTATAGCTATTAGCTTCGAGTGGGAGGGGGTGGAGGGGGGGGGATAACGCACCCACTTGCTAAAAGATTCATTAAGAAGCCATTACTCTGAATGCATGGCGTCATAAGATGTAAATATTTTAGTAGAGGCCGCTGCTTTCTGATCGCACTTCCATTATGTAAAGAAATCTTTATCTTCATCTTTTCAACACAGAGGTTTTTTTGTAACGCAGCTGCAGAGATTGAGAAGGCTTGCAGTTATCAATGGTTATTTCTTCATAGAATTTCGGGCGTTGATTAAAAAACATTTCGAACAGGGTAGTAAAAATTTGCAAAAAAAAAAGCAGCACCAAAGAACATTCATTTACAACAAAAAATCTATATAATAAATTAAGAAATTATCCTGAAATCAAAAAGTGATTTTATCAACAAATCTTCGAAAACAATAATAAAATACTACAGGAAAGTAAAAAAGAATCAACTGTAATCAGGTAGCCATAAAACAGAAATTATATAAAATGTAATAAAAATCAAATTATTATTTAAAATTATTAAAATGAAAATGGAAAAAGAAACACGTAATAAATCAAAAATAATAACAAATACGGAAAATGATAATAAAAAATTAGGTGTCAAAAGTACAAGTTGCTAACCATTCCCAAGAAAATATAAAAAAGACAATAATACACACAAAAATGATGAAACCTAGAAAGGGGTGAAATGCTGAAAAGTGAATGACGTGTAGTGTTGTTCCAGGCGCCATGTGCTACTGCATCGTGACGGCGCGTAGCATGGTGTGGATGTTGTTGACACTCGCAGCGTTCCTGGCCATGCTGTCAGCCGTCCTCACACCCACCTGGCTGGTGGCAAACACACCGCAGACTCAAGCAGGTAGTTTACAAGGCGCTGTGTTACGGCATTAAAAAATAACATTGATAGGATGTATTTTGTTCGAAGTGACCTAACTATTTAAGACCAACCGAGACATTTTATTTACTCAAATGACTATTTATCATTCCTCTCATTTTTTTGTTGACTTCATACTGTTAAGTTTATCATGGTTTTGTAGCTACTTGATGATAAGTAACAATAATTGCGACATCAAAACGGGAATGAAAAAGAATCTTCATAATGAATGGACGTCTCAAAAACGTCCTACATTTACTACTGAGTCTACATCAAATAAATAGGTCATTTTGGACCAAAATAAAAAATAATTTCTAAAAGTGATGTTTCTAAAAAAAAATGTATACCTACTTGCATTTCTAAAACTTGCCACATTGTAAGTGAGTAAGATTTAATTCATTTCACGAATCTGTTATACTGGTTCCGTAGAGCACAAAGCTGCATTGCTTGGTAAATTAAAGTGTCTGCAGGCATGGTATGCAATAACAACAACGTTTATCTCCCCAGCAGGTGAGAACGTAACCGACTACTTCAACCCCTCCGTCGGGATCTACAACCGCTGCAAGCAAGTGAGCAATCGCAAGCACTGCGCGACGTTCGCCGTGGAGGGCCTTGCGACCCCCGGCAACGTGTTCCCTGCGTATTGGAAGGCCACGTTGGTGTTGCTCATCATCGGTCTGTGCCTCGTCGGCTTCACCGTCGTCACAGCGCTTCTCGGATTCTGCGTCCAGAGCATTTGCAAGAAGAGCATCTTCACGATATCAGGAGCGTTGCAGAGCGTAGCGGGTGAGAGAGAATATCATTCCAGCAGTTTGTAGTCACAAGAAATGGTGCTCGCAGATCGATGCCTAAGAATCAGTATCGTATCTACAAAAACATAGCTTTTCAGGAGAGCAAAGAAAGAGTTCACCAATGAGATTGCCGTCTTGATTTCTGTCTTAATTCTAGATGGTGATACAAGCTATTCACCCTCTGATGTAGTATGTTTTTGTTTTTTTAAATATCCAAGTCATTTTTGTCAAAAATTAAGAAATGTGGTTCTGATTCTCAGCCATATGAATTTTTCTTTTTATCCTATGGTTCTGATTTCTTAATTCAAAAATAATAGTTAAGATAATCAGTTAATCATAATCACACATGCAATCATTTCATGCTAACTTTATTGGAGTGTTTCCGTAAAACCATGTTAAATTGAAATAAATAGTATAATAGAGAAAATTTCCAATATGTTTGTTCTACTAACAGTCGAGAAGTACAACCTCTGCAGGAAGCAATGTATTTCTAAAAACTACCTTGTAATATTCGGCAATTTTGGCAAACGTGTGCCTGGAGATGAAAGAAATTGTTTTCAAAACCAATAGGTAACAGAAACATTTGCTTCTGATTTTACCACTCATATCTCAAAACAAGTTAAAAAATATGAAAATATGGGGGAGGGGGCAAGTTTTATGAAGTGTACATACCTAGCTGTCAAAAAATAATTAACTTACAAACTGCAAGTGCTAAAGCTGTTCAATTTGTATAAGACATTTTGTCACTGTCTAAAAAACTGAATATGCACTCTCCTGCTAAGATTGTGATGCTGATAAATTATTTATTCAATTTTGTCTTGCCAGGGATCTTCTACATCCTGGGTCTCGTGATATATCCGTTCGGCTGGGGCTCCGAGCGCGTGCAATCACTCTGCGGGAAAGACTCCATGGCGTTCTACATTGACACTTGCTCTCTAGGTGAGCATCATCCACCATGACACATCAAGCTCAGAACATTCTTTCATGAGAACAGAATACATTGCTAAAACACACTATTCTATTAAAAAGATGAACCTTTAATCATGAATTTATTACATTTAAATTGAGTGGATATTTTGACAGGAAAATGGTAATTAACGGCAAGTAAAGTGTGTGCTGCTTGTTGATATGACATCATTCACATGATCACAACTAATCTCTGTCATACCTACTGAACTTCCACCAAAATATCAATTGAATTTCAAATTGACATGAATGAAATGTTTACTAGGGGCTGAAAATAGTGTTTTTAACAAGTGATAATATTGAAAATAGTGTACCTCAGGGGTCGGCAACCTTTTTTGGTGAAGGAGCCAATTTCCCGAAAATTCATAAATTAGATAATAATGGGAGCCGCAGTAGAGGTAATCAAATATAATACACCGAAAATAAAAATTTTAATTACCAGTTTATTTTGATATTTTGACGGAGCCCCCCAGTCGTTGTCCCCCAGTTGTTGCCCCGCACGGCGTTTTTCAGAATTTCAAGAATTTAAAAGTGATTCTGGGACTCTAAAATAACAAACTGAATCAAATAACCTTCTAATAGGGAATTCTCCTCAGTTTTTATTAAATTTTTAATAGATCCTCAGCTTCTAAAGAAATACAACAGTATTTTTTTAATATTTTTAGATCTACTTGTTATCGAGTTATGTAAGTTCAAACTTTTGCTGTCTGAATGGAGATTTGAAACGACCATGCGCCATCTTTCCCAGCTGTGACGTCAGAACCTAGATGGCCAAGTTTCCTGCATGCAGTTCTAATTCAATTCTAATTAATTTGATGCTTGGATTTGATGGATCTAATGCATTTGAAGTGAACACAAACTGGATCAACAAAGGGAAATGCCTCGTTTAGCCCTATCTTGGATGGTCTCACTGCTTATCAACTAGGTTCTGACGTCATCCAATCACAGATCGCTGGGAGGCATTCAGAGCCCGCCAAATAAAATCATACTTTCAAGCCTCAATAACTATTGAAATACATTTATTTCAGAGACCTGTTATATACTTTTATTGGTCTTCCTGTAATATCTAGTATTGTATTTAATTAATTAAAAGTAAATTAAAATCTGAGGAGAATTCCCTATTGTTGCCCCGCAGGCGTTTTTTGTCGAATTTTAAAAATTTTCGATTCCAGGTATTTTTTTTAATTATCAAGAGCCATGCAAGAACCATCAAGGAGCCGCGGGTTGCCGACCCCTGGTGTACCTTATTAGAATACGAGTTATTTCCAAACATAGAACTGCCTATTCAATGTGCATCGCATATCTTCCAGGATGGGCTTTCTACTCTTGCGTGGCTGGCATTACGCTCACGTTTCTCTGTGCCATCCTCTCGATACAAGCAGAGGTGGCGACATCCAGTGACAAAGTGCAGTATCAAATCAACCAGGGACGTAATCTAATTATCGTGCCGTAATGTCATTGGCACATCGCTTCTTGTTGGTGTAAGTATTTTGTAGAGCAGAATAGGTATAAGAAAATAAATTGCAAAAAGAGTAAAACAGTGAAAATACAAAATGTTAAAAATTGCATAGTACCTACTGCTTCATACCTACTTATTAGAATACATTTGTATGTATTCATTATTTTTCTTCAGATTCTATTCTTTAAAAATTCACAAACTTCAAAAATCTAAGAAAAAATACAAAATAAAAAGAGTGAAAAAAGAGTATAAATTTTTAAGGAGAAAATAGGGAAAATTACGCTAAGATTGTAATCACAAAAGGATGTTTAATACTGCTAGTCATCGGACCTTCGTAAGTGGGTTCTGAATGAAATAGTTTAACAATAAATGTACGGAAATGAAAACTATATTACTTTAACAAGAGTGTTCAGCGTACATACCCACATCACATGTATAATTCACATAAAGATTACAACATAAGTACTTAATAAAATAGCAGCAGACACGTAACATACGGAATCAGCATCACGAAGCATCAAGTTCACTCCTTCTTCCAGATGAGCGTATGATTATTGGCAGGCATCGCGACAGTCTCCACCAATCGCAGCCCGGCCGACGCAGCTAACGGCACCAACATGTTTCCCACGTCTCGGATCCCCCACTCGGGGTTCTGCGCTCGCAGGCCGGCGTCGAAGCGGATGTTGGACTCGGGAGTGATGGTGCCGTTGAATCCGTACGGGCCGTACGTGAAGAGGAGCCCGCCGGTGCGCAGGATGTCACCGGCGTTCTTGAACAGGCCGCGCGAGCACTGGAACGGGCTGATGTGCATCATGTTGATGTTGATGACGAAGTCCAGCGACGATGGTTTGTTGAAGTCTGGAGCGTTCCACGACCTGGCCAAAGATGTGAAATTTATTATATTTCTGTACATTGTAAAAACTGTGAACTATATATAAATAAAGAATGCCAACTGCGTGAAAAAATGTAATGATAATTTTGATTGGATGGGAAATATATTTGAGGCATCTAATAATGAGAGCCTCCCTTTTTTATTAAAAATTATATGTAGGGTAGGTAGGTACATAGGTTTACAATCATTTTCATTTTTTACAATATATAAAAAAGCACAATTCTTTTCTAGCATGAAATCGAAGAAAGGTTTGTTGGGTGATGTCCCACAGCTACTTACACCCAACGGCCTCCCCACGCTCCCTCACCCTCCCTAAAACACCCTCCCTCGATCGGTTTTAAAAACGTAATTTATCTCTTGCTTCCTTTCATAATTCTCACTATTTGATGAAACAAGATGTTTGGCTTTATAATTGGAAAACTACTATTCACCTGTACATAAAGCATCGAAATGAATGGCGTAGCAAATAGCGCAATGCGAGCTCTGAACACGTACTTACCCCGCGGCTTCTCTCACATCGATGTAGACCGGCGGGTTGACGTTGCCGAGCCGGCTGTCCGCGACGTAGGACCGAATGCTGTCGAACATGGAGGTGTCGTACTCAGAGGGCTGGAACGTCACCGCGGGAAAGTCCTTGGCGAAGTGCGCCACGTGCTGACCAGACCCCGAGGATATCTCCAGGCAGCGCAGGGGCGACGACGCGTCGGCGGACGAGGGAATGTACTTCTTGAGCACTTGCAAGATGTGCTCCTTGTTGCGGTCGGCTGCGGGGTTGAAATGGCTGGAAGAAGACGAAGTCAGGATCTTTCTTTTCATACATTATAAGAATGTAGACAATCATTCTATAATAATAGGTTATATAATAATGGTCTCTCTATCTACTTACCATTTGTGGGGCATGGTGACACAGTTAGGTTGAACACTCTTGAATAATCTAAGTAATATTTGCATAAATTTGCTGCACCTGAAAAATAAAAAGAATATTGTTAGAATCAGTAATAGGTACTCACCTAATTGTACAAGCAAATTAGGTACTAATTTAATTATATTTATAAATATTTAATAAAAAGTAGAAACAATTATTTAATGGTCATTTCAAGAATACGTAATCTGTCTGCTCCAATTATTGAATCGAAGATTTGAGTTGACGATTAAATCTAATAATTTGGTATTCATTAGTGCTGTTTAAAATTGTTGTAATTGGGTCCAATTTCTTAAAAAAGTATTCGTTATTGTCAGTACACACCTAAACCCTATTTTTTCGCGCTCTACGTTTCGTAACTTTATCTAGTGATGGTTCTTCTTGCTTTCCTAATTCCGGGATGTAAACTGAATGGCCAGTTTTCTTCAAATGATCGAACAGTTTATTCTTGGAAGAGAATTCGGCCTTGCAGGAAACGCAGCAATGATCGACGTCATCCACATCTCCGTTGCCGCCGCGATCCTTCTTCGACTTCCCTCCCCTCCTCACCGCCTTCTCTTCGGCATTCCTCGCTCCATTCACTTGCGTCTCCTCGGACGTAGAAGCGATGTTAGCATCTAGAACGAAATCACTTTTCCCTGCCTTCTGCTGTTTCCGAGCTTCCTTTGCCTTCTTGCCCTTCAACTTCTTGGATGGAGCATCGACCTCTTCAACTGGTTCTGGTTTGCCAACGCCATCTGGTGTCAATATTTCTGCATTCTGTTCGTGATCGGAGTCCTCCAGATAAATGGTACGTTTCTTAGACTTCTCTTTCTTAAGCTGCTTTTTAGACTTTTTCATCTTGCTATTTTCAATACTTTCACTGCTATCACTACTTTCAAGTAATTCATCCGACAAGTTGCTGCACGCTCCATTCTCCAGGTTCGAATGTGTCATCGGTTCTTCTACGTCCTTGTCGTCAGTCGTAGAGGGCATCGGTATCTCTTCGAAGTCACTAGCTGCACTTCCATCCTCGGAGTCATCATCGGGCTCTGCTTCGTCGATCAGAGACGCCTTCAGGATCTGAACATTGTCTATATGACGCTTGGATTTCTCATGATTACTGAATGACTTGTCAGTCTTGAACACCTTATTGCACGCCTGGCAATAGAACATGTTGTCGGCAAGAAACATGTCGTCGGGTTTATCTTCATCATCGGATTCATCATCGCCATCCGATTCAGAGTGGTCGTTGAACTCTTTCGCTAAATTAGCTTCAATGACCTTGAGCTCACTCTCAATGTTCGAAAATTTCGACCATTCTTCTTCTTTGTAGTGTTTTAAGTTTTCTTGTTTTTCTTTTAGAGTTTTCTGACGTCTTTCTTCAGCTCTTTTAGCATTTTCCGCTGCTTTCACTTCTAAAAGTTTGCTCCACGCATGAACTCGTCTGTCTCTCTTGCGCACAAACGCGACAAGATTCCTAACTTCCTCGTTACGTTCTTTCTTTGCCTTTTCTCGAATTTTCTTGTTTTCCTTTTCCACGAGCCTTAGAACTCTTCTATTTGGTGTATCTCTGATGTCATAAGGATCCAGCCAAGAATAGGTTTTCTTCGTCGTATAGCTGGACCAGAAAGCATAAAATGGGTGAACAATAGTTTCGTAGTCACTTGTTGAATCTCCGAAAACAGGTATTTTCATTTCAGGGTCATCGGCAAACTCTAGATCCTCTGTTGTTAGTTTATTGAAAACCTCACGATACACAGAGTAAAAGCCCAAAGGATCATCGTTGTAACCTTTGAAACAAGTGGTTGTAAAGTACGGAAATACATCCAAGCTGTTATCCTGGTAATTATCACCCAGACCACCCTTCAAAATCGCATCCCGATGTCTATCATACCACGACCTTTCTTGAGGGTCACTCAATATGTCATAAGCCTGCTGTATTAATTGAAATTGCTCCTTAGCCACCTCCTGATTGGTCATATTTTTGTCTGGGTGCCATTTCAAAGCAAGTTTTCGATATGACTTCTTCAATTCTTCGTCATTGGCGTCGGTAGCAAGACCAAGTACTTCGTAATGACACTTCATAATTAAATTAATAGTATTTCTTTACCTTTTAAAGACAAATTCCGCTTCTGTCAGTCACAGCAATATTGTGCAATAGTAAGGTTATGTTATCACCAGCGAATGACCTTTGTGACGTCACGGAGTCAATGTGGGCGCTTGCTGTGAGGATAGCGCTTCATGAACAGCTGACTTTTCTTGGTGCTAGATTGTTGCGAGTTGTTTTCGGGGTGCGGGGGAACTTGGGAAGTTGAGTTGAGGAGGCTTGAGGTTATGAGGTTAGGTAAAAGTCTGCATGTGGCATTTTGATAAATAAAGTTTTATATCAAACTCTCCGACATCTGGGCCCGAATCATTATCAGTGACAAAATGAAAGTCTTTACTAACCAAAGCAATCCAGCTACCTTAAAACTGTTGGTTGCTGCAAGCTATGCGGCAAAAAACATCGTGACAGAAACTGTTGCATCAGATGGTAAGTTAATTTGCATCAGATGTTTACTCTACCTAGGACAGGTAGGACTATGTAAAGTATAAAATTACTTTCCGCAATTTGGTAAAAAATTTCGGATAAAACTAAAAAGAATTTGTTAATTGACTGAAGCTGGAACTAAAGATTTACCTACGCTTTTCGATATTTAATCCTATCCTTAAGTTTCTCCCCCTACTAGGTAGGCCCTACCTACCTACTACAGGTAGGTACCTACCTACTTACCTACCTACCTACCTAGTATCTAAATAAACAATCTGTTGACAGATAAACGGTTTCATTGTCCGAAGCGACTTCCAGTACTACAACTCGATTCTGGTTGTCAATTATTCTCCGTTAATTCTTCTGCTCGATTAATTCTGCCACCGAGTCAAACAATCGAAGTTCAAGTTGACGAGTGGCTGGAGTTTGAGTCCAGTCAATTATTGCCAACAATATTGAATGGATTTAATACAGCGGGGAAGATTGACACCAATTCCAAAGTTACCCTCATCAAACAATTAAATATATTGGACAATGCCTTGTCAGGCAGACAATATCTTATTGGGGTAAGTAGATTTTACCACAGTGTCATTGATAGTGGTGTCTTCATACAATCCTAAAACCATGATTCTTCATTTCAGAATTCCATTTCTGTGGCTGACATTGTCGTATGGGCATGTTTATATCCCATACTCTCGGAAGCAACTCTTTGTAAAGAGTTATCGTCTGATAAAATCCATCTGACAAAGTGGTATCAGCATTTACAAACCCAAGCGCAGTTCAAAGATGCCGTCTCTAAGGCGGGCCTCAAAGGGGGTATTTCATGCCTGCAAAACTTGTCTGCTGCCACTTGGATTCCTGCGTGTACGGGTGGCGGTGACTCATCGACCAATGAGGAAAAGCAGAGGCCAGCATTAGAGCAGCTGAGCAGTGTGGATGTGAGTGGTCTTGAACACTTTTTCTCATAGGAAGTTCATAACCTGTTGCATTACATGTCATTTCATATCTGTTCTGTGAAAAAGTAGATTATGATCAATTGTAATTAGGGCTGTGCAAGATTGAAATTTTTCATGTCGAGCGAGATCGAGATTATTTCATAAAAGTCGAGCGAGATCGAGCGAGATATTTTACCTTCGAGATCGAGAATATTCGAGCAAGATTATACTTTTTTTAAAATATTTTTTTTGGGAAGATAGTGGAACGGAGATTGAAGAATTATGTTGAAGAGGGGTTGCGAGAAGAACAGTATGGATTTCGGAGAGGGCGATCGACAATAGACGCAATTTTCACAGTGCGACAGATGATGGAGCAGCAGTGGGAGAGGGGGCAGGAAATGCATATGGCTTTCTTGGACTTGGAGAAGGCGTATGACAGGTTGCCAAGGGAAATAGTTTGGGAGTGTTTGGTGAAGAGAGGAATAGGCAAGGACTTGGTTGAGCGGATCAAATGTATGTATCAGAACAGTGTGAGTTGTGTGCAGTCGGGAGTGGGGAGATCGGAATGGTTTAGTATTAGTGAAGGGCTTCGGCAAGGGAGTGTGTTGTCACCAACACTGTTCATCATAGTAATGGACGAGTTGTTGAAGAAAGCAGAGCCGAATGAGGGGATCGATACTCAAACGTTGATTTATGCGGATGATGTGGTGGTGTGGGGAGAAACTAGGGAGGAAGTGCAGTTAAAGATTGATAAGTGGAGTGAAGAGACAGAGAAGATGGGTTTGAGAATAAGCGAAGAGAAGAGTGAAGTAATGACAATGGAAAGAAAGAAGCTTAAACACGGTCATGCTAGGATCAAGCTTGGAGAGGGATGGTTGAAGGAGGTGGAAGAGTTTAAGTATCTGGGTAGCCTGCTCACCAACAAGGCTAAAGTAGACAGAGAAATACAAGAAAGAAGAAAGAAAGCAGAGGCATTTTATCAAGCAGTGAGGAAGTTGCTGTGGAATGAGAAGTTTCCACAAGTCTGCAAGATCATTATGTACAAGATGTATTTCCTGCCAATTCTAACATATGGGGCAGTGACGTGGTCAGCAGGTGGAAAGGAAATGAATCAGCTACAGGCAGCTGAGATGAAGTTTTTGAGGAGTGTGAAGGGGGTGACAAGAATGGATAGGATCCAAAGTAGGAAGATAAGAAAAGAGCTTGGGGTTGAAAGATTGGTGTTCAGTCTAGCATTAGTGGAGCATCAGTCTACGACTGATGCTCGTAGCGTACGGACGTGTTTTTGCCTTCGATATTAGTAACATTACTCATGTTGTGCGGTAGCTGTGACACAGAGGTCAGCGACGAGGCAGATCGTTGCGTCTGTCAGGGTTGCGAGAAATACTTTCATTTAACTAAGCCTTGCGCTGGATTATTAAAAACTTCTTTTCTTAGTAAAACTCAAGAGAAGAAAGCGGCCTGGAAGTGTTTGCTGTGTAGAGACAAAAAAGTGAGTACTCCTATAGCCGAGCAGGCGTTCAACTTTGATGACGCATTCGCTGTTTTCAAAGACGAATTGAGAGATCGTTTCAATACCTTTTCCGAGGAGTTAGTCAAGCTAAGACAAGATTTTGGGGAAGAAGTCAAGTCATTGAAAACTAAGGTAGAGGTGTTGACGAAGCAGTGTGAGGAGAAGGACATTGTCATAACCAACTTAGTACAGCAAGTGAATTTGCAAGATCAGTACAACCGAAACAAAAACATTGAGTTTTCCAATATTGAGCAGATCGAAGGAGAGGACGTTGAGCAAATTGTACTAAACGTTGCTAAGAAGATTGGAGTAGAGATTGTAGCTTCAGACATCGACGCTGCTCATAGGTTGCCGATTAGGAATTCTAACCCAACCCGCCCCCGTGAACCTACTATCATTGTGCAGTTCACTTCGAGGAAGAAGAGGGATATCTTCCTTGAGAAGAGGAAGGTGTTGGTGAAGAGTAGCGAGGTGTCCGGTGGGAACAAAGATCTGCGAGTTTACGTCAATGAAAACTTAGCTCCTTACTATCGAGAGCTTTTGTGGAAGACGAAGCAGTGGGCGCGTTTCGCTGGTTATAAGTACGTGTGGTTTCGGAACGGTCGAGTACTCGTCAGAAAAGACGAGAATTCCAAACGTGTTCTCAGGTTCGAAAACTTTGAAGATCTTGAAGAAGTGCGAAAAGTTGAGGAACGGAAAACTGTAGACGTTAATGATTGAGTGTTCAGATGTCTTCGATGATGGTCAATTTACTAATTATGTACCAACTGTTGATGAATGGTTTATAGATCGGAAAGGGTTCATAGTATTGCACTTAAATGTTCGATCAATACGTAAACATTGGGATGAGCTGTTGATTGTTTTGCAGGATCAGATAGGTAAATTTGATGTATTAGTTCTGACTGAAGTGTCATTTATAGAGGTCATTGATCGGTATGGCATACCTGGATATAATGTTTTTGTTCAAGTAAGGAAGTACAGGAAAGGGGGTGGAATTGTTATATTCCTTAAGGATGGATTGCAGTTTGAAGTGGTACAGAGTACTTTCAATTTTTTTGAAGGAATTTCGGGGATCATTAGGTTACCTGATAAGAGGATTATTTCATTGATCACGGTTTATCGGCCTCCGGATAATAATAAGAAGTCATTTATAGAAGAATTGGAAAGTTTATTATTGCATAATAGAGGAAAAAGTATTATTTATGTAGGAGATGTCAATTTAAATATTCTTAATGAGGATGAGTTTATTATAAATTTGTATGAAAATGTAATGTCTTCGAATGGAATGTATAGGTGTATATATGGAGCAACTAGACAAGAGATTGTGATGGATAAGGAAACTAGTAGTTGCATTGATCATATTTATGTGCGTATGAGACATTGTAATGTCAGTTCAATTATTATTCAGTGTAAAATCTCAGATCATTACATGGTTGGAGTTGATATTGAGAGTAAGTGTAATAGTGTTAAGCAGGCTCCGGGTATTACTTTTAGATCTGTTATATGTGAGGATGCATTAAAGCACTATTTCAGTGAAGTGAATTGGTCGGATTTGTCACCGAGTAATGATTGCAATGAACTATATGATGAGATTGTTTCTTCTTTCACTTCATGCTATGATAGAGCTACGTACATTAGAGAGCAGCGAAAGATAAGGGCTCCGCGGAAGGAATGGATGTCTTACAAACTTTTAGAGGCAATTCAAAGTAGGGATAGGCTATATCATAAATGGAAAAATTGCAAATCTACGTTGAGAAGTAATTTCATGGTCGAATATAAGAGACGAAGAAATTTAGTTGCTGCTGAAATAAAAAATGCTAAAATTAATTATTATAAAAATAAAATTTTAAATGCTAAAAATGATATGAAAGAGACATGGAAAATTGTAAACGAAATTTCTGGAAGAAGTAATAAGAATTCTGTTGATGAGGTTATAGCTCGTTATATGGGGAAGGTTCATTCATTTGAACACATTGCGAATTCATTTGTGAATTCTTTCATAAATGACATTAAAGATATTCAACATGAGTGTATTATCCGAACGTTGCCTGATGTCAGAGGTAATTACGTGGCTGCTCAATCAATGTATATGCCTACAATATCTAGTGCTGAGGTCGAAGATGTGATAACGAAATTGAATGTAAATAAACAACCAGGATGGGATAACATACGGACCAAAGATCTACAATATCTATGCAATGATATCAGTGTAACAATAGCAAGACTTATTAATTTGTCAATAAAGTCAGGGATAGTACCGGATAATTTAAAAATTTCTATAGTACGTCCCATTTACAAGAAAGGGGATCATTTAGCATACAATAATTATAGACCTATATCATTACTTCCCATAATTGAGAAAATTATGGAGAAGGTTATTGTGAGAAGGATATCGGAATACATTCAAGTTTTCAACATAATTAATACATCACAATACGGTTTCCAGAAGGGTAAAAGTACTGGGGAACTTTTAACTAATTTTTCTGATTACATTAATTCAAAACTCAATGAAAATTTTCACATAATTGCATTATTTATAGATTTTTCAAAAGCTTTTGATACTATTAACTACAGTATACTCATAGATTCACTAAGTTGCATAGGTATTGGTGGCTCTTTGTTAAATTGGTTTCGTAGTTATTTACAATCTCGTAAAATCATAGTAAAAATTTCAAATGTATATAGTTGCTCAAGAGAATTATTCAGCGGAGTGCCGCAGGGTTCAAATTTGGGTCCCTTATTGTATATTATTTATGTTAACCATGTTTTCAATTTATTTCATAAAGGTAAAGTGTACATGTATGCTGATGATACTGTAATATTAGCCGCAAATAGGAATTTGGATGAAGCACAGATAGAACTTCAAAATAATTTTAATACTTTGCTACGTTGGACACATGATAATGGATTAGTAATTAATGCTGATAAAACCAAAATTATTCATATCTGTTCTCCTTATAACATTAATAAGAATTTAACAGTAGATATTTTATGCCACAGTGTACAGTGTTTGCATTCATTGGGTAATGGGATGTGTAATACGTGTTCAACCAAAATTCAGGTAGTGAACTCACATGTGTATCTAGGATTAATTATTGATAGGCATTTCTCTTGGAGTGATCACATTAATAATTTATGTAACAGATTGCGCTTATGCAGTTATAATTTTTATAATTTATGTTCTTTTTTACCGATGAGTCTCATGAAGTTACTATATTCAGCGTTGGTCGAGTCTATTTTAGCTTACGGAATTTTAGCATGGGGAAATGCATCTGCTGTGCACCTGAATAAAATATATCAGTTGCAGTGCAAGATTTTGAAAATTATTATATCTCCAGCTACTATACAGAATAAAAATTTATCGAAGAGTATGTATTTTTCGTATTTACAATTTTTAGATATTTCGGATCTTTTTGAATATAAATTAATTCTTAAACAATATTTTAGCTCAGAGTTCAAAATTCTATATGATTGTGAAGTACAAATACGGGCTAAATCGCAAGGAAAATTTAGAATACCTAAATGTATTAATAAGTATGGACAAAGACAGCTTAATTATGAAGTACCCACAATTTTTAATAATTTACCTCAAAATTTAAGAAATTTCGATACATACAATTGTATAAAAAAAGAAATTAAGATGTGGTTATTTACTAGGAATGTTTTTGGTTGAACGGGTATTGATCCAGTTACCTAATGATGACTAATTTTTGAATATGGATTGTTTCAATATGTATTACTTCCTTATTTCTACTAGGCTGTTAAATCTGATGTTACTTTATTGTTTACGCACTTGGTCATTTTTATTGTTTCTGTATGCTTATTGTTTATTTACATTATTTTGTCTCCCACAGACTAGCCTTTTGGCTATGTGGGATAGTTTGTAGATTTGTGTATTTATTGTATTGTGTATAATTGTGTGCAATAAAAAAAAAAAAAAAAAAAAAAAAAAAAAGCTGGGAAGAGAGAGGCTTAGGTGGTTTGGCCACATGAAGAGGATGGGAACCGATAGAGTGCCAAGGCGGGTGTTTGAAGCGGCTACAGGGGGAACTCGGAGAGTGGGGCGACCAAGAGACAGGTGGATTGGACTGATCAAGGAGGATGTGTTGGAGAGAGGAGGAAGGTGGAGTGAGTTGGAGGCTGAGAGACAGTGGGAGGACAGAACATGGTGGAAGGAATTTGTGGAACAATTAGAAGTGGAAGAAGAAGAAGAGGAGGAAGAAGAGGAGGAAACGCCAGGCGTGGCCAGCCGGTTTCCAGGAGTCCTGCGGCCCTAGTGTTGGTGGGAATACCCACCCCCTGACCCATTAAATTGGAACCAGGGATGGATTATTATTATTTTTTTTGGTGGAAGAGAAACACAATGCAAATTGTCCAGCCACACAAGAATAAAATTTGATAAGTATGCAGAACTGTCTGCTTTATATATAAAACAATACAAATCAAATTTATGGACCATACAAAGAAAGTTAGCGTGCGTAGTCCTGTAAAAATAACAAAAAATTGGAAATCTTGATGGCTCTTAGTTGATATGCTTGAGACTTGAAAATTCGAGATGGAAATTTGAACAAACGATCGAGATCAAAATGGAGTTTCATATTCGAGATTCGAGAACTTTCGAGACTTGCACAGCCCTAATTGTAATATTCATCATCATGAATGATGGAAATTCCATTCAAAGCAAAATCACAGAGTCATGTCATGGTGCAGCATTACTTACAATTTCTCAATCGCATAATATGGGGGCCCTTCAGAATCAAATGGGAGAATACTAAATCAAACCAAAACTTTCAGTGAACTGTTATCTTGTAACGGCATTGTTCAAATTTTTTTAATTTAATGTTTTGGGCTCCATTCCATTATTGTTTAGGTCCTACCTAGTGATATTATTCAATGTTACCATTCATTAGGTACCTTCGTGAATTTATTTTGAATAGGTAAGTTCTGAGCCCTTATTTTATAACGAAGACATTTTGGTCGGAAAGAATTGTGGATCCTTAAAGGCCTTGGCCAGGTTGCTTCAGCTTCTACATAATAATGTGACCAGAATGATTTTATCCAATAATCCAAAAAATCAAATCGATCCGACAATCACAACGCTCACAATGTGACAATTAAACTCTTGCCGCAACCCGCTACACACTGAACGCAAGCCCGCAACGCATGGAGCAGTGACGTCAGTGAGAGGGACCGCCCTGCAAGCCAGCCCGCGGCCGGCCGCGTGCATACGCTGCAGCAACCTACTAACTCTATGCCGACACATGATGATAAGTCAAATGTCCCCGGGTTTTACCGTGGTTTACTAGGACATTTTTCCCGATAATTATTCCAAACTCGCCCACTTGGTGGTGGTTTCTTAGATACCTACAATCTGATTTCCAGACTGATTTCGGCGATGCATTCAGTCTGTGTTTGGATTTCAGAAAAGTAATGTGTATTCGTATGTAGCCCGGAAGTAATTCGCACTTCAATTTATTTGCAATGTCATAATCAGTCTCTGTAAAGTGGTTTGAACAAACTAGTGATGATTTAGTGGGAATAAAGTTATCTCTGTTAATTTTATGAAGCCACTGTTTATATCTGTCTGCTAATGACTGACTGGGAAATCGATGAAATGAGAGTTTTATTCCATCCGCGCCTATACATTTTGGAGTATTGTTACATTTATATACACAGCATTCTTTAACCATTGTTACGGTATTTCACACGCAAGTAAAACATTTAAAATAAAACTTACATTATTCACTTCTATTTATTCACTGTAAGTCACTAATGTAAACGCTTTTAAAATCACTATTTCAATTGTCTATAATAATGAAATACCTACTATTATGAAATAAAAGCACTATTCATCCAAAGTTTAGGTATTTACTTGCTGCTGTCCTGCCTTCCTCGCATAAAATAAAAACATACTGAAATACACCACCTATTCATGAAACCACAAAAATCAACTGAAGACAGTCAACGCGCTGCATCCTGCTGTCTTGGCGCCGAGCGATCCCTCGCACTGACGTCAGTGCCCCATCCGTGACCGGAAACTAAGAAGGGGTGAAATTCTGCTCATGGGCCGAAAACAACATTTTTTTTGACGCCTCAGCTCTTCCGACATCAACTACCATCCATTGAAACACATACCTTACGAAGTCGTACTGGGGCTTTAAGGTCCTGAAATGTTCAGACCAAAATGATTTCTTTGCTGTTACCAGGGCCTGGAGAAACCAATGGTGTATTTCGTATTTCAAGTTTTGTTCACAAGCTATATTCATCATGAAAGTGTACTGTGTTGTTGTCACTGCAACTGTTGTGTCTTGACTCAGCCTCAGAGCTCGCCGGTGAAAGAAGCCCCGGTGTCTGCCGAGGAGCTCCAAGCTGCACGAGATGCGTGGAACTCAACGGCAGCCAATCAGAAGCCCAAGCAGCCCTCCGCAGTCGTGTAAGAACATTCCCCCGATGCACTGCTTACAGTTCTCAAATAATTACCTACTACAAGGAAAAGAAATTATATGCTCATCACATTTTCAATTAGAATTTTCTCTCCAACTCGATAGTGAAGCCAAAATTACCTCCATTTCTTTCAAGTCTATTGAACATGAAAGGTTGAGTTTTCTGCTTATGACTTATGACAATAGCAATGAAACTAAATTTACGTAGAGCCTATTTGTTTCTCTTGCGGTATCAATTATTTCCAGTGGTGAATCAAAGACAATGGTGCAAGATATTTTTCTATAAATGTAAATCCAACAATTTTATATTTTGTTAGTTTTGAGCGGTGCTATAATTGATGTGAAAGTGTATGACATCAGGAGATGTGTCTCTGTCCAGGCTGCCTGTGAAAGGAGAACGCAATATTCTGATCACGTCTGCGCTGCCGTACGTCAACAACATTCCTCACCTCGGCAACATCATCGGCTGCGTTCTCTCCGCCGACGTCTTCGCCAGGTGAGTCCGACCGCCATGACACTCACGTCTCGTCTTGTGGACAGATCGGTCACGTGTTCTGATTAGTTGGAAATTTTTTTTTTTTTTTTTTTACACCATTACCGGCGTATTTTTTTCTTATTTTTTTTATAAAACGTTAGGAAAGTGAAATTCTTCAATTTGTAGGACCATGTGTTAACCATGTGAGTGTTTTCCATGGCACAAAAGTTCAGAAAACTGCAGAATCTATATTAAATATATAACTAATATCAAATAATAAGTGTAAAAGTTATCATATGGTATGCAGAAGCAATTGTAGAAAGGATTAAAAGAAGCGGAAAAATGTTCCGATTTATAATTGATTGTTAAACTAACATGTCTAGTTCTGGTCCAGGTTCTGCCGGCTGCGCAACTACAACACTCTCTACATCTGCGGAACCGACGAGTACGGAACGGCGACGGAGACCAAGGCTCTAGAGGAAGGTGAGTCGGTGCTAGTCTCATTCTGTCTGATAGTGTTCACTGATGCACCAACTCAGGTGATCATGTAGTAATCATTTCGGTAGATGTCATGGAGCGAGTTAGCCGAGGCAGAAACACTCGGGAAGGTCCTAGGTTCATTTCCTGTTCTGATGTATTTTCAGGGTTTACCTCAATCGAGAGACAAATTATGAGAAGGTTCCCTACTAATAGACCACGACCGCCTCCTTCCCACCGTCCATCCTCACATTCATCTTCTTCATCTCCCAATCATCATCATAATCATTCATCCGTCGCCATTAGCCTGGTTGCAGAACAGTGCGACGTTCAACACACTATCTCTGAGAAATTGAGACTTTGTATGTAGATTTTATCCCCTTTACAAATCATTGTTTGTTTGCGATGTATCTAGACGGTTGATCGATATGACGTTTTTTGCTGAATTTTTGTCTATTATTTGAAAATTTTACTATCTAGTTTCTTTTATAGGTACTGTTTTTATAAAACGAATTTTATTTTTGTATGGTTTTCTTAATTTTATTTTACTATGTAAATCAGTTGTCTATTCGCGCAAGTTACCTATCAATACGGGAACTGGCAAGATGGCTACTGTCAGCCTACAGATTCACGTATTTGTTTTGATAGTTCGTGTTTCCAAGTGCAGTGAAAAGTAAAAGCAATTGAAATTGAAATTTCGTTATAAATTTACTTTTGAAGCCAGACAACAAAAGCAAATATTTTTATAAATATTCATCTGCCATTTACCTTGTACCTCAATTGACACCAAAGTGCAGTCTTGTTCCTTTGTTTTCTCGAAATGTGCTGTTGCTTCCCACACTAACTCTGATCTTGCTGATGTCTTAGGGCTGACACCTCAGCAGATCTGCGACAAGTACTTCAAGATCCACGACGACGTGTACCGCTGGTTCAACATCAGCTTCGACCACTTCGGCCGCACGACGACGACGCAGCAGACGCAGATCACGCAGCAGATGTTCCTCGACCTGCACAAGAACGGTCTGACCACGACAGAGTCCATGGAACAGCTGTTGTGTCAGAAGTGCGACAGGTATGTTCATGCCACTCACGACTTCAGTGTGTGATTTATGATTTATAATCGATTCTTGGGATTTAGATTCCAAGTGGAATTTAAAAAGGATTATAAAAGTTTTGAAAGAATCAGGATTATTATAATTATTAAAAACATCTTGATTGGGATACTACAGGATGAAACATCCCAATCAAGATGTTTTTAATAATTAAAAAGGATTAGTTTGCTTGATTTGTAGGGCTTAAGTAGGTAGGTAACGTTTGGAATAATACCAACTTATTCCATAACCTTAAGTTTTTTTTGTTTCATTATCTTTCCATTAGCCTGGTTTATCTTAAAAATATAGCCCAATTATACTAGTATAATTAGTATAGTTAATAATCTATTTCTGAGTATTTTTTAAAATGAAGGTTTTCTGAAAACTGTTATAATGCCAGGAGCGATAGTTTAACTATTTCTGGAAATATTTGTGAAAGAAAATGTGCAAGACAAATAAACTTCTTGTAGACACAAGAGAATGAGAACAGGTTCTTTCGACGTAATATGGCTCAGTTGATTAGGATACTGGGAAACTACATTATATGAACACAACTGATAATTGTGAAGTTAATATTGTACTAAATGGTGAGTTAGTGGAATGTGTTAAATCATTCAAATACTTAGGTATGTTGTTGGATGTAAATCTAAGTTTTAAACAACATATACTGTACATAGAGAACAAAATCAGAAAAAAACTTAGCTACCTTAGTAGGATAGGTCAGCACCTGACAGTAGCCACAAAACTATGTATATATAACACTATTATTAAACCACACCTTACCTTTTGTATGATTTTATTGTATCAGGCATTTAATACAGATATTGAAAGACTACAGATTCTACAAAATAGAGGCATGAGGATTATTCTGAAATGTAGTAGATAGATATACACCTGTAAATACTATGTTAAAATCTCTAAATTGGCTAAGGATTAAGGATTATGTGTATTTTCAAGGCATGTGTTTTATTTACAAACTTCAAAATGGTCTTCTACCTGCATATTTTACAAACACTGAAAAAGTTGAAAATGTCCATCAGCATTACACGAGAGCGCATAATAATTTTTTTCTAAACCATGTTCATAAACAATCATCGGCCAAATCTTTATTTTATCTTGGGATTCGTTCTTTTAATGCTCTTCCACTTAATGTTAAAAGTGTGAGGAGTCTTAGCATATTTAAAAGCAAACTTTTAGAAATTATAATGACGGAAACATTTATGTTGACATCCTAATTAGATTATTCTATGTTTTTAGTGTGTCAATTGTGACAAGGTTACATTTGGAGTGGGAGGAGGTCCCGGTATTGGAGACCATGAATCGTTCATGATTGACATAAACACTGAAGCAAGACGAGAAAGAGAAGTAGATTTGTACAGTCTGTTTGACTGGAGAGGTTATGACGTAGCTAGGTTTAGAGCAGATCTAGAAGAGCAAGAGTATGATATGTTGGAAACTGATGTAAACCTAGCCTCTCAAACATTTGTTCAAGGTCTAACAAGTGCGAAAGAGAAACATCTTACAAGCATTTTGAAGAAGAGAGGAAATATAGGGGTCCCATGGATAACTGATGAGATAAGGAAGGAGATGCAGTTGAGAAATAATTATTTTAAAAGAGCGAAACTTAGTCGACTTCAAAGTGATTGGGATGAATTTAAAAGGTATCGAAATCGAGTTCTTAGCATGCTCAGAAAATCAAAATATGATTATTACTATGAAAAGATTGACAGACAAAGAGGAGATAGTAAGGGTATGTGGAAAACTCTTAAGAAACTTGTAAGTGAAAAGAATCAGAAGTGTACTGCAGATGAGATTGTCTTATGCAATGGTAGCATAATATCAGATAAGGTAGACATTGCAAATCACTTTAATACATATTTTTCTGAGAGTGTTGAAGAGATTATAAGTAATATTTCGGAAATAGATATAAATAATATTAGTAATAGAATAGTTGACCAGGTTGAACTTAACCAGTACAACCGAGTGAGTAAAGATATCATCATGTGTGACTTCAAACAAGTTCAAATGCAGGATTTAAATAAGCTAGTGATGGATTTAAAAAATAAAGGAGGTGGAACTCTGGATGGAATCTCTGTCAGATTGTTAAAAGATGGGTATCCTAGCATTAAGCATAGACTACTTCATTTAATTAATTTATCATTAAGTAAAGGCGTATTTCCCAAAAGTTGGAAAGAAACACTTGTAATTCCGGTCCCTAAAGTTGCTGGGACTACATTAATTGATCAATTTAGGCCGATAAATATGCTGCCAATTTATGAAAAACTGCTGGAGCTTGTTGTACACTCTCAGTTAGAGGAATATTTTTATAAAAATAACTTTATTATGACTAATCAATCTGGATTCCGGAAAGGTCACTCCTGTGAAACAGCGGTGCAGTGGATGGTTTCTGAGTGGAACAAACTAAGAGATAATAATTTATCAATATTGTCAGTTTTCCTGGACTTCAAAAGGGCTTTTGAGACCATCGATAGGAAAAGGTTGTTAATGAAATTGCAATATATGTATGGTGTTCAAGGTACTGTGTACCAGTGGCTCGATGATTATCTCAATGAGAGAGCTCAAAGAACTAAATTTGATGGGGAAATTTCAGACACTATCGATGTAAATCTAGGAGTACCACAAGGCTCAGTCTTAGGACCATTCTTATTTTCAGTGTATGTTAATGACATAAATTGTTGTTTAAATAAATGTGTGATAAATGTCTATGCAGATGATACAGTCATCTTCTATGGTGGAAATGATATGACTGATTTGAACAATACATTGAACGAAGAATTGAAGGTAGTGACTGACTGGTTGAGCATTAATATGCTAAAGCTGAACAATAGTAAGTGTAAGGCAATGATGATTGGTACTGGGAAACTACATTATATGAACACAACTGATAATTGTGAAGTTAATATTGTACTAAATGGTGAGTTAGTGGAATGTGTTAAATCATTCAAATACTTAGGTATGTTGTTGGATGTAAATCTAAGTTTTAAACAACATATACTGTACATAGAGAACAAAATCAGAAAAAAACTTAGCTACCTTAGTAGGATAGGTCAGCACCTGACAGTAGCCACAAAACTATGTATATATAACACTATTATTAAACCACACCTTACCTTTTGTATGATTTTATTGTATCAGGCATTTAATACAGATATTGAAAGACTACAGATTCTACAAAATAGAGGCATGAGGATTATTCTGAAATGTAGTAGATATACACCTGTAAATACTATGTTAAAATCTCTAAATTGGCTAAGGATTAAGGATTATGTGTATTTTCAAGGCATGTGTTTTATTTACAAACTTCAAAATGGTCTTCTACCTGCATATTTTACAAACACTGAAAAAGTTGAAAATGTCCATCAGCATTACACGAGAGCGCATAATAATTTTTTTCTAAACCATGTTCATAAACAATCATCGGCCAAATCTTTATTTTATCTTGGGATTCGTTCTTTTAATGCTCTTCCACTTAATGTTAAAAGTGTGAGGAGTCTTAGCATATTTAAAAGCAAACTTTTAGAAATTATAATGACGGAAACATTTATGTTGACATCCTAATTAGATTATTCTATGTTTTTAGTGTGTTAATTCTTTGGTTTGTGTCTTTATTGTGTATCTTTATGTATCTTTGTATTGTACTGATTTGTGAAAGATAGCGCTTGCGCTAAATAAAGAATTATTATTATTATTATTATTAATTCTTTGGTTTGTGTCTTTATTGTGTATCTTTATGTATCTTTGTATTGTACTGATTTGTGAAAGATAGCGCTTGCGCTAAATAAAGAATTATTATTATTATTATTATATTTATGAATAGCTAAGATGTCGAATGTGCACTTAGAAGCAAAAGTCTGTTAAGAATACTATAAATGTACTCAAATAAATGGGACCCATGTATGTGGATCTCATAGTAAAGATGATAGGAGCGATGGTACATAACGATCCAGTACATTTTATCAAACTCTCTAACCTCACACGACATTGTGGTTGTCAGGTACCTAGCGGACCGCTTCGTGGAGGGCACGTGTCCGCGCTGCAAGTACGAGGACGCGCGGGGCGACCAGTGCGACGGCTGTGGCAACCTGATCAACGCCACGGAGCTGATCGACCCGAGGTGCAAGGTGTGCAGCACTGCGCCGGTCATTCGGAACTCCGACCAGTTCTTCCTCGAGCTGCCGGCGGTGAGCGAATTACGCAACACTCATTGCTTGCGTTGACTGAGCGAGTGTTAACTCTTATCCACTTTCTCTGTTATTTTTGCCCAATGCCCAGGCCAAACTGTTCAACCAATAGACCTGACATTTTGTGCACTTACTTAATGTCACTAGTGCGGTCTCGTGTATAGTTTTTAACGAGATCCGGTGATAATTTTGAAAATTAAAAGTGGAACCTTTTGACCGATTAACTTAAAATTTTTGCATTTTCAGCAGGACCAACTATTTTGGTACATATTTTTTACCATTTTCGGACACGTAGTTAGGTATAAAATCTTCAACATAGAGAACATAGAGAAATTGATGTTTTTACTATTAAAATCATCAATACAAAACATTAAAAAACATTTTTAATGTTACCTTAGGCTCGTGACTGTAAGGTAAAAGTCTCCGATGTGTGTTTTTTACATAATAATCTTTCTCCCGGTTCCAATTATTAGGTATTCAAATTAATTATGGTTACTTTTGGGTTCCCTCTCATGTACAAACAAGTACTTCCAGATTATTTTACATAATTTCCTTCAAGTTTAGAAAGTTTGACCATGTACACCCACGGTCAGAAAAATTGACGGTAAACTGCAAAGTTGGAGCTCGAATTACCGTCAATATTTGTAGAGCGGAGAATTAATCATTATGTATGAGGTGGTTGAATGGTTCTTTTAATCAAACCCTTCAACCCCACATGCTCGAAATCTGCGTTCACCTCCGTATTTTCGTCTAATTAATCAAGTTTTGAAAATGACTTAGAATTTTGCAAGCAATTTCTGTGACCGTTAACAAATGACTGTTAACAAATGACTTACATTATGATCTATCCACTGACGCTTCGTTTGCCGCCACCAGGTGGAACCGAGGCTGCGCGAGTGGCTGGACTCGGTGACCGACGGCTGGTCGCACAACGCCAAGGTCATCACGAGGTCGTGGCTCAAGGAGGGGCTGCGGTCGCGCTGCATCACCAGAGACCTCAAGTGGGGCATCCCGGTACCGCTGCCCGAGTACGCGGACAAGGTGCGTAGAGGCTTTCAACAATTAACATTTACCTAGTGCTCAGTTTCATCATCGTATGGATATTTCTTTAACTGATAACAGAATGTTCCAGATGGGTTTCTGAATGAGCCAATGTTGGAATACTTGTTATTGGAATTATACAATGAAAAGTCACAAAATCATGAAAGTTATTTCCTACTTTGTAGGGGAAAAAATATTGCTTTACAGGAGAGTTTGCTCGCAGTAGGTAAGGTGCCGGTACCAATGCGCAAACACTAACTTTAAACTTATTTTTCTAACTTTAAGCATTTGAAATTATGCTGTTTGCGCACTGGTGCCGGCACCCTACACTTTTATGTGTTAAAAACATTTGAATGATGTCAAAAATTCACAAAAATGAAACGTTCTAAATTAGTTTTTAAGTCGCGACCATTAAATTACAAGTGTAAATTGTTTCCATTTCATTTACTTACCATTTCCCTTGGCCTCACACCAGGTGTTCTACGTGTGGTTCGACGCTCCCATTGGCTACATGAGCATGACAGCCTGCTACACGGACCAATGGCGACGCTGGTGGCAGCCGGAAGACAAGTCGGACGTCCAGTACTACCAGTTCATGGCCAAGGACAACGTGCCCTTCCACAGCGTCGTGTTTCCCACTTCGCTAATCGGAGCCGACCGCGGCTACATCTGCGTCACGCATCTCATGGCCACAGGTGGGTGTTCTGTTGGGACCTTCCTGTTACCTTCCTGGATTCAGTCATGTTGTCCATGCTGTTTGTTATTTGGGGACTAAATCTTGATGAATTAGAAAATGAACAAGTGTAGTAAATGAAAAGCAGGGAAATAGTTTCGGTAAACGCTCCTTCCCCCTCCCCCACCCATCACATTCAATCAACTTAGCCAGTGTTAACTGGTCGAGGGGGAGGAGCCTAAACTAACATAAATGCACGGAATGGTAGAAGGAGCGTTTACAGAATATATTTCGATGACTGTACAAGTGTTGAACAAGTATCTTGTTATAAAATACTTTTTTATCTGGAATTAATTGATTGAGCTAATTGCAAATGGTATGGTTATGGTTTTGCCTTATGGATGTTGAAAACTAGCTTTGGGGTGCTAAATCAATGTCAATGTTAACATTTTGATTTTAAATCTAAATAATCACGACATAAAAAACTAATTTTTACATTCATATAATTGACTGTTTAGGGCCGGTCTTTCAATACTCTGCTAAAGTCTCAATTAGCTGTTAACAGTTAGTTAGTACAAAACTCTTTCATTCAATTGGTTGTTGCCATGACAATACAGTCCTAATCAACCGCTTCAAAGTTAGCAAAGTATTGAAAGACCGGCCCTTAGTGTTTTTGCTATTTTCAAAAGGCACAATCAAATTGTTGCAAATTTAGTGGCTGGTTTTTCAATTCTTATTTTTGTCAGAATGCTTACACCCCACCCACCCAAACACATGTCCCACCCTAACGGGGCCCTAGAATGATATTTTTGACTATGATGATAACATTTAAAATATATTTCCAATATTTCTTTTGAGTAAATTTGTCGCTGGAGTCGTATGTAACGTGTGGTGTTGACCGCAGAGTACCTGAACTACGAGGACGGCAAGTTCAGCAAGAGCCGCGGCGTGGGCGTGTTCGGCACGGACGCGCGCGACACCGGCATCCCGTCGGACGTGTGGCGGTTCTATCTGCTGTTCGTGCGGCCCGAGAACCAGGACTCCAGCTTCAGTTGGACCGACCTTGCCGACAGGAACAACTACGAGCTGCTCAACAACCTCGGCAACTTCGTCAACAGGTGACGCATAATCTCATGTGTAGGGACTATAGGACTCGAGGAATCTTGGAAAACACTTGGTTTTCTGGACCGCAAACAAATGTGGATCTTACTGATGAAATAATTCTACTATGAGTATGATTCAATGTTATGTACTGCCACTGGGTAGGATCCCAATTTCACCAATTCCTAATTTTTCCAATTCTTTGGTGAGATTTTCCATATTTTGAAAAAAAAAATACATACAAAATAAATATTTTGGAGACCAGATCTTTTTTCTGATTTTTTTTTAGGTTATCAGTTTATTTGTTTGTTTGTTTTTGTTTCTTATTGTTTTGTAAGAAAAAGCTTTTTTATGCTTTGATAGATGAAATTACATCAAATTAAACTTTTCTTAACTGACGAATTGACAAGTTACACATGTATTTCCCCAATCCCAATTTACTATTTAGATTTTAAAAAATGCTGAGATTGAAAATCTAGGCTGGGAAGCCTAGTGATTCCAAAAAAGATTTTGATTTGCCCTAGTCGTATACAATTCACTGTTTCCTTTCCAGATTTTCTGTTATCTCTTGAGTAGCAATACAGTAAACCCTCGTTATTTCGAACTCGGATAATTCGAATTTGAGGTTATTTCGAACTATCTGGGTGGTCCCAGTGGCCAGAATAGGGTTTTCTATGTTATTTCATTTTGATAATTCGAATTTTAGGTTATTTCGAAATTCGAATTGAATTAAAGTCCCAGCCCATGTATTTACTTGGATAAAATTGCTTTAATTCGAATTTTTCTTCAAAAGTGTGGGTTTGTATAAAATTCATAACGCGTGATATATTACGCGCAATAACTTGGAGCCAGCGCCATGCGCCGCAGGCAGAATAGGGGGGTGCGCCGCAGCGGACTGCTCAGAGCATGGCTCGCGCACAAGCGCGGCGTGGCTCGGCTATCCTCGTGTTTTAGATCGGGTGCGTCCGCCTCGGCTATCCTCGTGTGTTCGATCGGGTGCGTCCGCCTCTAGACTTACTGACGACGTGGCGACTGGCGGCATTTCACCCCTCACGCCTCGAGCTAGACTAGCTAGCCTAAACAAACAAGTGTGGCTGTGTCAAAGTTTCGTAAACAAGTTTTGACGATGGCTCCGAAGAAATACCACGAACTGAAATTAAGTGAGAAGGTGGCGCTTCTAAAAGAAGTAGATTCAATAATATGCACCTTGGCTTCCTTTTCCCCAATCCCCTCATCCTTTAAAAAAAAAAAAAAAAAAAAAAAAAAAAAAAAAATTATTTTAATTCGAATTATTTTAATTCGAATTTTTTTAATTCGAATTGCAATTTTTTGGGTCCCTTTGAGTTCGAATTAACGAGGGTTTACTGTATAATTTTATTGAAAATTTTATTAAAAAATAATACAATACTAATACAATTTATTACCTACTAAAGCCCCATTTACACGGTGCAATTTCTTGAACAACTTCTGTGCTACAAAAGTTTTGCACATGTGCAGAGTCACTTTTTCATCTCAAAAGTGACACTGCGCACGAGCAGAACCACTGTGGCACAGAAGTTGTTCAAGAAATTGCACCGTGTAAATGGGGTTTAAGTATTATATAAAATGTTATTAATATTTAATAGTATTGTTGTCCTGAGATATTATTAAAATGAAGTCAACATAATTCATGTAGCAATGAGTTGTTTTGGTTCTCTTCCCCCCCACAGAGCGCTGATGTTCGCCGAGAAGAACTTCGACGGGCGCGTGCCCGCGGTGACTCTGGACGACTCTGCCTGCACGCTGCTCGCGCTGGTGAACCGCGAGCTGCAGGGCTACGTGGCGGCCATCGAGAAGGCCAAGCTGCGCGACGGCATCAGACACATCCTCAGCATCTCGCGCCACGGCAACCAGTACATGCAGAGCACGCAGCCCTGGGTGCTGCTCAAGGGCACAGAGGAACAGAGGTGGGGGGAGATTCTATTATTAATGCTTGTTAAAATATTAAGTGTGCACAACGAAGCGGTTTTGCATTTTTCAACCAATATCAACCAATAAGGACCTATAATTTGCATTGACTTTGGAGAGAAAACACAGGCCACAGCCTTGCTATTGGCAACTATCATATGTTAAATTTTTTTCAAAAGATCTATTTTGCTAGCATCCCGCAAAAGGTACCGCTCCCTTTCGCTTCTTTTGTTGATTCCTAGCAGTTGGAAGAGGTACCTTTTGCAGGATGCTAACAAAATAGATCTTTTGAGAATTTTTTTTTTCGAGGATTTAAACAATGGCTTGAACTATCTCTGTAAGTATACGTATATGTTACTGCTATTGGTGAGGAAAAAATAACACTTACCTACCCAGAAAATGTAATACCACTGCCTTATTACAAGCTACAGTAAAGCCTCGCTTATAAGTTTATCGGTTATACATGATTTTCTCACTGTTAATTTGTATTGGTCCTAAACACTTGGATTCCATTTTTAAAAAAATGATATCTATCTGGTTTGGTAATTTATGATTATTTTCTTGTCTCTCTTTGTCAAAATTTTATAACTGAGGCTCTAAAGTAGGCTGGGCCAGTTTAAATAACCATGCCCAAAATGTAGCATAAATAGAAAACAATTATAAGTGACAGTTTGCCCGCTGACGGAATACCCTGTTGTTCAGACGTGCGGCGGGCAGCGTGATCGGGCTGTGCTGCAACATCAGCTGCGTGTTGGCGACCCTGCTCAACCCCTACATGCCTGACACATGGCAGAACCTGCGCAACCAGCTCAACGCCCCCGCAGACGCCATCCGCTCGGAGATCACGCAGATGTTGCCCGAGGGACACCAGCTGGGCAAGGTCAGTGTTTGTTACAATCCAGAACACATATGAAGAGGGTACAGGGAAAGAACGCTATTAGTCACAGCCGGATGAAACTCAGATAAACGAGGTTTTATCTTGGAACTTGTATCTATCTTTCATACAAATCGATATTTCCACTGCGTTTTTTAAAACTTTGTAGCAATATTTCTTAAACTCATTTTTTCTAAATATGGACTCATAGCTAGAGCCAAGATTATATGGTTTTAAAATTGCCTAAATTTCGTTTTAAATATTGGCAATTTCGCGTTTTGGTTGTTTTAAAATATAATTTCTCTAAGTTTTATGTTAATCAACACAAAGAATATAAAATCACAAAATAGGAATTTTACAAAATGTTTGATTTCAAAGCGAAATTTCGTGATTAAAAGTGATAAAACCATATAATCTTGGCTTTACTCATAGCGTATGGACTCAAGAAATTGCTAAGAAAAAGTTGAGAAAATTGGTTTTGACCTTCAGGATTCTTGTTGGTTGATACCTATTTTCTCATTGTTTTTTCCCTGAATACTCTCTTTTCACTAATTTCATGAATCAAGATCCAGTCCCATTCAAGTTGGCTCAGGCAATAACGCTCGGACTTGCACTCCAGAGGTCCCGGGTTCGTTTCCTGCCGCCATCCTTCCTGCCTGAGGTTTCATTGGGGCTTTTCCTCTGTCAGAGGCAAATGATGGGAAGGTTTCCTACTAATAGGCCACAACCGTCCATCCTTATCTATTCTCCATCATCATCATCATCTCCCAATCTTTAGCGTATTTATTATCTGTCGCCATTTGTTAGCCTAATTGAAGATCAGTGCGACGTTAAACACTGCTTAATTAGGAATACAGTATATGTACTGGGTAGTGAAATGTGTTGTTTTGTCTCAGGCGTCTCCTCTCTTCACGAAGATCGACATGCTCCACATCGCGGACTTGAAGAAGAAATACGCGGGCAACCAGAAGTCGCGCAGCAAGACCCCGGACGACGTTGCCGTCTCCGTCGAGCAGCTGACCTCGGCGGTGGCCAAGCAAGCCGAGCTCGTGCGGGTGATGAAGAGCGGGGGCAAGGCGAAGACCGAATGGCAGCCGGAGGTCAACGTGCTGCTCGACCTGAAGAAGAAGCTGGCAGCGGCCGAGGCTCAGAAGCCGGCCGAGCAGAAGCTCTCGGCAGCGGACCTGGAGGCAGCGGTGGCCAAGCAAGCGGAGCTGGTGCGGAGCGTCAAGGCCAGCGGAGCGGCCAAGGGGGAGTGGCAGCCGCACGTAGCAGTGCTGCTGGAGCTGAAGAAGCAGTTGGCAGCGGCGGAGGCGGGGAAGAGCGATGTGGTAAAGAGCGAGGTGAAGAGCAAGGTGAAGAGTGAGGCAAAGAGCAATGTGAAGAGTGAGGTGAAGAGCGAGGTAAAGAGCGAGGCGGTGAACGGTGAAGGACGGATTGCAGAGTTGGAGGCATTAGTCGCTCAACAGGTAACTACTACAACTTTCACAGTCAACTCCAAACTGATATTTCAGTCCGTGGGTCCAAAATTACGGCCATTTCACAAGTCGGATTTGACCATTGTCATAATATTTTTAGTATTTTTCTCTGAATTTTTTTGACATGGTGAAGAGGTTATTAATGAGTCTTTCTTATAGGTTCTCTTTAATCGTATTCATAATAAATTATACCAAATTAGGCTAAAAAATTGCAAGGAAGATACTAAAATTTAAATTATTATCACACTTCTACATGTTTTCAAAATTACTGTGAGTAACTTATACATTATTTAATCTCTGTTTATTGCAAATCCACTCTTCCCCTTTGAAACTTTTTTAGATAGGTAGGTACCTATATTAATACTAAATAGCCTTCAAAGGCTATTTACTTGTCTGTGCATTAGGTATCTATCTAGACAAATAATATAATGTATAAGAAAAGTAAACTAGAAATAAAAATATTTATGAAATTATGTTCTCATCAGAAAAATAAATTGACCACAGGAAAATAAATAAATTGTGTTTGTGAACTGTTATAAACACATGCGTAATACCTATTTTAATGTCCAAGTTTGGTGTCTTAATAGTTTTGACGTCTCTTACGGTGCTAATGATCTGTCTTGTGCTTGGTTGCAGGCTGAGAAGGTGCGAGCGCTGAAGACTGGTGGCGCCTCCAAGGGCGACGTTGCGCCTCACGTAACCCACCTCCTCGAGCTCAAGACGCAGCTGGCAGCAGCCAAGGGGCAAGACACCACTGCCAAGCCGGCGGGCAAGAGCAGGAAGAAATGACACGCGAAGAAGAGGGCCTAGTTAGCTTCACCACTTATATCACACAGTACATACAGTTAACCAACATCGAGTAGAGTAGAGTCAGGATGTGCACAGTCTGGGTGGAAAGTTCACATGAATCTTGGTCCCATGATGCAAAATATATAGCCTTGTGAAATTATAAACATATGTACGGTTCTCTTCTTCAATTAGAGCCTCGTGCTCTGCAGAAGTTGCATCCGCAAGTAGATATTTGCGATGTCAGTCCTCAACACCACAAGACCATGAGATAATATGTAATCTTATGGACGGAATCCAGTAGACTCTGGCCACTTGCGTCGATAAATCTGGAAATTCTTTTGAGCACTTTTTTTGAGCATTTTTTTTTGTCTCAGGGCCGGTATTACAAAAGATAAGTTATGCCGAATTAAATAAATTACTGACTAATGCGGTGGCACAGCCAATCCGTACCTACTTCAAAATGATTGAAACAGTTGAACTTAATCCAGAAATTAGTTAATCAGGCACAATTTAGCTTTGTAAATACCGGGCCTCAACTGACAAGACTCTAGCGCTGTGCAAGTCTCGAAAGTTCTCTAATCTCTAATATGAAATTCCATCTCGAACTCGATCGATTGTTCAAATTACCATCTCGAATTTTCAAGTCTCGAGTATATCAACTAAGATCCATCAAGATTTCCAATTTTTTGCTATTTTTACAGGACTACGCACGCTAACTTTCTTTGTATCGTCCATAAATTTGATTTGTATTGTTTTATATATAAAGCAGACAGTTCTGCATAGGTACTTATCAAATGTTATTCTTGTGTGGCTGGACAATTTGCATTGTGTTTCTCTTCCACCAAAAAAAATCTTTTTATAAAAGTATAATCTTGCTCGAATATTCTCGATCTCGAAGGTAAAATATCTCGCTCGACTTTTATGAAATAATCTCGATCTCGATCGACATGAAAAATTTCAATCTCGCACAGCCCTATTAGACTCTAATCTAAAGATATATCTAAACATTGTTGCAAGTCTTCATTGTTTTCCTTTCCCTTATTTATATTATTTTAAGCTGTAAAATTATACTGCCTAATTAAAATCAATCTAATTTTATAAATTACTATTTTTGTTGTAGTTTGTTTGAAACACACATAGAAGACAGAAGGAGTAATCGGCTTGTTTTATGTTTTGAAATGAGGTATTTCGGGGCCGAGATGTAAGACACGGATGGTAGCTTACACTCGATACTCGATGTGCACATTCATACTGTTTAATACATATTGACTATGTAATTGTTTTATAGTAAATTATTTAAGTTATTAATAATAATAATAATTGATGAAAGAACACAATCCAGCACATTCTACAATAATTATTCAATAATAATTTGTATTCCTTTTATTAAATAAACTGAAGCTTCTTCCATGAAATAGATTGTATTTATTTCCCAACCTGTTGATTCCCATTTCTATACTGTATCAATATCATGTTAAAAACCACTTTGTATCAATTCTGCAAATAAAGGTGAATTGAAATTGCATGGATTGTCACTGAACATAAGCCCATGAGTGGGGTGGGGGGGGGGGGGGGGTCACTTCTTCACCATAATTTGTTATACAAACTATGAAATACAAATTGTGTAAGGAAATAATTCTCAGAATCTATAATTTGTAAGCTCCAACCTAGTGTAAATAAATACCAACCGTATAAGAATGTTTTTGATTTTTTTGTCATATGAGGTGGATTCCAAAAAAACTTCGTTAATTGGTCTCAAAATTGCACCGAAACGAATGAATTTGATATAGAAAATTAACTTTTCGGATAGTGCCACCCCAGATTAAAATGTCAGTGGGAAACACGCAGAAATGCATCAAATCCAATGAAAGTAGGCTATTTTATCCGGTCAAGTATTTTACCTACCCCTGCGCCCCCCAAACGCCCACCCACTTGAATTGAACCCTGAACCCTGAACTGAAGCAATGGAATTTTCATAGGTCATTATTTTGTTTTTAATTTAATTAATTGTTAGAAAGGGACTTCGCAATTTCTGTTTTTTTTGTAATTTTTTTTTTAAATTATATTTGAAGATCTTGTGCGATTATTATTTTGTATTTTCCACCTGATAATTTCGTAGAACTTGATCATCAATCAACCCCGTTATTTTAAAAGATCTTCCGCATTATTACATAATTATAGTTATACTACTATATTGAGGCGGGCTGCCATGCCTATAATAACCAGCCTTCTCATCCTCTCATTCGATACGATACGAAGGCTCGCTATGCTACGCTGATCTCTATTAATTATGTAAACATAGCTTTTGATCGCCTAAATACTGACATCACGGAATTGCGATTGTCTTTCGCCATGTGTTTTAGGGGACACGATAAGGACGGAATATCATAATCCTGATGTCAGTGTGGTTTTGCCTCAACATGGATATGGACTGTCTTTTATATTACGCCATTGTGTTGTGGCTTGTGTCTTTATTATCACAGGTTCAAGGAGATCACAGGAACAATGGACTGATTCCTATGACAGGTAATTATATTTTACGTGTTTTGAGTTGGACGCCTCCGGGATGTTTGACAAGGGGGGAAGGAGCTGGCCAGAAAATAATATTTTTTTGAGGGGGAGAGGGATTTTAAATACCTACAGAATCTTGTTTAGGATACTGAATTAGTAACTTTTGAGGAGAATAAATGGTAAAATCGTGACCTGGGGTGCGATCATGTGAAATGACAACTTTGTTCTCGAGTGACAATGTTCTCGTCTCAATGTTATTCACGGCCTTCTCGGGTGAGGTGAGCAGCTTTTCACGTGACAATATTTTATATGATCGATCCCCATGGCGAAAAATTTACAATGTACGGCTAAATTCATTGCTAGGATCTAGCATCATGTTTACAAAGTGGTGCATAATGATTTTAAAAATGTCAAAGAAGTAGCGCAAATTTAGTAATTTTAAAGAGTAACGTGTTTCCGGGGTGTTGGGGGGGGGGGGGGGGGGGGGGCAGCAAGGGTTGCCCCACTCTTCGAACCCACCAGAGTATAAGTTGTTTCTTATATCTAACTTTACGGAAAAACATGGTGTTAAGGTGGGGACATCGAATGCCACGCCCCAAAAATATTTTGTACTAAAATTAGCAATATTTATTAACTTTTCCAACATTTCAACTATATTTAAGTATGAAGGATTCATAAAATGTCATGTACTTGCAACCCATGACTTATATTGAGTTTTCAATTTGATGCCTTCAGAAGATGAGGAAATTTTTAACACATGAGGTATAGGAAAATAATTTAGTTTTTGCTGTCTAACTTTTAAAATAGTTCAGGTTGGTATCGTTTTTAATTTTTTTCCTGATAATATATCCATATGTCTACTAGAAAATAAGTTTTTTGTTGAAATCTATCGACACAAAAAAATAGATATTCATTTTAGCGTAAAAATTGCACGATTTTTCTTGGCCGCCATAAGCTAACATTGGGAGCAATATGGGTTGATCTCAAAAATTAGTTCACGGTGCTAGTTTTTGGGGCCATATTCTGGTGTAGAATGAAATTGTCTATAAGAATGCAAAGTTACAGCAAATTCTATCGAAGTAGGGGTTACGCTCTTCCCCCCTTAATAATATCTTTCCCAAAACTATTTTCAGTGTACCTTTTTATTCATATATTATTCTCCTATAGTTCCTACAGATGAGCTGCAGAAGGATAATGTGTTGACCGGATCGCGATATCGGTTGGGTAACTTCGACGAATGTATCATCGAGCATCAGGCGAAATATTGCTACACAGAGCTTCAAATATGGCCGCTCGACCATTCCTCAGAATACTGGCAGAACATCCAGGTTAGCGACACCAATTAAAATATGAAACTAAAATAGTTCATTTTTAAAGATAGTATTTTGACAGCAAACCATCCGAGCTTGCTCCAAAGCGCTTCATAGCGACGTTCAAAGTTGTAGACGTTTTTTTTGTAAAGAGCAAACACTAAACAGGAGTACATACTCCTGACGTAAAATTTCATCCTTCGTCCTTCTCAGACCTCAGGCGCGTAGGAAGGGGGGGGGGGGAGTGGGGGTCAATGACCCCCCCACTTTTCATCTTGACACCCCCAGATATCACTCCCAGATATACAAAAATATTGATAATGAGATCCAAAAATGCACAGATTTGCTCCATTATGAGGTTGAATTCTCAAAATTTTTCCAGGTTTTGCAAAACTAATTGAACAGAGGTATTTCCAATGAGACAATAACTAATTTGTCCAACATGATCATCCTCATGAATAAAATTAAATATTACACGTTAAACTAATATACCAAAACACAAACAGATGTATCTTATTGCTTATTGGTGTTGCTTATTGTAACCTTTTTCAAATGAATTCCAAAATCGATTCATAATCGATTCTCCTTTACTAGAAATTCAAAAATTCCCTGCGGGGCCATTGGAGATTTAATCAAATAACTAAATTTACAGATTATAAATTATAATGCAATTTGTCTAAAGTTTCCCCAAGAATATTGCATATCACACATTTTAAATTTCTTTGAAAAGGATGCGAAAATAGCTTCAAATTCGATTCTTTTGTATCAAAAACTCAAAAATTTCCCTGCGGGGCCATTGGAGATTTAATAAAAACAAATAGTTACAGATTATCACAAATGTCTAAAGTTTCCACAGAATATTGCATATCACACATTGTAAATGTCTTTGAAAAGAATGCCAAAATAGCTTCAAATTCGATTCTTTTGTATGAAAAATTCAAAAAAGGCCCTGCGGGGCAAATTGGGGGGCAAGCCCCCAGACCCCCTTGTGCGCGGCGCACTGCTTTTTTCTCACATTCATCGTTCCCCGATAATTTTGACCCCCCCACTCAAAATGAAGTTCCTACGCGCCTGTCAGACCTTGAACGTGCTGTGAGGACGAACTTCCGTTATTTTTTAAGGTGATAGCAGGATTTGATAGCTGGTAACTTATTTACACAAAAATACAAAAATATCACAATTGCAAAATGTGAGAAAAATCACGAAGCAAAAAAATACAGTTTAAATTTCTCATGAAACCCCATCAAATTAATAACGTTGTGTGACTTAATATGAATGGATGCTCTTAGTCTTACCATGAACGAATATTGAAATGTCTGTACCTAAGTACTTGAGTTCTTCAATTAATTCCTTTACCGTTACTTCGCACACGGTGAAGAGTCAGAGATTGTAATTTTGTACAAATAAACTGTATTTTGAATTAGTAGATTTTGTAATTGTACATAATTATGTTTGCTTCTAGTCTCTGAACGCTGTGAAGACAAACTTCCGGCGCGACTTGCTGTACAGCGGTGTGTGTGTATCCAGGAACATGAGTGCGAGAGAGACACAAACAGTGTTGCTGGATCTAGTCACATCGTCTGCTAACAGTCTGGGAGTCCAGGTTCGAGTCCAGACACCGCATTGCACCACTTCTGACAGCCGACCCTGGACGTGGCCGGACCTGCTCATGGGGTAGGATCTAGATCTAGTCACATCGTCTGCTAACAGTCTGGGAGTCCAGGTTCGAGTCCAGACACCGCATTGCACCACTTCTGACAGCCGACCCTGGACCTGGCCGGACCTGCTCATGGGGTAGGATCTAGATCTAGTCACATCGTCTGCTAACAGTCTGGGAGTCCAGGTTCGAGTCCAGACACCGCATTGCACCACTTCTGACAGCCGACCCTGGACCTGGCCGGACCTGCTCATGGGGTAGGATCTAGATCTAGTCACATCGTCTGCTAACAGTCTGGGAGTCCAGGTTCGAGTCCAGACACCGCATTGCACCACTTCTGACAGCCGACCCTGGACGTGGCCGGACCTGCTCATGGGGTAGGATCTAGATCTAGTCACATCGTCTGCTAACAGTCTGGGAGTCCAGGTTCGAGTCCAGACACCGCATTGCACCACTTCTGACAGCCGACCCTGGACCTGGCCGGACCTGCTCATGGGGTAGGATCTAGATCTAGTCACATCGTCTGCTAACAGTCTGGGAGTCCAGGTTCGAGTCCAGACACCGCATTGCACCACTTCTGACAGCCGACCCTGGACGTGGCCGGACGCGAGAATTGAATTGCAGTTAAGTTCGTAAATGGGGTTAAAAATTAACCAATGAGAAACGAGTGCAGTCGACCGCTATCATACTTAATTGAATGTAAAATGCTTCCACACCTCTAGGTCACTTATTTCGCTTTTGTTTAACTCCATTTCAATTATTTAAATATACATTATCTTCATGTAACATCAATTGAAAGAAAATTGAAAAAGAAGGCAATGACATTTCATTAATCAAATTAAACAGCTGAGCAAAGACAATGACATTTCATAATAGCTGATCAGCTCAGCAAGATCGACGTCATGATTGTGAGTGACGTTTTACCACCCTTACTCCTTGGCTGAAAAATAACTCCATAAACGAACTTAACTGCAATTCAATTCTCGCTGGCCGGACCTGCTCATGGGGTAGGATCTAGATCTAGTCACATCGTCTGCTAACAGTCTGGGAGTCCAGGTTCGAGTCCAGACACCGCATTGCACCACTTCTGACAGCCGACCCTGGACGTGGCCGGACCTGCTCATGGGGTAGGATCTAGATCTAGTCACATCGTCTGCTAACAGTCTGGGAGTCCAGGTTCGAGTCCAGACACCGCATTGCACCACTTCTGACAGCCGACCCTGGACGTGGCCGGACCTGCTCATGGGGTAGGGAGGGGGTTAGCTCAGATCATTAGCCAAGCTTCGCTTTTACAGAGAGGAAGTCATTAAATTAAGAAATGAATTTTCCTAAATGTCAATGCAGAATTATGAATTTCCCCCAGTAAAAATGCACCATAAAAAACACTCCGTGTAAAAATACCAGCCAAGTCTCTTCAATTAAAAAAAAATAGAAGAAATCTAAAAATTCAGCACTGAAAAGTAGTGATATCAAAAAATTGGCCAAGTCAAAACTTTTCAAAAAATACTTGGCGAATCGTGCATATAAATAGCATTGAAGTAGGCAGGAAATGAAATGTACTCATCTACACATGTCCTAAAAAAACGATGCGCCAAGTATTTTTTGAAAAGTTTTGACTTGGCCAATTTTTTGATATCACTACTTTTCAGTGCTGAATTTTTAGATTTCTTCTATTTTTTTTAATTGAAGAGACTTGGCTGGTATTTTTACACGGAGTGTTTTTTATGGGGATATCACTCCTTTTTTCAGTTTATTATTACAACTTGTAACATATTGTGGCACCAAAGATTATAATTCTTTTAAAAAATAAGATTTTGTGATTTGGTTGCTAAGAAAAGTTGTGCTTGTTACTGTGTTAATGCTATAAATAATATGTTACAAAGTATAGCAAAAGTTTCGTTCCAATCGGTCCAGCCGTTCTCGAGTTACGGCATCACTTCCGGTTTTCAAAATGGCGGTTGACATCACTGCCACCTAAAATGTGTATCTATAAATGTTATGTAACATTATAAGCCTTCTGAATATGTAGTTATTGATATAAGAGATGATTTTAGTCAGATTTGTCATTTGTATGACGTCATTTCCGGTTTAGGTTATAGAACATTTCTTCTTCCACTATTGGTATTCCTTATAGATGACCTTCTAAATCGATTATGAATTTCCCCCAGTAAAAATCCATTTATAAAAATCAATAAAATCACTAATCAGTAAATAAATTACATCAAAACTAAATTAGCAGTATCATTTTTATTGCCAATCATCTGAAGGTAATTTATATTCAATAAAATCATATTTATTTTTGATACATCCATTATTCTTTATGATTATACATTTTAGAAAAAAACAACGGAAAGTACATCAGTCATATAATTTCTTTTTCAGATTTGTGCTTCTGTCCTTGTTTAATTTGATAACGTCAGCAACTCTATACGAGCAATATTACTTCACATCAGATTCTGATGTGAGAGAGAATTTAGGTAAAGTATATTATCTTTGTTGTTTCAATTAGTATAAGAATCCCCCCCGATGGACTGTCACCTTGACGCGGTGGAGGGACTTAAGGGGCCGACTCTCATCACAAGTTGGTCCCAACTAAGTGCAGTCCAGGGTCGACCTAGTCCCATGCCCTCCCCCAATTCGCGGGCCCATCGAGCCGGCCTTCCCCTCGAGATGGTGATCCCTCTGAAATTGGGTCCCACCAGCCCGAAGCCTCCCCTTACCGGTCTGTCCCCATTCTGAAGAACTGGCTTTCCTCCCAGTTTCAGACTCCCTCGGATCGGGCCCTCCACTAATGATCAACAAAGTTAAAAGTAAAACTTAATGTACGCAATATAAACTCGTCGTTGACAGAAAATGTCGTGCCCCCCTCACCCTATTCAAAATGCACCGGCCTATTTGATATAATAAACTATTTCTAATTATTGTCCCCTCTGCACTTGCCCCTGTTCTGCCCCCGAGCAATGTATTCCTGGCGCCTCCACCGATGTTCCGCCTTGGTTACAGTGTTGCGATATCTCCTCTGCTTCTCCCTGATCAAGTCGTGGAGAAGTTTGACAGACACGACGCATGACAACGCCGACCTGGCGAGCATCCACGGAATGCGGGTTGTGTCCAACGTGTCCTCTCTGTGCGTACATTACTGGTTCTTCGTCGTCCGAGGACCGATCACGTACGAGGAGAATATTGAAAAGGTATGTTAGTGTTAGATGATTATTGTTTACAAATTTGAACTATATCAACGGATTTTGAAAAAAATGTGGGTCTGTTAACCGTGAGTTGGTGACAGGGACGGTGCCAGGAATTTATTATTGGGTGGGCAATAAGCGGCGGATTTTTTTTTAGGGTGGGCACAAAGAAATCCAGGCCCCGCAGGGCGTTATTCGTATTTTTAGAACAAGAGAAACGTATTTGGGGCGTTTCAAATACTACTTTCAGGGTAAAACTTGATGGAATTGGAATATCACATAAAATAGGGGTGGAATGTAAGGTTTCCAATTAAAGGTTTGATTTGGTACATCCTACAACTTGAATGCGATGTAGTTTTAGAAAATTATTCAATCTGAGCAATTAGATTACCTACTTATTTCGAATTTATAAAAAAAAAAATTTAACGGAAATAATAAAAGTATTTTTGACTATTTTTGAGTGGGCAGAGGGTAGGCAGTAGACAATTTTGGGTGGGCGCGCGCCCACTTGCGCTCACCCCTGGGGCCGTCCCTGGTTGGTCATGATGTAGGTACGTGATGCAAAATTTCAGCTCGATGGGATAAACGATGCGACTTGTATACCGGCAGGTCGGTGCCAAGAGTGTGATAATAAACTCATAATAATGTTTCACTTTGCAGCGGTATTCATCTATTCTATTCATGATCTTTGCAAATGGAACGTGCCTAATGTCGTGGATGTTCACGATCTCCGGCTTCTTGGCCTGTCACAACTTCCTCAAGGACATCGACAAGAAGAAGGGATTCAAGATGAAGATGCTGTTCGACTCCTACGTCAGCAGATACTTGAGGTAGCACCAGTTGAACTCAACTGATATTAACATGTAGTAGTAAACCGTTTATTAGCATCATGCTATTTTTGCTCAATACATTTCATATGGACTAAAGCAAACAACCTACACGTCGAAATCTCAGCAAGCAAAGGACGAGTGGCGCTGTCCTAGTTGCCGAAAGAAAACGCCAACACCAGGTGCTGAGTCAGCAGAGGTATTTGTTTTTCCAGAGTCTGGACTAAAAGAACTTCTTATTAGCTTTCAAAACGAGGTCCGTGAGGCATTGAAGGGCCTTGGAGAAGAGCTAAAGGTGTTTAAAGGTGACATATTGGCTGAAATCAATTCTATTAAAGTTTCCATTGCTGAACTCAATACATTCAAAACGGACACAATTTATGAAGTGGGGGAGCTTAAAAGTGAACTAATTTCTATGAAAAAGGACATTTTGAAGAAAGACAGTACAATAACTAGCTTAACGGCGCACTTGAACTCGCTGGACCAATATAATCGAAACCGTAACTTCGAAATAGTAAACATTGAAGAGCAGGAAGACGAGAACGTCGAGGAACTTGTTGTCGACATTTCTCGGAAGTTGGGCATCGCTTTGGAGGCCGCGGAGATCGAGGCAGCTCATCGCCTCCCGTCCCGCGACCCGACTCGTCATTCTCGTCCTGCGAATATTATTGTCCAGCTTGCCAGCAGGAAAAAGCGAGACCAGTTTCTCGCCAAGCGCCGTGATCTACATTTATTAAATTGCAATAACAATCCTGCAGAGGGAGAGGCGAGCGCGCAGCCAGGGAAATTGAGTGTTTATTTCAATGAGAATTTGAACCCGTACTTCAAGCAGCTTTTTTGGCAAACTAAAAATTCAGCCAAAGAAAAGGGCTATAAGTATACTTGGTTTAGTCGAAATAAAATTCTTGTCAGAAAAGACGAAAATACCCGTCAAGCTATTTCAATAACATCATTCCCGGACTTGAGTCAGCTCTAATTCTGTTAGGTGTTTTGCATGTTCCAAATATTTGACGACGAACATGATATTGATAACGGAATCCAGGTTTTTTGGAGGTAACCTGCGAAATAAAAACGCGCACCCCGACTGGGAATCGAACCCAGATCCTTCGGGTTTCCGGCCCTATGCTTTAACCATTAAGCTATCGGGACGCATTCTTAATCAGCAGGTTGGGTTGCCATACAACTCTTGCGAGTCCGAGTATAACACCATCCCTAAGTGAGAGATTCACTAAATTTCCCATCATTATCAAAGGAATCCAGGTTGTTGTTGATGACTTAGGTCAGTGGATATTAAGAGAAGGGTTTACAATATTACATGTTAATATTAGATCAATAAAAAAAAAATGGAATGAATTAAATGTGATCTTGAGCAATATTCTTGGATGTTTTGATGTGTTGGTGTTATCAGAGATAGGTTTGAACAATGATTTCGAGACGCAGGTATTTAATTTTCAAGGTTATAATTCTTTTTCATTTGTTAGGGAAATCAAGCGAGGAGGAGGGCTGATATTGTTTGTAAAAGATGATTCAAGTTTTGTTAGAGATAACGTTAAGTTTGTCAGCTTTGAGAACATAAGTGGTGTGCTAACTACAAAATCGGGTTCAAAAATTTGCATAATTGCGATATATAGACCTCCAGCGGCAGACAAATTCAATTTTATACGTGAATTGGAGAATTATATATCACGAATAAAAATTAGTAATGTTGCAATTGTTGGAGATGTGAACCTAAACTTGCTAAATAATAATGATAATATTGTACAAGAGTATGAAAGTGTTTTGGCTGTGAATGGATTTAAGAAATGTATTTATGGAGTCACTCGAGAGGAGCTTTTGGGAAATATTGTAACTAAATCTTGCATAGACCATATTTATTTGCGTTCTAATTATGCAGGTATTTCCTCCTTAATTTACACGTCAAAACTCTCAGATCATTATTTTGTTGGTGTAAATGTAAATTTGCTCAATCGAGAAGAATTTATTGGAAAAAAGCAAAGCCTACCTAAGCAAATATTAAATGAACGTAAATTAAAAACTATACTTGAGTCTGTAGAGTGGGCGGATTTGTTAAATGTGGATGACTGTGTTGAATTGTACGATAAAATAGTAAATAGATTTGATGATTGTTATAAGCGGTCAATGTTCACTGTGTCTAATGTAGGTATAAGGAAGCAAGCAAGGAAGCAATGGATGACTCCAGAGCTGCTTGAAAAGGTGCGCAACCGTGATATAGCGTTCAAAAGATTTAAAAGCTGTCATAGCACCCTAAAGGCTACACTTAAAATTGATTATAATAAAATAAGAAATGAAGTCGTTAGCGATATTAAAAAAGCAAAAAATTATTTCTATCAGATCGAGTTAGAAAGGTCTAAGTATTGCATTAAGGAGACATGGCAAACAATAAACAAAATTATAGGTAAAAGTGGGAATTTGTCTGTTGATGAAGTCATACACAGATACCTTGGTAAGACACAGTCTGATCTGAACATTGCAAACATTTTTGTTGATTCGTTTATTAGTGAAGTAAATAATTTGAAGCATGACTGTCATATGCAAATTAGTAATGAGGCTGAAAACTGTATAATGCAATCAATGTTTCTTCGGCCGGTTAGTCCTGGGGTGGTGCAATCTATCATTAATGGAATGAATGTAAGTAAAGGACCTGGAATTGAAGGAATCAGGATGAAGGATTTAGTGTTGGTTGCCGAAAAAATAAGTCCTGTGTTGTCAAACCTGTTTAATTTATCTTTCAAAAGGGGTATTGTGCCTGAGAAACTAAAAGTATCTATTGTGCGTCCTGTTTTTAAAAAGGGAAACCACTTGGAATATAGCAACTACAGGCCTATTGCGATATTACCAGCGATTGAAAAGGTTATGGAGCGTTATGTAGAAGAAAAATTGTCACATTATTTGAAAACTTACAATAAAATAAATTCCGCGCAGTTTGGGTTTCAAAAGGGGAAAGGAACAGGGAATTTGTTATCATTATTTTCAGACTACATAAATAGCAAGATAAACAATAATATGCACATTTTAGTTATGTTTATTGACTTTACAAAGGCTTTTGACACTTTAGATCATAATAAGCTGATAGCGGCCTTGCAGAGAGTAGGGATAAGGGGACCTGTATTGCAATGGTTTATGAGTTATCTTTTAGATAGGCATATAGTTGTTAAAATAGGTCAAAATTATAGTGTTAAAAATAAATATGTTACAGGTGTACCGCAGGGATCCATTTTGGGCCCTATATTATACCTCCTTTATGTTAATGATATCTTCAATAGCGTTCGTATGTGTAAAACGCTTATGTATGCTGATGATACAGCATTAATATCAGTTCATAAATCTTTAGAGATGGCTCAGCTTTATCTTCAACGAGATTTTAATAATATAATCAAAGTGACACATGATAGGAAGTTAATAATAAACTGCTCAAAGACAAAAGTTATGCATATATGTTCGTCTGCCAACAGTAACAGAAACAGTTCCGTAAAAATAACGTTTCATTCCAATGATTGCTTGCACGCCCCGGATGAATACAATATGGATGAGTGTACAACTTGTGTAGATCAGATTGAGGTTGTACCTAATCATGTGTATCTGCGCATGGTTATTGATGACAGGTTTTCATGGAAGCCTCATATTGATCGTTTATGTAAAAGATTGCGTTCGTGTGCCTTTCAAATATTTAATTTAAAAGATATCCTTCCTCTATATCTACTAAGAACAGTGTACTATGCTTTAGCTGAATCTGTAATATCTTATGGTATTCTTACTTATGGAAACGCATCAGACGTTCATTTAAAGAAAGTTGCAAATTTGCAGAGCAGAATTGTAAGGAGCATAACACTGGAGAGTGAGATTCTTCATGAAGGCATTAACACTCATTTTCAACAAGCCCAGATATTACCTTTTGAATATTTAAGACGTTATAGATTTGTATTACAATATTATTTTGATAATGATAATAAAGTGTGCTTAAAAAGAAATCGAGAGACAAGGGACGCTATTCAAAATTTAAATCAGTTTCAGGTGCCACTTTTTAATAATAAACATGGTAAGAGAACGCTAGCTTATGAAACTCCAATTATATTTAACAACATTCCGTTTAATATGAGACAATATACAAAGTTTAGTGAAGTAAAAGTAAATATTAAAAAACATTTTCTATCCTTGCTGCAATTATAGTTTGAAAGTTAAAAATATAACAAAATTTATCGATCTCTCTCATCTCTCTCAATCGCTGCGATCTCTCTCATTGTTGTGCTCTTGCACAACTTGCTCTTGTTGTTCAGTTCAATTCAATTTATTACATCTTGCAAATAATATTATAGGTACTACCTTCTCTCTCTGTGCATTTTATTTGTATTTATATTTATATTTATTTATATGTAACTAAAGTGTATATCAATGTGTTAATTATATATGTGTTATTTGCCACATTCAAGTCTCAATGGGGCTTTGTGGCTGCGACCAATTTTGTAATTATTTGTATTTGTATGTTATTTTTGTAAAATAAAAAAAAAAAAAAAAAAAAAATATATTGAAGTTGTGGATCGGAATCCTCGATGTCTGTAGGCGCCAGTGTTTTGTTTGTTCCATTTGGCGACGTGCTGATCCTGAAAATGATCGTCTTCACCACGTTTAGGAGGTGAACAAGTAAGAACGGTCCTTTTCAACAGAACTTTGGCAGTCACCGATTGGCGAGAATTTTTCTGGCAAAGACTTCGTAAGTTTTTTTCACAGTCTATGGGACATTTATGGGACGTAAATTGACTGTGACAAAAACTCTAATTACTTACTTATTTATACAAATATAACTCTGATTTAGAAGTGTAGTATACATACTGTGTTCTGACAGCTATTACATCAGTAAAGTGAAGGATATTAACAGTATAAAATATGATCTATTTCGAATTTAAAAAAACGTTTTTTTTTTAACTCTAGAGGGTTTTTACGACCCCAATTTCCTCCCAGAACCACCGTGAATGACATTTGAAAACATAATGTAGTGGATCAACCATTTACTTCACTTCAAAAATGTTAAAACTGAAATTTTATTTTTAAAAAAAGTCCCATTTACCTACGAAGTCTTTGCCAAAAAAATATTCGCCACCGTTGAAGAAGGAAGCATAGTGTAGTATCAGTACAAGCTCCGACACATTATAAAAATGGTCCTTCAGCCTCAACAGATCGCCAACTGAGCAAACCATGTCACTTCCATCTCCATCCACAACATATTCACCTGTATTGAGACGTCGATGTAAATGCAACGCGTGTTTCTCTCCTGCAGACTGACTCCTTGCCTCGCGCTCCTCATCTTGTTCGTCGTGAGTTTCTATCCTCGGATATCAACAGGTCCCACGTGGTTCGCCACTGTGGAGTCCGCTCAACACAACTGTCTCAAATACTGGTGGACCAACCTCCTCTACGTCAACAACTACGTCGGCGTTGACGAAAACGTACGTTGAGATTTGTCGAACTTTATTATAATTTGAATATTGGGTTTCCATATGTGATTTTACAAGTACATGCTTCTTTTAGGTTCGCTTTTAGATTAGGCTGAGCATTCATTCAATTAATTCCACCACATGATCAGTCTGGTTGAATTTAGGTTGTTACTTGGCAGATTTGAAAAAATAATTTTGATGCGGCATTTAGCGAGAAAATAAAAGCTTTAAACCAACAAAGAAATTAAAGATGTCAAGTAACAACCCTAAGTTTGTATTTTATCTAACTATGATTAAACATTGTAATTTTTTCGTCCACAGATTTCGTCCAATCGTATCCACAAAAGTGTCTGCAACAAAGCACCTCGACCAAGGTGCATATAACTTGATTTTGTTCCAGTGTCTCCTGCACGGCTGGTTCTTAGCGGTCGACTTCCAGCTGTACTGCGCATGTCTGGCACTAGTTGGCATCATCAGCGTGTATCCCAGAAGTATGAAGTATGTTCTGGCAACGGGGATGTTCTTGGGAATTGCGATTACATTCATCCAAACATATTTCACGCAGGAAATAGACCCAGTGATGCCCATCACTCCAGAGTAGGTTTACATACAGCTTTGCCATTGGTTGACGTGGAGTTAGCGAGATCCAATTGGCTCACAATGTTGCAATACTTTCAGGACGATACGCGCAATACCAAAAGGCTCGACGTACCAACTGTCTTATGTGACTACTCAGCACTATCTTGGGCCCTACATGGTGGGAATCATTTTGGGATATATATACAAATACACCAAGGACAATAAGATAACCATGTCGACGGTAAAGTATTATAATAGATATCTCTTACTAGGAAAACGCGCATTGTAACGCGTTGATGAGCGATTTGAGTGTATTTAATTGTAAAAAAAGAAAAGTCAGTAGGTACTTCAATTTATAAGAAAAAATGTACACAAAAAGTCAGCGCCGCGTATTTTTTTGTATTTTGTCTAACCCTTGTATTTTGATTTTAAAATTTTGCGAGAAAATTGAGTTAAAACAAAAATTAAACGATATAAGAAAATTAAAATTAGAAGAGTATAAAATAGTAACTAAAGTGACAGTGATTGGGGGAAGCAACCACAATTTAGAATAGAGTATCGTCATGATCTAGCAATGAAAATTAAATCATGTGACGATAACGTAATTCATCAAATCACATTTTAGAAGTTTACACTCAACAAATGATAAAACGGTATTTTAAAGAAATGGATTGGCTGAAAATAATTTGATGGTATCATCCGATTAAGTCTATGCTAACTCATCATTTAACTCTAGTAGGTGAGCTCTGATTTCATTAATAATAACAAGGATTGATTGTCAAGGAACCTGACCAGCAGCCAATCCGTTTGGTAAAAGTACCGTTTTATGATTTGCTGGGTGTACACCCACCTCCAAGTGTTCCTACCGTTTTATACATTGTGCTAATGGCGTGCGCAGGAGAAAATATAATAATGATTGTGGGAGGGGGGGGGGGGGGGGGGTAGAGTATCATAGAGTATCATCATGATCTAGCAATGATGGGGGGCACTCGCCCTCCCCCCCCCCCCCCCCCAGGTATGCCTGGATTCAACACTGTTCTCATTGCTTTCTGCTTTTACTTGACAGTGAGTCCCGTGTTTTATGCTGGCAGTTATTTTAGACACGATGCCGTCATTGGACATCGGACTTGCCCCGCTAAGCAAGTTACCCCGTCCTGCTGGCACCGCCGCTCAATTGTCCGCGACCACTTATTTGGAAGTCCTTATTCGTGGCTAACCTACTTCTGGGGTGCGATCATGTAAAATGACAACTTTCTTGTCGCGTGACAATCTTCTCATCTCTATTGATAAGAAGCTTGTCACAGTGACAAGAAAGTTCTCATTTTACGTGATCGCATCCCTGTAGGCCGTTCCCCTATCCGCAACCCGGGGACGCGCTCGGAAGCCCAGAGCAAGGCAGAGTTCGCATTGCCTCACCGAGAAAAAAAAATCTCAACAAAAAGATCAATTCATCTTATAAAATACACTTAAAAACATAACACTCATAAGGTACACTACAATTATCAAATACATAAAAAAAAATACCATCCGGCCCTCCTCAGCAAAAAATGTCCATTCATATAAAATACACTAAAAACATAAAAATAAACTCAACAAGGTACAATATAACTAACGAATACATAAAAAAAAATACCATCCCGGTCCTCAGCTAAAAAGATCAATTCATCATATTAAATACCTACACTTAAAAACATAACACTCATAAGGTACACTACAATTAACAAATACATAAAAAATACTATCCTGGCCCTCCTCAGCAAAAAAATTTCCATTAATCATATAAAATACACTAAAAACATAAAAATAAACTCAATAAGTACAATACAACTAACAAATACATAAAAAAAATACCATCCTGGCCCTCAGCAAAAAATCCATTCATCATATAAAATACACTTAAAAACATAAAACTATACTCAATAAGGTACACTACATGTAACAAATACATGAAAAATACCATCCTGGCCCTCCTCAGCAAAAATATATCCATTCATCATATAAAATAGACTTAAAAACATAAAAACACTCAATAAGGTACAAAGCAATATCAAATAAATCTAAAAGAACATCTAATCCGCCTACTCTTGCTTTAATGTCCCTCCTCAACAACCACAATATTTATTCATCCACTCACGGTTCACCAACTCTTCTCTAAACTTCAGATACGTCATCTTCCTCAGCGATCGTCTGACTGAATGTCTTGGAAATGTATTTATTTGTTGAATTATCCTGGAGACGAATCGATGATTTTTATGGATAATCTAATAATGCTAATCATGGTAACAATATAGCAAATAGTAATAATAACTGTGACCGACTGTTGGTATGCATTTAATACAATGAGCACCAAAGTGTGCTGTTGCATTTTATCGACTATTGTTGAAATATACAAAACGAGTATCTTTTTTAATATGTGCGAGATGTAGGTACCTACGTAAATGATAGTTCATCCTCTGATAACGATGAAATCCCCCTCCCCCACCACTGCGGAACTTTGCAGACAACAAGGGTCGTATTTGAACATTCTCTTGTCTGCACTTTGACACCTGGTGGGTGTTGTGGGGGGTAGAAAGTGAAAGCTCAGTGTAACGCGTTGATGAGCGAGCACAGACATGTGCCCAGCCAAACACGATACACGATACGACACAATACGATTTAAACACTCTGGCTATAATAACAGATTCATTGTGTCGTGACTTTCTTACATATGTACTTTTTCCAGAAATCTCTTTTAACAAACCCATACTTAAGGGGCAAACGGCAAACGGAGGCAAACGGAAGCGAACGGGAATCGCACGGTTCGTCAGAGAGGTTTTTTGAAATTTTGTCTTCCCATTTAATAATTTTTAAAAATCAGATAGTAACGACCCATTACAACGTTATAGACTAAATAATGCCGCAAACTGGAGTTCATTATGACCTCTGGTACGACCATAAAGAGTTAAATACGTTTTTTTAGTAAAATAATCGTATTTAACACTTTGAGGTCGCACCAGAGGTCATAAAGTACTCCAGGGTGTGACATTGTTTAGTCTTTTAGGCTGTTATGGGTCGTTACTGTCTGATTTTTTAAAATTATTTAGTGGGAAGACAAAATTTCAAAAAAACGCTCTGACGAACCGTGCGATTCCCGTTCGCTGCCGTTTGCCTCTTAAAATGGCAATAAATCTTGATTGATTGGTCCATCAACCAATTGATTGATTGATTGGTCCATCAACCAATTGATTGATTGATTGATTGAAGTGTAAATGTGCATGGTCTTGATCACCATGCAAAAATACACATTGATTTTCCAGCAATCAGAAGGTAAAATTTAAGCTTAAACCTATTGGAGGATTTTGCTGAAACTTTGTAGGATTTGAGACAATGTAGGTCGCAATGACTTAGCAAAATTTTAAATCGATCGGACCAACCAATCGGAAGTTTTATTTTAATTTGAAACAATCAGCCGATTACAAAAAAATATGGTCTGCAAAGAGATGGTTCGTATGTGTACAAAATTTCAGCTCGATTGAAGAAAAACTGTGACCTGTATAGCCTCAGTAAAAGAAAACAAACAGAGGTCCGTGCCAAAATAGCCAAACGGAGTCACTCGTTTGTTGTTCGTTGTCAATGTGTTGTCAATGATTGTTGTTTTTGATAGAATGTTGCCGCTATTCTCTGGACATTTGGAGTGATGTTCCCGGTGATTGCCATCCTGGACGGCTTCAGTCTGTACCAGCCTGGGTTCGAACCCACGCGTCTGCAGGCGGCGTTGTACAACAGTCTCAACCACCTGTTGGTGTCCCTGGCAGCCATGTTCACGATTACATTAGGATTCATGGGATACGGAGGTGAGAAGATGTTAGATAACCTGCACTCATATTCTCTATGGGACGATACGAAAACAAAACTATCAAATGAAAGATTTAGATTTGATTATTATGGTTTAACGGCGCGCCAACGACAAGTTTATATTGCGCACATTAATTTTTACTTTTAACTTTGTGGATCATAAATGGAGGACATGGGGTAGGGTCGACCTAACGGGCCCGATACGGGGGAGTCTGAAACTGGGGAGGTTATAGCCAGTTCAGAATGGTGACAGATCGGGGGGGGGGGGGGGGGGGAGGCTTCGGTCCGGTGGGACCCGATTTCAGGGGGATCACCATCTCCAGGGGGGAGGACTCGATCAGGAAGCCGCGAATTTGGGGAGTGCATGGGACTAGGTCGACCCTGGTCTGCACTTAGTTGGGACCAACTCGTAATGTGAGGCGGTCCCTTTAGCCCCATCACCGCTTCGAGGTAGCAGTCCATTGATGAGGAATGAAATATTTATCGAAAAATAAATTTATATTCAAACGTTTGTTCTTTGATAATAAGTTTGGATGGAGGTTAAACTATTATTTTATTTTCAACATCTTTGAAAATATATTTAAAATACCTGGAAAATAAAATAACTGTTTGTGAAAAGTACAACGAGAGTGTTTTAATTTAATAAATTAATAATAATCTTCGTTATATTTTCATTCTCTTCTAGTTATCCAATTACATTTATCAGGTTGAAAGAACTTCTGCTCAACACTCTCTTCCTCCTGAGCCATCAATACATGTATCCACTTCTCTTGAACGTCCCGCCATCTTCCAAGCTTGCAAGACCGTGTAAACTTGAGTGGAGATGCTTGGCTTTCCACCAGGTCTACCCAAGCGCTTGTTCAGCTGCCAGCCAGCCATCTTCGTCTCGCGCATCTCCTACTGCCTGTACCTCTCTCACTTCATGGTGATGACTGCACATGGCATGACGCACTGTGGAGGCTGATCTGTACGTGGTCCACTGCTTGGCTTTCCACCAGGTCTACCCAAGCGCTTGTTCAGCTGCCAGCCAGCCATCTTCGTCTCGCGCATCTCCTACTGCCTGTACCTCTCTCACTTCATGGTGATGACTGCACATGGCATGACGCACTGTGGAGGCTGATCTGTACGTGGTCCACTGCTTGGCTTTCCACCAGGTCTACCCAAGCGCTTGTTCAGCTGCCAGCCAGCCATCTTCGTCTCGCGCATCTCCTACTGCCTGTACCTCTCTCACTTCATGGTGATGACTGCACATGGCATGACGCACTGTGGAGGCTGATCTGTACGTGGTCCACTGCTTGGCTTTCCACCAGGTCTACCCAAGCGCTTGTTCAGCTGCCAGCCAGCCATCTTCGTCTCGCGCATCTCCTACTGCCTGTACCTCTCTCACTTCATGGTGATGACTGCGCATGCGGGGATGGTGCGCAGGACTGTGGAGGCTGATCTGTACGTGGTCCACTGCTTGGCTGTTGCGACTGCAGTCTTCAGTGTGATCGCGGCGCTGGCGATGCATCTTGCAGTCGAGCTGCCGTTCACAGCTCTGCGCAAACTCATTTGGGAAGGTCGGTGATGGGCTTGATAAATGAGCAAATATCCCATACTAGGGCTGGTGTCGTATATTGAAGAATTATTTTTGGCATGAAATGGACGTGGAAAAATAAAATTTTACTGCATAAACTAGCAAACAGTTGCTACATTAAATAAGCAAAAATCAAAACGGGGAGGCTGGTTCCAAATGAATAATTATTATTTTGAACTTAAAGGTAACGTCCACAAACGAAACTTTTGCAAGCAAGGTAGGTAGTCCCATAGTCAAAATTATTTATTTCTCATATTAAAAAAAAACTTTAAATTCTTTATTGTGTTTTTTTCGATAATTGGAAGAGTTAATCCAAATATGTAATTTAGTTTAGATGTTATGCATTTTTTAAGATGAAGTGTTACCTATCACTCCGTCCGTCAATAATTTAATCGCTCTTTTCGAGGATAACAACTTTTCAAACACTATATTATTTGAAAGTTTGTCAACAAGTTTTGACATCGTTTTCACACCCCTGAAACGAAGTGTTGCACACATGTTGAACAAACGGTTTTAATGATTTTGGGGGCAATTTATCAAAAAGGGGTCAACTACATGGACCTGGAGGGTAACTCTGGTGCTTCTGAATGTATATTATTATTTCTAGTTGCCCCGGTGGAAGCGCCCAAGGAAAAGGCAGAATGTCATCCGGACTCAGACTCTTCTGAATCCGAGCCAACTACAAGTGACAAATCCGACGACGAAGAGTCCGACGGGACGAAGAAGACTCGAATGTGAAGTTAGGAGTAAATAATTGTGTTCCTCTGGTTATATGGCAGAACATATTCATGATCATTGATCACCAACAGCGTCTATTTATATTTTAACGTCGTTTGTTTGAATGTGTGCATATTTGATTGATTTCTGTCATTATTTTCTGACTATAAGTATGTAGTGTGCAAGGGCGTATTCAGGGGGGGGGGGCCAAGGGGGTCATGGCCCCCCCGAAATCAGGATTTCATCTAAGATTATAAGCACATTTAATTTTATATGTGAAAAAAACACTTAAAAATGGTCAGGTCATGTCAAAAACGTTCCAAAATGGTTAGAATTGAGTTAAAATTCCAAAAAATTTCCGGGGCTGTGCGCCCTGGACTTGTATATCCTAAAGCTTTTAATAAATGTACCTCTTAGACAAATTTTTGGATACTATGTAATTTAGAATTCCCCAAAATAGCTATACACTGCGATTCAAAATTGCACCTAAATGAATGACCTTGGTCCAAAATTTTCTCGGGGGCTGCGCCCCCGAACCCCCTATTTTACGCTGTGCATTTTCAAAATATTAGTAATGTCCGCCCCCCCCCCCGAAATGTCATCCTGGATACGCCCTTGGTAGTGTGACATATTCTATTAATTCTGTGTCGTCAACAACTAAATTAAATTTCACTCGAGCGAGGATGTAATAGTTTAGAGACACTGTTTATTTGTGGGATTGTCTTGTCCTCTACGAGCTCATGTTGATGTGACAGATTCTTTCTCTTGTATTTGTAACTGCTCCAGATTGTATTGCTTTGAGGCATTTGTATGCCACACAAATGCTCTTTCAACTGTCCTAGTTTAGATGTGAAGTGTTATGAGAAACGATGTGAATGAGAATCATGAATAATTTTATTTATGTACACTTTAATTATATTACTTTCACATATGATAATAAAATTACACATCAGGATATTCTTCGTTGTACATTAAAAAATAAATATTTACTTCTTTTCTTACACTTGCTCTCAGTCTATTTTAAAGTCTGACAACTCTAAAAATAAACTGTTTGTATTATTTTCTTATTTCTTCTTACAATATTAATATTATTCGATTATCTTGTATTAGGTATAAACACTTGGCTTCACTGTTGTGTTACGTTAACAACATTAATGCCCGGTCTTTCAATAGTCTGCTAAAGCAGTAGCTAAGTTTTAAACGGTCATTCAAAGATTGTCATTGACAATATAATATAGTCCTAATTGACTGTTTAAAAGTTAGCAAGGATTAAAAAAACTGTCCCTTAGTTAGAAATCGGTAAGTACGAGTACAATTAGTTAACAATTCATTTTTATATTATAATTTGTGCGTGCGAATATCTTTTATAAATGATGAGCTACTGTTAAAGTATAATTTGAAGACCATAACTTTCATTGTAATACTCGAAATGTTTTGAAATGTGTTCGTACACAAGTAGGGATGTGTTTGATTTTAATTCATAAACACGATACTTCGTAGTTTTTAAGTAGCAGTGCCTGGGCTATTGTGGCTTTTAGCTAATTGTGGCTAATGTATAATCCCCATAAAAACACTCTGTGGAAAAGTACAAACATAGTCTCTCCAACTAAAAGAATACAATACACCTTAAAATTAAGCACTGAAAAGAAGTGATATACAAATGGTCAAGTCAACACGTTATAAGTCTACTCATTACTTTTCAATGCTTAATTTTCGAGTTATTTCACTTTTTGTTGGCGAGACTTGGCTGGTATTTTTACACGGACTGGTTTTTATGATAATTGCTTTTAATTCGAGGTCTAGGTCCGAATCTGGACAGTGTGTGGCTAAACTATTACAAAATGGGAAAATCAAATAAAAATATCCAACATCTGTCACCATTTGTGCTGGGGTTTCACTTGATTCTGCCGGCCATGAAATCATGTTCGCTATGACTCTGAGTTAGTTATGTCTGCGCTCAACACACATCCGTCACTCTCCTTACGCTTCATCGCCGGGCGACCTGAAAATATAATGTCACATGTCCAACATCTGTCACCATTTGTGCTGGGGTTTCACTTGCTTCTGCCGGCCATGAAATCATGTTCGCTATGACTCTGAGTTAGTTATGTCTGCGCTCAGCACACATCCGTCACTTTCATTACGCTTCATCGCCAGGGGACCTGGTGTCATGTCACATGTGCAACATCTGTCACCATTTGTGCTGGGGTTTCACTTGCTTCTGCCGGCCATGAAATCATGTTCGCTATGACTCTGAGTTAGTTATGTCTGCGCTCAGAACACATCCGTCACTTTCCTTACGCTTCATCGCCGGGGGACCTGGTGTCATGTCACATGTGCAACATCTGTCACCATTTGTGCTGGGGTTTCACTTGCTTCTGCCGGCCATAGAATCATGTTCGCTATGACTCTGAGTTAGTTATGTCTGCGCTCAGCACACATCCGTCACTCTCCTTACGCTTCATCGCTGGGGGACCTGGTGTCATGTCACATGTGCAACATCTGTCACCATTTGTGCTGGGGTTTCACTTGCTTCTGCCGGCCATGAAATCATGTTCGCTATGACTCTGAGTTAGTTATGTCTGCGCTCAGGACACATCCGTCACTTTCCTTACGCTTCATCGCTGGGGGACCTGGTGTCATGTCACATGTGCAACATCTGTCACCATTTGTGCTGGGGTTTCACTTGCTTCTGCCGGCCATAGAATCATGTTCGCTATGACTCTTGAGTTAGTTATGTCTGCGCTCAGCACACATCCGTCACTCTCCTTACGCTTCATCGCTGGGGGACCTGGTGTCATGTCACATGTGCAACATCTGTCACCATTTGTGCTGGGGTTTCACTTGCTTCTGCCGGCCATGAAATCATGTTCGCTATGACTCTGAGTTAGTTATGTCTGCGCTCAGAACACATCCGTCACTCTCCTTGCGCTTCATCGCCGGGGGATCTGGTGTCATGTCACATGTGCAACATCTGCCACCATTTGTGCTGGGGGTTCACTTGCTTCTGCCGGCCATGAAATCATGTTCGCTATGACTCTGAGTTAGTTATGTCTGCGCTCAGCACACATCCGTCACTCTCCTTGCGCTTCTTCGCTGGGGGACCTGGTGTCATGTCACATGTGCAACATCTGTCACCATTTGTGCTGGGGTTTCACTTGCTTCTGCCGGCCATGAAATCATGTTCGCTATGACTCTGAGTTAGTTATGTCTGCGCTCAGCACACATCCGTCACTCTCCTTACGCTTCATCGCTGGGGGACCTGGTGTCATGTCACATGTGCAACATCTGTCACCATTTGTGCTAGAGTTTCACTTGATTCTGCCGGCCATGAAATCATGTTCGCTATGACTCTGAGTTAGTTATGTCTGCGCTCAGCACACATCCGTCACTTTCCTTACGCTTCATTGCTGGGGGACCTGAAAATAAAAGCATCATGTACTCGCTAAATAAGTGATACGTGATGGAGCCACTTCTGGCAAGATGGCTTTTGGAAACTTTACAGATTCACTTATTTGTTGTTACAGTTCGTGTTTATGAGAAACATTTGAAATTGAAATGAAGTTATATCAGTGTATACTTTTGTAGACATAACAAACAACTAAGGGCCGGTATTACCTTAAGTTTAATCTTCAGATTAGTAAAACTCAACTTGGGAAATGTGGTGATTACCATTATATACTGCAATTTAATTCCAGAGCTTATTTCCTCAGCTAAATTAAATTAACCTCAGGCTACATTTTTAAAGCTATGCCGTAGTACATAATAGTAATACACCACATTTCCCAGCTGGAGGTTTACTAAACTGAAGATTAAACTAATGGTAACACCGGCATCACTCGCCACTTACGTATGTAGTACCACATATGAGTGCAGTCGTGTTCCTTGTTTTCTAGTATACCTATAGGATTCAGTCTCCTATAGGACCTCAGTACCTCTTTGGTAAAGCCATATGAAATAAATATCCTGTATTATTTTTAGCTTACAACAATGAAACACCAAGAAAACAAACAATAAAGATAAATTCAGGACTTCAGAGGCATGTAATGTTGAATGCACTGACCTTCCCACATGAGTTTGCGCAGCGCTGTGAACGGCAGCTCGACTGCAAGATGCAGCCCCAACGCCGCGACGAAGCTGTAGAACATGGAGGCGATGATCATGCAGTGGATGACGTAATAGTCCACCTGCACAGGAGTTCGCGTCCTGCCGGCACCTGCAGTCTGCAGCATGAAGTGAGCGAGGTACAGGCAGTAGGAGAGACGGGAGACCAAGATGGCGGCCTTGCAGCTGAACATCCGCTCGAGGAGACCTGGCGGGGAGAACAGACACTCTTCAAGGTAATGACGCGTTAAACGGCCGAGCGCTTGTATCACCTTAATAAATCAGTTCTTTTATATTAATTTATTAGATCGTTGGCCATTCAGTTAATTAAAATGCATTCCGCGCATTTCGGTTCAAGGGTTGCTCACACCGGTGCTCGCTCATCAACGCGTCATCTCACCTCCCTGTCCCGCTATGACCAATATCGATGACGCAGCGACGGCGAGTGACGCCATCAGGTGGTTCAGACTGTTGTACAACGCGGCTTCTAACCGAGTGTACGCGTAGCCGGGTTGGTAGAACACGTAGATGTCCAACACAGCAGCCAGAGGGACGAGCAGTGACGTAGACTGCAGGATCGCGACGACAACCTGTGGAGCGATGCACGTGAGACAGTGGCAAAGATGCGCTCGGAGTTCGTTTTGTTAAGTGCTGCAAGCGCGAGCGATTTTGCCGCGTGTTGTAGGCACTTTTTTTTGGAAACGATTGGAGACAAAACGATTGACGAAATTATTTTATATTTTGACTTTGTTTTTACCAAGGTTCCATTTCAAGAGCGCATCACAGCTATTCGCGTTTTCGAGCAAAGGGTGCACACTCTAGTGTGAGAAAGTATAACTGCTATAGGTTCGAGACGAGCGTCTAACGATAGAGTTCATCACGTGCGCGCGCATCTTATATACTTGGCTTATGTGTGCTTATGGGTTATGTACACTAAAAGCGGCGAGAACTAGCAGCGTCACTGTAGCGCCGTGGAAAGATGCTGCGCTGGTATACGATGATCCCGGGTTCGGTTCCCGCTCGGGTCGTCCCTTTTTTATTTCGAATTCCCGCAAGTTTGAGTTTGCTCACCCATAGAGTTTTTTTTTTAAGGTTGCCCAGCATAAATTTTTGCCAGAAAAGTTAAATTACCTTTGGAAATAACTTCCACCTTCATTCCCGCACGGTCTGTGGGTGGAGCAGCTTGTATGCTCTCGGCCAATCACGGCATTGATGAACTCTACAATTAGACGTTCGTGACTCGAGTCGTTTTCGTTTCGGCCGCCAATGTTATTGATGTTATCAATGTCATTTTGATCAGAAAGGCAGTATTTATTATCTTCGGAAATAAACCACAGTTATGGCATGGTAAGGAATCTGGTGGAAATGATAAAATGAAGTAATAACAAAGTAATAACGTAAACAACACAACTCACAAGTTATTCCACCTTCACTGACACTTCGATACCGCCATGACGCCATGACACCAAACAACGTCAACAAACCAATGCGGGTCACTGCGCAGTGTAATGGTGGTTATAGCGGCCTGGAAAGTGCTGCCATCTGGTCACCCCGAAAACCCGAATACCTACAGCGAGTTCACCGGGAAACAGAGAAACAGAGAAAGTGAAACAGAGAATCACTTTCTCTGTTTGTCTGTACTGGTCAAAACCGATCGACCAATCTATCTGACATGTATGCGCACACACTAAAGCCAGCCTCTTGAATCTAGTTTTAGAGCAATCTCCTCTGATTGGTTGAAAAGTGATTATGAACCGACGAACCGTTTGTCCGATCAATTTCTAATTTTGCACGATAAATTGATAAAAAAAAATATAAACGATTTACGCAGAGAGTTTTCTTAGTGTGAAATATGTGTGCACTAAGATGTGTTAAAACAATAACCAAGTCGGTACATACCCTTGTGGCACGCTTGACTATTAACGTAGGGAAACAACAGGTATATTATTTCAATCACAATACTCTACCTTGGACAGTTTGATTTCATTGGTCTTCATGTATCTGTAAATGTATCCCAAGATAATTCCGATCATGTAGGATCCCAGGTAATGTTGAGGCATTATTTGAGATAATTGGTATGTCGAGCCTTTTGGTATTTCACGCATCGTTCTGAAAGAAATTCAAACGTTCTTTAAATGTGCATACAGATTTGGAGCTGGCCCACTATTTCATTATTTTTATCAGTGGTGTTTTTTTTAGCATTGAAGAAAACTACGAATGCCTGAAATTTTAGCGGAATTCTTGTCGTCAGTGGTGGATAGCTGAAGAAATAGACAAGGGGCCCTATTCCTGAAAAAAGTGAGAGTGAGTTGAGAGAAACAAAGAGAAAAAATTGTTATCAGCCAATAAGAAGCAACAACTTAGTTTCTATTGGTTGATACCGATTTTCTCACTATCCTTTTCTCATATCTACTCACTCTCACTTTTTCAGGAATAGGCCTGGGTGGGTTGGGATTCTATAATAACTGCAAAGCGTTAGCAATAAGATTTTGCCATAAGCTTTATACGGATTGCTATTCTAGCAGCAATCAAATAGTTGTAATCGGCTTCTAATCTCACCCGAGAAGGCTGTGAATTACATTTGAGATGAGAAGAACTTGTCATTTTATATTCTTACTTAATCTATATCTTTATTTTTATCTCATTTCAACTGAAATAATTCCACTGGCACTAAGATAGCATTACGCCGAAATGAATTCGGTTGAAACAAGATAAGAAATGATATAGAATCAGTACCCTGGTCACTGTACGGAGGTTACCATCCCCAATATCGCCGTCTTCAAGGGGTTAACATTGACAACATACCTCGGAGTAAAGAGCAACGCTGGCTCGATCGAATCCGTGACGTAGGTCTGCACGAATATGATCCCAATCCCCAGGGACATCCCGGCTGCCAGCACATACTTGGTGCTTCTGGGATACACGCTGCAGATGGCAACCAGCACCAGACATGCGCAGTACAGCTGGAAGTCGACCGCCAGGAACCAGCCGTGCAGGAGACACTGTGGACACACATTTACACACTTTACTCTTGTTTAACGTCGCACTGTTCTGCAACGAGGCATATAGCGACGGATGAATGATGGGAGACGTTTTGAGGTATATTTTGTTTACCTTCAATTTCAATTTTTCTGATTTTTTGGCACTTTGGGGTGGGAGGTGTGTGTTCTCAACTTGTTCGGCAGGGCCTTTTCCCGTTTTTTGACAATGCAAATCAAGTTTTAGACGTTTTTGGGGTTATCTTGTTCCTGATATCGCCCCTCCTTGCCTTCCCTTGCCCCCTCCCCTCCCCCCGCCCACCCTCCGATGATGTTGATGAAGAATAGGTAAGGATGGACGGTGGGAAGGAGGACATCGTGATTTCGAATAAGGGAATCGAACCCGGGACCTCAGTTGTGCAAGTCCAGAGCGTTGCACTGCTTGATCTTTTAATGGACAGTAAGCCGAAGCTTATTTCAGCCAGAGTTATCGTGTATAATTTGATATGGGTTTGTCCCTTGCTTCAGTTGTTTCTGCCTGAATCTCCTTTATTGAACATAAGTTGACATTAACATCTGCTTCTCCAGGTATTGTGCATGACACAATTGTTCCTTCTTTGGGATTGACCACACTCAATAAAAAAATCTGAATTATATACTCAAGTCCAATTAAAAAATAACTACTCCTCAATATAGAATACTTCTTCCTAGTATACAAACTTCGACGTACGTTTTCGTCGACGCCGACGTAGTTGTTGACGTAGAGGAGGTTGGTCCACCAGTATTTGAGACAGTTGTGTTGAGCGGACTCCACAGTGGCGAACCACGTGGGACCTGTTGATATCCGAGGATAGAAACTCACGACGAACAAGATGAGGAGCGCGAGGCAAGGAGTCAGTCTGCAGGAGAGAAACACGCGTTGCATTTACATCGTCGTCTCAATACAGGTGAATATGTTGTGGATGGAGATGGAAGTGACATGGTTGTGCAGTTGACGAACAAGATGAGGAGCGCGAGGCAAGGAGTCAGTCTGCAGGAGAGAAACACGCGTTGCATTTACATCGTCGTCTCAATACAGGTGAATATGTTGTGGATGGAGATGGAAGTGACATGGTTTGTGCAGTTGACGAACAAGATGAGGAGCGCGAGGCAAGGAGTCAGTCTGCAGGAGAGAAACACGCGTTGCATTTACATCGTCGTCTCAATACAGGTGAATATGTTGTGGATGGAGATGGAAGTGACATGGTTTGTGCAGTTGACGAACAAGATGAGGAGCGCGAGGCAAGGAGTCAGTCTGCAGGAGAGAAACACGCGTTGCATTTACATCGTCGTCTCAATACAGGTGAATATGTTGTGGATGGAGATGGAAGTGACATGGTTTGTGCAGTTGACGAACAAGATGAGGAGCGCGAGGCAAGGAGTCAGTCTGCAGGAGAGAAACACGCGTTGCATTTACATCGTCGTCTCAATACAGGTGAATATGTTGTGGATGGAGATGGAAGTGACATGGTTTGTGCAGTTGACGAACAAGATGAGGAGCGCGAGGCAAGGAGTCAGTCTGCAGGAGAGAAACACGCGTTGCATTTACATCGTCGTCTCAATACAGGTGAATATGTTGTGGATGGAGATGGAAGTGACATGGTTTGTGCAGTTGACGAACAAGATGAGGAGCGCGAGGCAAGGAGTCAGTCTGCAGGAGAGAAACACGCGTTGCATTTACATCGTCGTCTCAATACAGGTGAATATGTTGTGGATGGAGATGGAAGTGACATGGTTTGTGCAGTTGACGAACAAGATGAGGAGCGCGAGGCAAGGAGTCAGTCTGCAGAAGAGAAACACGCGTTGCATTTACATCGTCGTCTCAATACAGGTGAATATGTTGTGGATGGAGATGGAAGTGACATGGTTTGTGCAGTTGACGAACAAGATGAGGAGCGCGAGGCAAGGAGTCAGTCTGCAGGAGAGCAACACGCGTTGCACTTACATCGTCGTCTCAATACAGGTGAATATGTTGTGGATGGAGATGGAAGTGACATGGTTTGTGCAGTTGACGAACAAGATGAGGAGCGCGAGGCAAGGAGTCAGTCTGCAGGAGAGAAACACGCGTTGCATTTACATCGTCGTCTCAATACAGGTGAATATGTTGTGGATGGAGATGGAAGTGACATGGTTTGTGCAGTTGACGAACAAGATGAGGAGCGCGAGGCAAGGAGTCAGTCTGCAGGAGAGAAACACGCGTTGCATTTACATCGTCGTCTCAGTACAGGTGAATATGTTGTGGATGGAGATGGAAGTGACATGGTTTGTGCAGTTCGAGGATTCCGATCCACAACTTCATGTTAATATCAGTTGAGTTGAACAGGTGCTACCTCAAGTATCTGCTGACGTAGGAGTCGAACAGCATCTTCATCTTGAATCCCTTCTTCTTGTCGATGTCCTTGAGGAAGTTGTGACAGGCCAAGAAGCCGGAGATCGTGAACATCGCTGAGAGGCTAACTGTTCCGTTCAGAAACAACATGGCGATGATATTGGAATATAACTAGAAACAAATAAGCAAATCACAATCAATAAAAAAACAAAACTTACTGATACACTCTGTGTAAAAAAGCAGCCAAGTTTCTTCTTCTGAGAAAAGAAAAGAAAAATATAACTGAAATAGTTATTATTTTTTATAAATCTAAAATTACTGGCGCGAGTCACGTGTTAAAGAGCAATAAGAGAAAGATGGGAGTTTATTTACTGGAAATCAATTATTGCATCATTGACAAACGCTTATTTGTTCGGGATTTGAAACTATAGTCGATGTATTGGCAAAGCGCGCAGTCTCGTGGTAACATAATGCATCAAGGTCAAATGTTTTGCTGCGACGGCTGAAATCGTCTTACATTTTACCCATTTGCAGGGAAACCTGACACAGTACAACAATATGCTTCTACCAAGTCGTATTTTAAACATTGTATACATTCTGATCGTAAACAGAATGAATTATGTCTTTATAAAGCTTTTCCTATGTATGAACTCTCTACAGACCGAGACACCGCCAGTTGTTCTGTAAGGCCGAGAAAGACAACATTGCAAGGTGAGCGCGCAATGAAGTCTTTCTCGGCCTAGCAGAACAACTGACTGTGGCTCCATCTGGTGAGAGTTCCAACAGAGGAAAAACGAACTGCAGTATTCAAGGTTTTCTCACACAAAATGACTTTTCGGCGTCACAACCTGCAGGGGTGTTTAAATGTGCTTACACTCTCAATGTCCCCTTCGCGTGCCACCGGGCCTCTGATGACGAAGAACCAGTAGTGGACGTACATCGAGCACATGATTGACACAACGCGGAACCCGTGAAGACCTCTCAAGTCCACGTTGTCCCGTGACGTGTCTGTCAAACTCCGCCAAGACTTGATCAGTGAGAAGCAGAGGAGATATCGCAACACTGCAACAAGATAAGGGTTTAAGACGGCTGGGTAGTGAGTTTGACCTTGAAGAGTTTTTTAATCGATTTTTATCAATATCTTTTGCCAATGTAATTGTTAACAAAATAAGGCTTTGTACGAGTATTCAGAACAGTCCAATGAATATAATTCATAGCTTGTAATGGTTTATCTAGTGGAGCGGTCGCTCCACGCCAGCCAAGTCGTACGGCGCGCGCACACTCTCATTTAAAAAGGCTGGAGCAACCCACTTTTACTGTAAGCATCAAAGTGGCATTTTCGGCCTACTGGATCTTAAAATTGGGAAATCTCACATTGTTGCGAAATATCTTAATTTCGAGCTATGGCCTACCCTACAACATATACCAAATTTGGGAACAATAGGTTACGCCCTTTGCAAGCTAGAAGACCGTGAAAATCGTGTTTTAGGGCGGTTTTCATAATCATCAGTAATAATCTCAGTAGTAGTAGTAGGCTGGAGCTAAAATCCGGTAAACAGGCCACAGCATAAACGGCTGAACCGATAAATCTCACATTTTTTCCACGTGTGCACTTTTGGCGTCTGATTTAACCTTCACTCCATGAATTTTTTGTGCCGCCATTTTGAAACCGGAAGTGACGTCATATCTCAACAACGGCTAAACCGATTGGAGAAAAAATAGCGCCAAACGATTCGGACGGTCAAGTTTATGGATTATCATTAGCAAAAGACTAAACATTATGTTAACGAAACCGGAAATGACGTAATGATATTTGAAACACATCGATTAGCATTTCGGCGACAAAGGTTGATCCGATTATTTTGATATTAATGTTATGTATGTACTTTTGACGTCACATATGACTTGTTATAAAACCAACCGGAAGCCGCCATTTTGAAACCGGAAGTGATATCATATCTTAATAACGGCTAATTAGATTTGAACGAAACCAGCGCCAAACAATTTAGACGGTCAACTTGATGTATTATCATCAATAATATTTGCAGTTTCTCATACCGAAACCAAAAATGACGTCACACATTTTAAAAATCTCACAAATTTACATTTTGATACAATAAATACTATTTGAGACAGCTTATAATAAGATGTAATCATGTTTAAATTAAAATTCAAGGGGTCAGAGATTTCAGCCGCCATTTTGAAACCTGAAGTATCGTCGTATCTCGAAACCTGGTAGACTGATCGGTACGAATCTAGCGCTAAACGATTCGGAAGGCCATATCTATGGAATAGGAACAGTCAAACTAGATTTTTAATATTTTGAGCCTGGAAATGACGTCATTCAAATTGAAAAATTATTATAATCCCCATTCCACACAATGTATACATATTCAGTAAGCTTACACATTGATTGAAGATATAAATTCTATGTGGCAGTGCAGTAAGTTCAGCGCAGCCATGTTGAAAACCGAAGTGTTTTTTTTCGGTGAAAACCGAAGTGGAACTGGGTTGACCGATTGGAATGATACCTTTGCTATTCTTCATGAAAGACCATTTAAGCAAATATATAGCAGATTTTCATTACTAGTAACCAAATTGGAAATGACGATTTTTTACATGATTTAGAAATTGTTCATTCGATTTGTGTCACAAATTTTAAGAATAAACTAAAAAAAGGAGTGATATCCCCATAAAAAACACTTCGTGTAAAAATACCAGCCAAGTCTCTTCAACTAAAAAAAAACAATATGAAATCTAAAAATTCTGCACTGAAAAGTAGTGATATCAAAAAATTAGCCAAGTCAAAACTTTATTTGAAAATCAAAAATGAAAAAATACTTGGCGCATCGTTTTTTAGGGCATTATAGGTATATTATATGTATTTTTTATATCTGGACTATACTTCTAAACTATTTACATAGTACACGATGCGCCAAGTATTTTTTGATTTTCAAATAAAGTTTTGACTTGGCTCATTTTTTGATATCACTACTTTTCAGTGCAGAATTTTTAGATTTCATATTGCTTTTTTTTAGTTGAAGAGACTTGGCTGGTATTTTTACACGAAGTGTTTTTTATGGGGTTAGATTTACTTTGTCCTACAGACGTTAAGTGCCTGAAAATTAGTAAAATTATGGCACTAAACATCTGTTGGACAAAATAAAACTAATAACTTATTCCAAACTATGAAATTATTTTCATTGAACTGTTCTGAATACTCGTACAAAGCCATATTTTGTTAACAATTACATTGGTAAAATATATTGATAAAAATCGATTAAAAAACTCTTCAAGGCCACGCTCACTACTCAACCCTCTTAATATTACATAAATGTATTGTAGCGGCATTTAAAAATCAATCCTTCAAAGTTGAAGGATTGATTTTTAAATGCCGCTATTATTCAATATGGTGTGCGGAGCTTTTTCAAAACGTAACATGACCACCAAAGTTTAAAATCTAGTTGGAGGTGATGTTGCAGTTTAGGATCAATCAATGTATTTTAAGCCCATTATCACACTATCCAATTCAAGTTGGACAATTTTAATATCTAGTCAATAAAAATGAATTTTGAAAGAATCTATGGAATCCAATTGGTTGAAAAATGAAATTGTCTTATTTGAATTGTATAGTGTGATGCTCTTTAGAACTTTCACCCAAAACTTGATTTCTGTCTTGCAGAAATAAAAATAATAAAAAAAAATTGTTTTTAGAATTTATTTGAAAAAATTATAAATATATATTTTTGTTCACATTTCATTATTTTTTGATATTGTAGCAATGTAATTTCTTTACTTAAATTCGCTGGTTCGTCGCTTTTCGAAGTGAAATGGTATTGCTGGTATGCAGTCGCTGACGTCACCAACACAACCAGGAAGAAACAAGTGAATCTGAAACAAAGTTGAATGAATCATCGTGGACCACAGTAATATCACAATATTAGTTTTTATGCCATATCAGACAAGATTTTCAAGAGTGATTGACATTGACGCTTATATTGAAATGCATATTTGTCCAATATGTATTGTTTAGAAAGTATTTAGCACCGCACCTTGATAAATCGCTTTAGAGCTGTTCTCCAAGGTCTATAGAGCATCTGATGGCACAGCATATTAATGACAATGATATGTTTCTATCTACCTTGCCTCTCCCTACCCCATGAGCAGGTCCGGCCACGTCCAGGGTCGGCTGTCAGAAGTGGTGCAATGCGGTGTCTGGACTCGAACCTGGACTCCCAGACTGTTAGCAGACGATGTGACTAGATCTAGATCCTACCCCATAAGCAGGTCCGGCCATGTCCAGGGTCGGCTGTCAGAAGTGGTGCAATGCGGTGTCTGGACTCGAACCTGGACTCCCAGACTGTTAGCAGACGATGTGACTAGATCTAGATCCTACCCCATGAGCAGGTCCGGCCACGTCCAGGGTCGGCTGTCAGAAGTGGTGCAATGCGGTGTCTGGACTCGAACCTGGACTCCCAGACTGTTAGCAGACGATGTGACTAGATCCAGCAACACTGTTTGTGTCTCTCTCGCACTCATGTTCCTGGATACACACATACCGCTGTACAGCAAGTCGCGCCGGAAGTTCGTCTTCACAACGTTCTTCTTCTGCAACCAGAAATACAAAACTCAGGTGAGATTCAGTAGTTAACCTGAATATGTAACAACTTCTATATTTTTCGATCCAATAACGGATCCAAAATCCACAACTCCAGTCACTTCTTCCCCGCTTTTGGACAACTTGGAGTTCCTCAAGGCTCAGTTTTAACCCCACTCCTTTACATTGTATGTCTTCATGCCCCGGTGGTTCATCCGTCAGTTCTTGAGTCGCAACACAACTACCAAATTGAATACTATTTCCTCTCATCTGCTGTCGCTAACCTGGATGTTCTGCCAGTATTCTGAGGAATGGTCGAGCGGCCATATTTGAAGCTCTGTGTAGCAATATTTCGCCTGATGCTCGATGACACATTCGTCGAAGTTACCCAACCGATAGCGCGATCCGGTCAACACATTATCCTTCTGCAGCTCGTCTGTGTTACAAAACAAATACGAGTAGGTAATTAGTGGCTAAAATAAACATTAAATCAGCACGCTCTTCTAGTTTTCAACACAACCCAATCCCGTGTCAACCCAATTTTTCAATAAAATCTTTATAAAACATGAATACGTACCCGATTATATTTTAGTAAAATATATTATCTGTTATATATTATATATTATATTATAATATAATATATAGGATTAAGTTATAAATTAGACTTGGTACTTCATTCGCCTTTTCTTCATGAACAAAACGAACTCAAGGAAAATAATGTAGTGTGTACATATTATGGCGTCAAGAGCTTCCAAAATGAACACGAAAAGAAAAGAAGAAATATATTCGGAAGAAAATTTTGAATGTCAAAATGGTCAGGGTATATAATATACAACATTTCTAGAATTAGGAAAGTACCCCTTTTAGTGCAGTAGTTTGGTCAATAAAGTGGTCGAATTGGAAGACGGTCAATTGGAGGTTGGTGTATTGTTAAAAAAATTGCTCCATGTTTATAGGAGGGGGGAGCCAAACTAGCTTGAATGCATTGCTTTCTATGTAAAAAGCTCCTTAATTCCCCCCCCCCCCAGCACCTTGCGGGTCCGGGGCAAACGGCCCCGGAAATTTGTTTACTTTCAGTAATGAATTTGATGCATTTCTACGCGATTTGGTGAAGTGGACAAATTAGCCATGGGGGATTGAACTATCTTATATTCCCCATCGGGGGATTCCATCCCCCCGCACCCCCGCCACCCCTATCGACCACTGCACTCGAATCACCTTAAATCTGTTACCTCTATTAATAATAAGTGCACTTTGCTCGAGATTGCCTTGCACTTGCACTTGCACCAGAACCATTGCCAACCAGACGACGCGGTACGCATGCGCTGTAACCATGGCAATGACTCAACTGACCACCAGAGAGGTCGGAGCTTTGTGCCTGACTGACGCAGCTGTAACCATGGCAATGACTAACTGACCACCAGAGAGGTCGGAGCTTTGTGCCTGACTGACGCAGCTGTAACCATGGCAATGACTAACTGACCACCAGAGAGGTCGGAGCTCTATGCCTGACTGACGCAGCTGTAACCATGGCAATGACTAACTGACCACCAGAGAGGTCGGAGCTTTGTGCCTGACTGACGCAGCTGTAACCATGGCAATGACTAACTGACCACCAGAGAGGTCGGAGCTCTATGCCTGACTGACGCAGCTGTAACCATGGCAATGACTAACTGACCACCAGAGAGGTCGGAGCTTTGTGCCTGACTGACGCAGCTGTAACCATGGCAATGACTAACTGACCACCAGAGAGGTCGGAGCTCTATGCCTGACTGACGCAGCTGTAACCATGGCAATGACTAACTGACCACCAGAGAGGTCGGAGCTTTGTGCTTGACTGACCAGTACTCGCAAACAATGCCAATTCGCAATTGTAGGCTAGAGAGTATATTTGAGATTTATTATAGAGTCATTGTAATTCATAACATCTTATTAGAAGTCAGTGCTGTTATTTAAAATGCAATATATGATTATTTAAATTACAATGTATGGTTATATCAATTTTAAAAGACGAATGTGGTTAATAAAATACAGAAGAGATTATATACCTGTATTGGTGTACTATTTAAAACCACTAAACTCTTGGAATCCTGGTATTAAAATCAAATTAAAAACCCATTAAAAGCTATATTTCGATGGTTCGATTCCGATCATCTTCATCAGGCAACTGACGACATTCGCCAGCTCCCCCCCCCCCCCCCCTTCCAATAACAATCAAAAGTCTAGAACCCTCAAGACGAACAGTATAAGGAGTTGAGTGTGTTTGTAAGGTCTAGATTAACTTCCCATAACTCGAAGCATCTGCATTTGTACGGGTTGCCGAAAGTCCACAAGAGTGGGCCTCCTCTGAGGCCGATTGTTACTTCTCGGGACTCTCACTGTGCTAGAATAAGTATAATATTGTTTAACGGCACGTCAACGGCGAGGTTATTTTGAGTACATTAAGTTTTTATTTTTAACTTTGTTGATAATCAAGGGAGGTCTTGGGGAGGGGTCGACCAAAGGGAGCCCGGCCCGGAGGAATCCAGCACTGGTGGGAAAGCTAGGCCGGAATGGGGACAGACCGGGGGGAGGGAGGCTTCGGGCCGGTGGGACCCGATTTCAGGGGGATCGCCATCTCGAGGGGGGAGGCCGGCCCAAGGAGCCCGCGAATTTGGGGAGGGCATAGGTTAAAGTCGTCCCTGGACTGCACTTAGTTGGGACCAACTCGTAATGTGAGTTGACCCCTTTAGCCCCACCATCGCGTCACTCCATTGGTGAGGCTAACTGTACTTTATAATCCAAGTTTTAGCTTGATATTTTGACACCTTTGGGAAACAGTGGAGCATATTTTGTATTGAATTCCAAATCATTGGTGGATGCACTGGGGTATCTTTGGATCGGATGGGAACTTAATTAATAGTCGGGTTTTCTCTAGTGAATCACAATACCAGCATACATTAGTAATAATCAAACAAGTTAATATCTGTTATTTGAAGCTCTGTCAAGGGCAGGAGCGGAGTGGATTGCTTAGTCAGCGACAGTCATCAGAGCGTTGCCATGGTTTCAGCGGTACATTATGTCGTCTGGTTGACATTGCTATTGAGCCAAGTACAAAGCGAAAGTGGACTTCTTTTAATGAAAGGTAATTATTTTACACGTCTCGTTCTTGATGTATACGTTATTATTATTTTTTGTTGTCTTTCTAATCAAATATAGACTTAATTATAAAGAATACAATTATAATACAGTGATTAATTTTACATTACAAGCAAATACCACATTCCATATTCGCAGAGAAATTGATAACGTTAGATCTTCATGAAGTTCACAATTTTATCATTTTTATAGTAAGCAAAAGACGCGTACTACCGCAATTGAAGTAGCTTATTAACAAGAAAAAACACAGCAATATTAAACACAGCGGAGCATACATTACATAATTTTGCGTCGCATTATGTGACTTTTTGACACTCACCCAGTCATGATTGTTGGTATGGTACAGGAAATATCAAGAAAATTATACCAATTAGTTAAAAATGCTTACTAGACTCATATTTCATGACATATCTTAAAATACTGTAACATGCCTTTTTCTACATTATACAAGATCCTACATTTGAATTCTGTGGACGAAATTTTATGGAACAGAATTGATTGTGCTTTTTTGTCACATAGACGAGCTGCAGAAGGATAATGTATTGACCGGATCGCGCTATCGGTTGGGTAACTTCGACGAATGTGTCATCGAGCATCAGGCGAAATATTGCTACACAGAGCTTCAAATATGGCCGCTCGACCATTCCTCAGAATACTGGCAGAACATCCAGGTTAGCGACAGCAGATAAGAGGAAATAGAATTCAATTTGGTAGTTGTATTGCGACTCAAGAACTGACGGATGAACCACCGGGTCTTGAATACACATAATGTAAAGGAGTGGGGTTAAAACTGAGCCTTGAGGAACTCTAACCAAAAGCGGGGAAGAAGTGACTGGCGTTGTGGATTTTGGATCCGATATTGAATTGAATAATATAGAAGTTACTTTTTCTGATTAATTAATGAATCTCACTTGAGTTTTGTTTTTCTGGTTTTAGCAAAAGAACGCTGTGAAGACGAACTTCCGGCGCGACTTGCTGTACAGCGGTGTGTGTGTATCCAGGAACATGAGTGCGAGAGAGACACAAACAGTGTTGCTGGATCTAGTCACATCGTCTGCTAACAGTCTGGGAGTCCAGGTTCGAGTCCAGACACCGCATTGCACCACTTCTGACAGCCGACCCTGGACGTGGCCGGACCTGCTCATGGGGTAGGATCTAGATCTAGTCACATCGTCTGCTAACAGTCTGGGAGTCCAGGTTCGAGTCCAGACACCGCATTGCACCACTTCTGACAGACGACCCTGGACGTGGCCGGACCTGCTCATGGGGTAGGATCTAGATCTAGTCACATCGTCTGCTAACAGTCTGGGAGTCCAGGTTCGAGTCCAGACACCGCATTGCACCACTTCTGACAGACGACCCTGGACGTGGCCGGACCTGCTCATGGGGTAGGATCTAGATCTAGTCACATCGTCTGCTAACAGTCTGGGAGTCCAGGTTCGAGTCCAGACACCGCATTGCACCACTTCTGACAGCCGACCCTGGACCTGGCCGGACCTGCTCATGGGGTAGGATCTAGATCTAGTCACATCGTCTGCTAACAGTCTGGGAGTCCAGGTTCGAGTCCAGACACCGCATTGCACCACTTCTGACAGCCGACCCTGGACCTGGTTGGACCTGCTCATGGGGTACGTCAAGCTCATGGAAGTGGGCTCGACCCAAGGACACCAGTGTGTAGGAATGAACACTCGTACTCGTAACGCACTATTGCATTATAGTTTAATTGTTTTTTATTTTGTTTGCAGGTTGGTGTTGCTAATGTTGCTTGTTTTGGTGACGTCAGCAACTGTTTATGAGAAATATTATCACATTCTCAAAACTGACAGTCGACTGAAACTGGGTAAAGTAATTTTTTGATAATAAAATTAATATGACAGGGTATATCACACAGTGAAAACAGTATGCAAATAACAAAATCCGAATAATCACAATTTCGAAGTTGAGATCGTATTGAGGGAAAATGGTTTGTTGTTGGAGAGTAAAATGTTAAAATTCGGCTGTACTCAAAGGTTTTTAAACATTGGAATTAATATTTCCTAAATATCGATATAACTTTTGAATCATTCTAGCATGAAGAAGGTGGTGCATTCTAGTTACGACAGATGGGGAAAATAATTTTCATTGCTAATTTTCAATTCGATCTTATCATGGATCTTAACATGGATCTTAACAATGGATCTTATCATGGATCTTAGCAATGAAAATATGGAAAAAAAAAAATCAGATTTATCACGAGTTTGGGCACAAATGTATTAACAGGTTTGTCTTTATATTGCTAAACCTACTAAAAAATTTGCTACGCTAATATTTTTTCACATTTCTAGTACATTGAATAACCCGAGTTTTAATAATATCTTTGGTTTAACCTTTTACTCTCCAATCCAGAATTTCCCACTTATCTTTGAAAGCTGTCACTGTTTTACAATACGGGTGTGATATCTCTCATTCTATTTCACAATTTAATATGCCGGGATGCCTTACATTCTACTGATTTGTTGTGCCAGGATAACTCACATCCTACTTGCCACAAATTCTTTTCCAGCGTTGCGATATCTCCACTGCTTCTCAGTGATCAAGTCCTGGAATAGTTGGACAGACACGAGACATGGCAACGTCGAGTTGAGTTTCATCAGTGGATTCAGAGTCTTGTCCATTGGCTTCTCATTGGTTCTTCATTACTGGTTCTTTGTCATCAGAGGACCAATTACAAACGAGGAGGATATTGAAAAGGTGAGATTTGACGAGTAATCTCGCTGTAAAAATCATAGAAGGATCGTTCAAAAGGCGAGATGTCTGCGATTGGAGCATATTATTATATCCGTGCTCATTGGGCGAGAGTTTTAAGAACATTACTTTCGTTTGAACGAAAAATATTTAAAGCATTCTGCCTATAGTTCCTAAAACAAAATCTCATAAAAAAATCATCATTGAAAAGTAGAGATGTGACAAAAGTTCACTTCATTCAAAAACTAATTTTGAAACCAAACTGTGTGTCGCCTTAGCGAATGACGTTGCCTACAGAAGAGAGAAAATATTGTGTAATATTGTGTGTAATATTGTGTAAATACGGTGTAAATATTATTATATTAATTTTTGTTTTAGATTTTTCAGATTTGTTTTTAAACAACAACATTTAAATTGTTCATCATCGAAAAAAGCAATATGGCCGTCGGATACCGCCGTGTTTTAATTTTATTTATTTAAACATCTTGCAATTAAAATTAAAAAATTTATGTGGCAAGGAAAACAATCACAGTAAACCACAAAATCACTTCAACAACTTCCAATTAAATATAAACTATAAAACATCAGCATCCATCCCTTATCAGTTCCTTATGACTTCTTCTGTCATCCTGTTTGTCTCCCTGTGACTGCCTATTATTCCATCTTGCAGCGGTACTTGGAGCCCACTGCCATCTTCATGTCGATGCTCAACGACCCTGTCTTGCTGGCCGGAATGTTCACGATCTCCGGCTTCTTGGCCTGTCACAACTTCCTCAAGGACATCGACAAGAAGAAGGGATTCAAGATGAAGATGCTGTTCGACTCCTACGTCAGCAGATACTTGAGGTAGCACCTGTTGAACTTGAGTAGTAAGGATATCAGCAACACATTGTTTTGTAAGATTACTAATTCACGAAATCATTAAATTAAATTTTACGGAGTGTGAAAGGAGTGACGAAGAGCGATTTTGATAATAAGCACAAAGTTAATAAAGATTTGGGTGTGGACGATTGGGATTCAAGTTTGAAGGGGATATTTAGATATTAGGAACATTAATAGAATAGATACTGGATGAATGACCAGGCGGGAGTTAAAAGCCGAGAGTGTTATAAGAAAGAAAAGTGCTTGAAGGACTGGAGCCTTTTTTTAATTGCTTTTGCTAATTGCTTTTTATTGCTGTTTGCATGGAACAGCATTGTAATTCTAGGATTAAACATTGAATGCCGTCTTGTTTTTGTAAACATACAAAATAAAGATGCTGACTGAAACTGAAACTGAGCAGTATTTGTAATGGTGATGAGGCTGGTGAATGACGAGAGTGAAAAGAAATTATTATACCCACCACAGCTGCAAATCTCTGACGTCAGGCGAATGTATTGTATTGTGTATTGTTTATTGCATTTATTGTAGCCATACTTTATGTTGAAGACACTTTGAATAATAAATAAGTACCTTTATTTGTCTGTTCTTTGACCCAACATTTATGTAACCAGGTTCGCATTTAGAAAAATCGAGACGAAAATGCAACGCGTGTTTCTCTCCTACAGACTGACTCCTTGCCTCGCGCTCCTCATCTTGTTCGTCAACTGCACAAACCATGTCACTTCCATCTCCATCCACAACATATTCACCTGTATTGAGACGACGATGTAAATGCAACGCGTGTTTCTCTCCTGCAGACTGACTCCTTGCCTCGCGCTCCTCATCTTGTTCGTCAACTGCACAAACCATCTCACTTCCATCTCCATCCACAACATATTCACCTGTATTGAGACGACGATGTAAATGCAACGCGTGTTTCTCTCCTGCAGACTGACTCCTTGCCTCGCGCTCCTCATCTTGTTCGTCAACTGCACAAACCATGTCACTTCCATCTCCATCCACAACATATTCACCTGTATTGAGACGACGATGTAAATGCAACGCGTGTTTCTCTCCTGCAGACTGACTCCTTGCCTCGCGCTCCTCATCTTGTTCGTCAACTGCACAACCATGTCACTTCCATCTCCATCCACAACATATTCACCTGTATTGAGACGACGATGTAAATGCAACGCGTGTTTCTCTCCTGCAGACTGACTCCTTGCCTCGCGCTCCTCATCTTGTTCGTCAACTGCATAAACCATGTCACTTCCATCTCCATCCACAACATATTCACCTGTATTGAGACGACGATGTAAATGCAACGCGTGTTTCTCTCCTGCAGACTGACTCCTTGCCTCGCGCTCCTCATCTTGTTCGTCAACTGCACAAACCATGTCACTTCCATCTCCATCCACAACATATTCACCTGTATTGAGACGACGATGTAAATGCAACGCGTGTTTCTCTCCTGCAGACTGACTCCTTGCCTCGCGCTCCTCATCTTGTTCGTCAACTGCACAAACCATGTCACTTCCATCTCCATCCACAACATATTCACCTGTATTGAGACGACGATGTAAATGCAACGCGTGTTTCTCTCATGCAGACTGACTCCTTGCCTCGCGCTCCTCATCTTGTTCGTCAACTGCACAAACCATGTCACTTCCATCTCCATCCACAACATATTCACCTGTATTGAGACGACGATGTAAATGCAACGCGTGTTTCTCTCCTGCAGACTGACTCCTTGCCTCGCGCTCCTCATCTTGTTCGTCAACTGCACAAACCATGTCACTTCCATCTCCATCCACAACATATTCACCTGTATTGAGACGACGATGTAAATGCAACGCGTGTTTCTCTCCTGCAGACTGACTCCTTGCCTTGCGCTCCTTATCTTGTTCGTCAACTGCACAAACCATGTCACTTCCATCTCCATCCACAACATATTCACCTGTATTGAGACGACGATGTAAATGCAACGCGTGTTTCTCTCCTGCAGACTGACTCCTTGCCTCGCGCTCCTCATCTTGTTCGTCAACTGCACAAACCATGTCACTTCCATCTCCATCCACAACATATTCACCTGTATTGAGACGACGATGTAAATGCAACGCGTGTTGCTCTCCTGCAGACTGACTCCTTGCCTCGCGCTCCTCATCTTGTTCGTCAACTGCACAAACCATGTCACTTCCATCTCCATCCACAACATATTCACCTGTATTGAGACGACGATATTAATGCAACGCGTGTTTCTCTCCTGCAGACTGACTCCTTGCCTCGCGCTCCTCATCTTGTTCGTCAACTGCACAAACCATGTCACTTCCATCTCCATCCACAACATATTCACCTGTATTGAGACGACGATGTAAATGCAACGCGTGTTTCTCTCCTGCAGACTGACTCCTTGCCTCGCGCTCCTCATCTTGTTCGTCAACTGCACAAACCATGTCACTTCCATCTCCATCCACAACATATTCACCTGTATTGAGACGACGATGTAAATGCAACGCGTGTTTCTCTCCTGCAGACTGACTCCTTGCCTCGCGCTCCTCATCTTGTTCGTCAACTGCACAAACCATGTCACTTCCATCTCCATCCACACATATTCACCGTTATTGAGACGACGATGTAAATGCAACGCGTGTTTCTCTCCTGCAGACTGACTCCTTGCCTCGCGCTCCTCATCTTGTTCGTCGTGAGTTTCTATCCTCGGATATCAACAGGTCCCACGTGGTTCGCCACTGTGGAGTCCGCTCAACACAACTGTCTCAAACACTGGTGGACCAACCTCCTCTACGTCAACAACTACGTCGGCGTCGACGAGGCGGTGAGGGGGTCATCTTATCTTGTCTGGGACATTGTTTGATGCAAATTGTGTCTAGAAGCTGGTAATATTGTCGACTCAACTAAAATGGTTGTGTATCATTAATTATTTAAATGATTCAAAAGTTATGTCGATATATAGAAAATATTTATCATGGAATTTACCGCTTCCCACTTCTATTTATTTCACTATAAGAAGGATACAAGTCATCTTTTGGAGAAAATGAGAAAGAGATGATATCTCTAATGGTTTGTTTGAATTTAAAAAAAATGCTCTTGACTTTTAGGAAATATTGATGCGAACCCTTAATTTCGGATGTTTTTTTCTTCGAATTGAATAAAAGTGACTTGTACATATCGCTCTTTTCTTTACACTTCGATTAGTTTTGATCAAATAATTAATCACGTCGTGAATTTTCCTAGCAGACTAACTATGGCTTCTGGATAAAATGTTAAACACACACTGACAGAAGAAGTGAATGTCATATTCATACATATTGATACAGTGTCTCCTGCATGGATGGTACTTGGCCGCCGACTTCCAGCTGTACTGCGCATGTCTAGTGCTGGTTGCTCTCATCAGCGCGTATCCCAGAAGCACCAAGTATGTGCTGGCAGCTGGGATGTTCATTGCCGTCGCCGTCCCGTTCACTCAGACATACCTCATGGAGGAGATCGATCCAATCCTCCTCGTCACTCCGGAGTAAGTATGTGCTGGCAGCTGGGATGTTTATTGCCGTCGCCGTCCCGTTCACTCAGACATACCTCATGGAGGAGATCGATCCAATCCTCCTCGTCACTCCGGAGTAAGTATGTGCTGGCAACTGGGATGTTCATTGCCGTCGCCGTCCCGTTCACTCAGACATACCTCATGGAGGAGATCGATCCAATCCTCCTCGTCACTCCGGAGTAAGTATGTGCTGGCAGCTGGGATGTTCATTGCCGTCGCCGTCCCGTTCACTCAGACATACCTGAGTGAACATAAATTATTGTTTAGACACGTCTTAAAATACATAAATATGTTTCATGTGTTTCTGATTTCAAAATAAGTGTTTTATTTTGCTTGAAAAGGCATATTTCTCATTTTTTCTTTTTATGAATCAGTCCCTTTTTGCTATTTGTATTTTTTTTTAATTATTGGGGAAAATAAGAGTTGATTCAAGTTATTGATGTCTTCACAAAATTGCCATCCTCCACTTGGATGACCAACAACGATACTTGACACATTTGACACATTATTCCATAATCTAAGTTAATTTTAATATCTTACTCCAAATTCAACTCCGAAACCAATACATTGAGTAATAGGTATGTTGACGAATATTAAAAAGCATAACACTTCATTAATCCCATTTAGGGATTTATGGTCCTTCTTTAATAGTTTTAAGGTATTATTTGCATGCCTTTTTGGACGTTTCGTAGGTCCTAAACATCCTAGCCCTGTCAAGCCTTCCAAGCTACCAATATTGTTGAAATGTTACAGAAGATAACCCACATTTCATGTATTTCAAATTTAACTTCATTTTGAATTATTTGCAGATCGTTACGTGCAATACCAAAAGGCTCGACGTACCAATTGTCTTACATAACTTCTCAGCACTATTTGGGGCCCTACATGATTGGAATTATCTTGGCATATACTTACAAGTACATGAAAAACAACAAAACACATTTGTCTAAGGTGGAGTACAAATTGCATTACAATGATAAAGTTTGTGTCTGCCAAGAAATAACTGTTGACAATCTATACTAGGTCCATTCTTCTATTATTTCTATGAGTATGACACATACTTTTAAAGAAAGCAAATGCTTGGATGTTCTTCCAATATTAGAAGTAGGTAAACGGTGAAGAGGTGAAGCAGCTGAAGAGATGGATATATGGAAGATCAACGACTTGATTGTTGAATACAGACCAATTGTGTATCTATTTTATGTGCTCAATAAATTACATTTTCATTTTCATTAACAGCGACTGAAAACTGTAAACTTAATTCATATGAATTGATTTTTTTTGCATTTTATTCCAATTATGACTAAAAATATTACAGTATATTATTTCGAATTTGGAATCTCTTCAGACACAATACTAAAGGCTCGTCTTTCATAATTATTCATTTTTAACGAGTGCAAAAGCTTGATACTATATTGTTGTATCCTTTTAGATCGTTCACGATGGCCTGACATTGTCTGCCTCCTTCTTGCCGATGATTCCTCTGCTGGACGGGAAATTGTTCTACCAACACGGCTACGTGTACTCGCGGCTGGTGGCAGCCACATTCAACAGCTGCAACCACCTCCTGGTGTCAGTAGCCGTGTCGGCCGGGATCGTCAATGGATTCTCAGGACACGGAGGTAGGACTAGACACATTGCTGGTGGCAGCCACATTCAACAGCTGCAACCACCTCCTGGTGTCAGTAGCCGTGTCGGCCGGGATCGTCAATGGATTCTCAGGACACGGAGGTAGGACTAGACACATTGCTGGTGGCAGCCACATTCAACAGCTGCAACCACCTCCTGGTGTCAGTAGCCGTGTCGGCCGGGATCGTCAATGGATTCTCAGGACACGGAGGTAGGACTAGACACATTGCTGGTGGCAGCCACATTCAACAGCTGCAACCACCTCCTGGTGTCAGTAGCCGTGTCGGCCGGGATCGTCAATGGATTCTCAGGACACGGAGGTAGGACTAGACACATTGCTGGTGGCAGCCACATTCAACAGCTGCAACCACCTCCTGGTGTCAGTAGCCGTGTCGGCCGGGATCGTCAATGGATTCTCAGGACACGGAGGTAGGACTAGACACATTGCTGGTGGCAGCCACATTCAACAGCTGCAACCACCTCCTGGTGTCAGTAGCCGTGTCGGCCGGGATCGTCAATGGATTCTCAGGACACGGAGGTAGGACCAGACACATTGCTGGTGGCAGCCACATTCAACAGCTGCAACCACCTCCTGGTGTCAGTAGCCGTGTCGGCCGGGATCGTCAATGGATTCTCAGGACACGGAGGTAGCTGGCTAGAGACACATTGCTGGTGGCAGCCACATTCAACAGCTGCAACCACCTCCTGGTGTCAGTAGCCGTGTCGGCCGGGATCGTCAATGGATTCTCAGGACACGGAGGTAGCTGGCTAGAGACACATTGCTGGTGGCAGCCACATTCAACAGCTGCAACCACCTCCTGGTGTCAGTAGCCGTGTCGGCCGGGATCGTCAATGGATTCTCAGGACACGGAGGTAGCTGGCTAGAGACACATTGCAGGTTCACGTACTCTGGAGCAGAAAAGAAAGTAGATTTGAAGTTTGAATTGAATTATAGTCCAAAGAGATCGATACGCTCTTTATTTCGTTCGGAATGACGTCACGCTCGATTCGCTCGTAATTACTTGCTTTATTCAATTTGGAATAGATTCCTTGAAGAATGACAAGTTTATCACACAAAGATATTTTGTGTAATTTATTTCGAGGTCATAAAGATAATACTTGCAAAATTTGATGTTATTTTGAATACGAGTTAGATAGAAATTAGATCTTTGATAGGAAGGACTATACTTTGTGAAAAATATCCGACCGAACCGGGGCTCGAACCTGGACTTATCACTTGCCCGGCGAGAGCTCTACCAATTGAGCTACCCGGTCTGACGGACGTACATTAGAGCTCTCGCCCGGCAAGGGATAGGTCCCGGGTTCGAGCCCCGGTTCGGTCGGATATTTTTCACAACGCACATCCCTTCCTATCATCATGACTCCATGGAAGTTTTCCATAGAAACCTACATTCTTATACATTCTTAGTAATCTTAATTTATTTTCTGTTCCTAATCTCTTCTCTCCACCAGGCATTGCCGGACGGCTGTTCAGCAGCAAGCCCGCCATCTTGGTGGCTCGTCTCTCCTACTGCCTGTACCTCTCTCACTTCATGGTGCAGACCGCGATGTCTGGGACGACGCGGACTCCTGTGCAGGTGGACTGTTACGTCATCCACTGCATGATCATCGCCTCCATGTTCTACAGCTTCGTGGCGGCGTTGGCGCTGCATCTTGCAGTCGAGCTGCCCTTCACAGCGCTGCGCAGACTCATCGGGGAAGGTCGGTTATGCGCATTGAGAAGGAAAATGCTCGGTGCAACGCGTTGATGAGCGAGCTTTCGTATTGCGTGCGAAGTATGCGTTTGCAAGTTGATGCTCTACAGACCTTGGAAAGAGCCAAAACGAAATGCGTGAAAGCAGCTGTTTGTTTTATATTTTTCATATTTCAAACATTTGACGTTCTGGATTCCGAGTCTGTGAACATTTATTAATTGAAATATGTATGAAAAATAAAAAAACAGACAGCTCATTTGACGTATTTCGTTTTGGCTCTTTCCAAGGCCTTTCCAAGAGAAGAACTTCAATTTTTTTTTGCAATTTTGGATTTTAAAAAAATGGGTAAGAAGTCTAATTTATAATTTCTGTTTTCTTTTACCACAGTTTTTCTATCTGCCCACACGGGTATTTATCATCTCTCTTCTTCATCCATTGTGTGCCATATTGTGACAGTTGTGTTCATGTTTTTGTTGTAGATCGTGCAGAGAGGAAGGCGGGGTATGAAGCACTTGGTGCAGACATCTCAAGGGAAGGGAAGAGAGAATGCATGAAGAAGGTGGTGATCTCAACACACACTGCTTCTATGAGGACGCAGAAGTTGACGAGACCGACTTCATGAAGAAAGCCCAGCTGCAAATCCAACGACTGTGTTGCCAATTAGTATATCTGACAAATAAATTACTTATAATTACTGTCGTTGTCATAATTAATTATTAACACATGTCATCTGTGTGTACCCTTGAAATGTTTGGCTTTTAAGAGAGGAAGTTCTAATATATTTATAATCTTAACCTATCATTATGTAACTCACATAGCAAGTAATATTCAATGTTGGATATGAACCTTTTATAGAAAGAATAAATGAAGTAATCAAAAGTTCAATTCACCAGCTGAAGCACTAAAGTGCTTCAGGAGTTCCTTTGATTTCTGCTCATGTGACAGACTGGGATGGATGTAGGTAAGAACTTTATTAACGCATATAGAATCATAGATGAATAACAGAAGTATTGATATTTAATGACTGCTTGCACTACAGCTATCAGTAAAATAAATATGTACATGAGAAGCAGAATGCTGGGAGTCTATTGCCATGCCCATATTATGTAAACGACCTTGAGTATCTACTTATAAGGTGCAGAAGTAGGTAATAACTTTAAGTTATATGTTAATTGCGATGGTCAGTTTGACATAAATATATCTGTTCATCATGAAATTATCAACGGAAAATTAAAAATTATGAACGATTGAGCTTTCACGGGCAAGTGAAAGTGTAAAATACGATTATTCCTCGATAGATTTCGTTTCTAGAAGAACGTGAATAACATTGAGATGAGAAGCTTGTCACCGTGACAAGATAGTTATCATTTTATGTGATCGCATCCCAATGTGGGCAATATTTCATAGTGATTTCAAAATTGCACCTTACACATTTTTTAAATTCTGTAAGTTTGATTTTGGCACAACAACCTAGCAATTGGAAGATCATATTAATGTGTGTACAGAATGTTTGAAGGCATACTATGACTTTGACTGCATTTATATGTAGGTATGTTCATTGTGTTCAGATATTGTTTGGTTTCATAATATTTTTTCTTTACAGAAGAGTTACATTGGGATAAAAGTAAGACAAAAACACTTGATTATGGCATGTGGAAATGAAATTCTGAGCAAATATATCCCAGGCAGAGCAAACGTTGCTTCGTACGTAATACTCGCATGCAGTACGAAGGTTCGCTTATCAACGCGTTGTACTGAGCGTTTTCCTAGGTTTTAGTTCTATATAAGCAAGTGGTAAATATGCAGTTGGATTTTATAAATATTACACTTATAATATTCTGTGACCTTGTTGATGAGATTTAAACAAAAAGATTATTATTCGCGATAAACCCCATGCATGAGTTATATAATAATATATTAGTTCATGGGTCAGCATAAGTTACAAATCTATTTTCTATAGTGGCAGCTTCAGTTGCTGTTTTCACTAAAGGTCGATTCAACTTTTGGTTGATAAGGTTCTGCTCGTGCGCAGAGTCACCAAACATATTTGATAATTAGGTACTACTATTAAAAATTAATTTAAAGGGGGAACTTGGCGCATGTTTGTCAGACTTGAATGAACGCTTTCTCTTCTACTTCAATCATATCTCTGTCTCCACTTCTCTCCATCTTCCTTCATTTCTCCTCTCTCTTCCACATTCCCCGTGATTTGATCCTTCCACATCTCTCTTGGCCTTCCTACTCTTCTTTCAAGCTCTTCTTCGAATCCTGTTCATCTATAATCATACTCCATTTCAGCGTCTCTGTACCAATCTTGGAACTTAACCTTTGTACTCCCATCTAAAAAGTATATTTCTTAAAAACACACTAGCCGGTCACGGCCACATAGAGTTATAATGTTGTTTGTTAAAACATCGCTTTTGTTTTCTAATGCCACTGATTACATGAATCGTCGCCACAAAATCCCGTCGATCCACGATCCGACCGTCCCGCCTGCGGAACCGAACACTTATCGCATGCATGACGTCACACGGCGATAACCTTGAGGCCTCCATGTAACACGCCGCGCCGGCAGTTTGTTCGCACTTCACATGTCACTTGTTGCTGGAGCTGCGAGCATGTTCGTCGGCTGCGAGACGTGCTAGTGTAATCCGGCCTGCCAGTGTTGATTCAGGTCACGTGATGTGCCACTGACGCGACTGACGTGTGTTGATCATGGAGCACGGGTTACATCGGTTGTGCTGGCTTTTGGCTGCGTTGCTTCCAGTGATTTGTGTTGATACTCAGCAAGGGTTAATTTTGATGAAAGGTGAGTAAAAAATGAATAAAAAATAAAAAAAAACGGTTATTTTTGATTGCTAGTAATGTATGTTTGTCGTGAATATGACATCATAGACTTGTAATTCACTTTTTGTGATAAATTTGAGATAGTATACCTACCGCAATTGTACTGAGATATGAAAACAGCTATGCATTTTATTGCACATTATACAATGCAATGAACTGCACGTTTTTAGTTTTCACAAAAGACTCTGCTTTGATTTTTTTGGAGTTTGTGAAAATTCAAAATTTAATTTTGCTATTTTGTTTTCTTCTGAAGAAGCCCAAAGTAGGGACGAAATTTTAAATACTTGTGTGGAGTTCGCGTTTTTTGCTGAGCTGAACGAGATAGATCTCAATCAACTATTACTTGACCAATTTTACACCAGGCTCTTGACCGTGGATAGTTCGAGAGAAAAGAAATCAAAGGGCATTGACTTTGGCAGCAGGACATTTAAAAGATTTTACAAATTAGCAATTACAACCGCGAATAATTTAAAATATTAATATTTACATACAAGTATGTAAACCTCGTAATACTCTTCGCCGATAGCTCAACCTTCTGTGTGTAACACCTGTAGGATTGTTTGGATAACGGAGAAATAATATTTCAATCTAATTGGCCCAGTGGTTTTAGCTTCAGGTGATCGGAATTCTAAACCAAGCCGAAGCCGATGTGTGTTTTAGTAGTGTTTAACGTCGCAAGGTTCTGCAACTAGGCTAATAGCGACTGATGAATGATGATGATGATTAGGGCCAGGATGTTTAGGACATATACCTTTTTAATTTTTTGTTCCAGCACGTCTACAAATGACACATAAATATGTTTCAAGTGTTCATGGCTTAAAAAATAATGTGTTTTATCTTGCCTGAAAATGCCGTTTTCTCATTTTTTAAAATGAATTCAGTCCTTTTTTGCTATTTTACGGTCTTTTTGTCCCTTTTTAAATTATTGGGGAAAATAATATCAAATATTTGTTTCTATAAAATTTCCAGCCCCACTTTGATGACCAACAACGATACTTGACACATTGACACATTCATACAATAATTTATGTTCATTTTAATATCTTACTCCAAATTCATCTCCTAAACCGATAAATCGAATAATATGTTGACGAATATTACAAATATTTCATAGGTCTTTTTAGGGATTTTATGGTCCTTTTTTATAGTTTTAAGGTACAATTTGCCAGCCTTTTAGGACGTTTCATATAGGTCCTAAACATCCTAGCCTTAATGATGATGATTGGGTGATGATGATGAAGAATAGGTAAGGATGGACGGTGGGAAGGAGGCGGTCGTGGCATATCGTAGGGAACCTTCCCAGCATTTGCTCTCGACTGTGGGAAACCACGAAATGTCGCAGTCACGAAGGACGGTCTCTGGAATAGAACCCGTGACCTTCAGAAAGTTACCACCTGAGCCAACTTGATCCATCTTTTCGATGCTAAGGGAAATTATGATGATATCTAGCGCCAATTTTATCTTGATCAGGGGAACGATTTGAGATTATGCTGCGAACAGAGATGTGTGCATTTGATAAAACAGACCCATTATATCCAAATATTTTTAATTACTTTTGTTGTTTTAATTCGGGTGTTTTTTAATGGTTACTTATATTGTTTCCTGGGGCTAGATTCACAAAAGGTTTTAAGCCTTGTTCCGGCATAACTTTATGCCGGTATAGCATTTTAACTACCAATATCTCTCTTACCATGATATTACCATTTTAAAACTTGGTATATTATCATTTTAAATGGTGATTTGTACAATTCAAATCATAAAGATATGCCGATAAAACATGGTAATAGCTAATATTGATATTAGATTTTTTGGTCATAAAGTTATACTTCTTTGTGAATCCAGCCCCTGAGATTTGGATCTGACGCATTTATTACACTAACTAGTGAGTAAAAGTATTTAGCAATTCTTCTACTTTGTACAGAAACACAATCCTTGAGTATGACACAATATATTTACTGGCAAAATCATGTTTACAGGAATAGGAAATATATTATTGATCATGCATATTAATTGACATATTGATACACTAGGAAAACGCTCTGAGTAACGCGTTGATGAGCGAGCACGGACACGCGCAACACCTCGAACCGAAATCTTGTATGAAAATCTCAAAAAATTCCAAAAATATTGGTCCCAATAACCATACAAAGTTTTAAGTCGATCGATTTGAACCTTTAAGCCCCATTTACACGTTGTAATTTCTTGAACAACTTCTGTGTCACTAAAGTTCTGCACATGTGCAGATTCCCTTTATGATCTCAAAAGTGATACTGCGCACGAGCAGAACCTCTGTGTCACAGAAGTTGTTCAAGAAATTGCACCGTGTAAATCGGACTTTATGATTGAATGTTTCCTTGTTAATTTTAAAAAATCACAGGATCTTGTTCCAAAAATATACCTGGGACCACTCATATGATATAAGTGTGTGTACACAATATCAGATCAATCTGTTGATTATAAGTGTCATAATTATGCGTTTGAAAGTTTCTGTTCTAACTACCTTGGAACATTGGAACTGAGGCGTCAATGTTGCCGTGATCCAGAGCAACAAGCAAAATGTCCGTAAAATGTCAATAACTTTTGGATTTAAACACAGATTTGTCTGAAAATTGTCAAAAACACAGATAATGTTGGTCCCAATGACCATGCAAAGTTTTAAGTTGATCGGTCAAACGGTTCTAGTTTAAATTTCAAAAATCACAGTAAAGATGGGTTTAAATTTTAACCAATGGGAGGATTTGGCTAAAACTTTGTTTGATTGGGTAAAATGTTAGTGGTAATGACTTGTCAAAATTTCAATTTGATCAAACTAGCCAATCGAAAAATATTTTTTTTTAAATTTGAACCAATCAGGGGATTTCAAAAAAATTAGGGTCTGCAACGCCCAGAAATGGTCAGTACATGTGTGCAAAATTTCAGCTTGATCAAAGAAAAACTGTGCCTTGTATATCGTCAGTAACAGAAAAAAAAAAAAAATAAGAACAGAGGTCCGTGCCAAAAGAGCCAAAAGGAGACGCTCGCTTCGCTCGCTCAATTAAGTACAAAATTATAACTGAGTAAAAAGTGTACATTTATTGAACCAATTGTCCATGGGCATCCGTTGCACACTTGTGGAATCATGCTCTTGATATCAACAAATATTGAAGTACCTATACACAATGACTCATGTCAACATTACAAATATGTTTGGATAAGACAGAATTACTGGTTTTTGAGCTCACCTCAAGAACATTGAAATGGACTTCTGCCCTTCTGTCTCTCGCCACAGAACTTATCTCTAATGAATTCACTATCAATGCCATCACGAATCATCTATGAATCATCTTCTGAATCATCTTCTAATGTCCAGACGTTCAGTCACGGAGTTGGACTGATAGCATTCCAACTTATCGCACAAATATCTGCCAGCTTTGATTTTCACATTGGTCAAGAGAAGTCAAGTAACTGATCAGGGCAGTATTTGCACAAATATTCACTACCAACAAGTTCGATTGTGTATTGATTTCTAACAAGATCTGTATTTTGTTTCCGCTTGAAAATTAATTCATAGCATATATTCCTCTTTACTGATGGATAATCTGAAAGTATTGTACGTGATAAAGAATGACTGAAAGTGATCTACCTTCTATTTATGCAGGTTTCTGCTGCCAGTCGTTTATACACTCTAATGTACATACTATCGCTTATCTGTAGATTATTTTAAATACCGAGCAAGTTGGCTCAGGCAGTAATGCTCTTGTCTTGCCTCCTTGGTCCTGGGTTCGTTTCCCACGTCAGGTCTTCCTGACAGATCATTTTCATAGCTTCTCTCAGTCGAGAGGCAAATGATGGGAAGGTTCCCTACTAATAGGTCACGACCTCCTCCTTCCCACCCTAGTTGCAGAACAGTGCGACGTTCAACACTACTAAAATAAAATACTGAATTGGTTAGAAACTGATTTGTTAGAGTATTTTTAGTTCTCATTAAAATTGAAATATATGTCACGCGTGAAAGTTGAATGAAAACAGACGCTTCGCTTGAAAAGCTACGGACGGGAAATATGTTACGCGACAAAATATAAGTCGAATGTCCCCATGTCCTGACATAGGACCTGTCATTAAACATTCATATATAACATCTCTTCGCTGATACAAAAGAATAAATGTGAAAGACAATATGCAAGGCTACCACTTCGCAAACGTATGACACAATTCATGTAGACGTAATAAAATGCTATGGTATTATTTATCCGCCCGTAAAATAAATAGAATTAAATTGAATGGACGTTCTGCGTAATACAGTCGTACTTGGCTTCACCTTGGGAGTGTGTATAATATTAATGATTTGGCTGTTTGTTGGCAGCATGGGATTTTATAACTTAAATTATATAATAGAGGGCGGTTAATTACACATGTAGTGGGTTTATAGAGGATGATATTGCGATTCGGCTGTGGAGGACTGCAAATTCTGCTTTCCTGTAATTAAAAGGTCAAGAACTTACGTCCATGTTTTCACAAGTTACGCGTTACGATCCTTCTCTATAATGTCTACTGATTTCTATCAGGATAGGTTTATTAGTTTCACGAGGAAATGGTGGATAGTTAAGAGGGCTTGGTAGTGAGTTTGACCTTGAAGAGTTTTAATCGATTTTTATCAATATCTTTTTCCAGTGTAATTGTTAACAAAATAGGGCTATGGACGTGAATTCAGAACAGTTCAATGAAAATAATTCCATAGCTTTTAATTGTTTATTAGATATACTTTGTCCTACAGGTGTTTAGAACCCGAAAATTTAGTAATTTTCGGGTTCTAAACACCTGTTGGACACAATAAAACTAATAGCTTATTCCAAACTATGAAATTATTTTCATTGAACTGTTCTGAATTCACGTCCATAGCCCTATTTTGTTAACAATTACACTGGAAAAAGATATTGATAAAAATCGATTAAAAAACTCGTCAAGGCCACGCTCACTACCAAGCCCTCTTAATACTTTACATTTACTGATGGATAATCTAACCGAAAAGCTGTTGTCAAGGTTTACATGCATTTAGAAGGCTCTCTTTTCTTCAGAACTGTCCGAGATTGGAATGGTTAGGATAATAATGTGTTGTTGGAGCTTGTTTGGAAATTGCACTCTGATAAATTGATAAGGGATGTCTCATAGTTTGTTTTTAATTGTATTCCATTTAACTATTATTTGTATTATTATAATGAATTATTGCGAATTAGAAGTGATTTATATTTAGGTGTGATTGTTTTTCTTGCCACATAAAATGTAAATTTGTATTGCAAGACGTAAAATATAATAAAACCTGAACACAGAAAACTATACACCAAGCAGGAGCAACATGATCCAATAACAATATAAAAAGCAATTGATTTGCTTTTCATTGCAGCTCAGTTAATCAATCTAATAGTAAAATTAAAACCCAACATTAACAAGTGATGGTGGTGCGGTGTATTTAATTTTCGATAAATAATTTTGACAACAAATTAGATTAAATTTGTCGGAAATTTGTGTAAACTAGATAATTTCAATTGATGTTAGTAATAAATGTAACTTTCAATTTATGTTAACTGCCAGTTATCATGCAAAACTAGATTTATAAATTACCTACTTATAATTACTTTGACTCATTAATTAGTTTACTAGCCCTAATTACACTCTTATTATTTCGAATAGCTATTTATATCTTGGGTTTTACAACAGGTTGAGGACCTTCTTTTCAAAACTAACTTATCCATCAGGAATTACTTTCTGTTAGAGGTGGAAATGAAACATGAACAATTGAAGGGTACAGGAAGAACGCTATAAGTCACATTCGGATGAAACTGAGATAAACGAAGTGTTATTTTGAAACTAGTATCCATCTTCCATACAAAGCGATATTTCAATTGAGTTTTTCAAGACTTTGTGGCAATATTTTCTAAAAACCGAGGGTATATTCTACAAGCTCATAAAAATCACTAAAAGTCAAACTAATTTTTTCTAAAAATGGACTCCTAGCGTTCTTTCCCTGTACCCTTCAATTCATGTCCAGCTCAATCCAGTAAAACTCACGTAACAATCCCACGCCATTATTATGTAAACCAGGTTTTCATCTCTTCTATATATATCTCTGTTCGAGATCATTACTTTTGACCTGTGTTGTACGTAGAAGTACTATAATACATAATTATATTGGAGTAGATACGTTTGGTAGGTATACGCTTTAATACTCTTTATACACCTTCGTTTACCTGACATAAAAGTAGCAGTAAAATATGTAAAAAAAAATGTAATTTGAGATAGAAAATCGCATACTGTATTGATTTGCTTGATACTTTCTGTATATTGGTATTCTATTTGAAGCATGCAATAATAACATACATTAAAAATGATGAAATTTCTGGAAAAGTGAAGAAACAGCTAGAGTACTCAAGACTTTAATTTAGGCACTTAGGTACCAAAATGTAACGAATTACCTTGAAGGAATTTGTCTTGGGGGCTCGCCCTCAACGCCTCTATTTTCCTGTTATTTTCCTTGGCGCATAGTTCCCTTACCCATAGACTTCCACCAGGACTAATTGACTGAAACTGACATGTTGATGTTGACACTGTCTCTCTCTGTCTGTGCAGATGAGGTGAACAAGGACAACCTACTGACGGGGCCTCTCTACCGCCTGGGAGACTTCGACGAATGCGTCTACGAGCATCAAGCGCAATATTGTTACACAGAACTGCAGATATGGAAGCTGAACCAAACGTCAGATTACTGGCTGAATATACAGGTAAACATTATGTCATTAGTGGTGCAGCGCTCGGCAGTTTTAGAAAATTGAGAGAGAAAAATTGTTTCATACGTGGGTGTAACTTTGATGGGATGTTCCATGATCAGACTGATTGTAAATATATTAGAAGCTTTTTTCGATCATTTTTGCTTCGGGCCTTGTTAATTCCTAACCGGTTATTCAATAAAACCGCGCAAAACTCTCAAATTAACTCTCAAATTTTAATTATGATTAGATAAAGACAAACTTAGGGTTATCACTCGGCACATCTTTTAAATTACATTTTATACGGCACCCAGTGAGAGAAGAAAATATACTCGGTTCAATGTTTCATTCAATTCATTTTGATATTTGAATGTATTGAAGTTAAAGTAACTCCCTTGTTATTTTGCTTCAATTTCTCGTTCGTTCTCGTCTACACGGTTACATTCATTGAACACAAAAGTTGAATTCAATCAATTGAGTGACACATTGAACTGTGTAAACTTGGCTTTATACTTCGCATATTTACTTAAAAAAGTGTTGCAAATTCGCCTCGAGTGCAGCACAATGTGCAGGAGATGAAGAAATAAATGTTTATGACACATGGAAATAGGTGTAAACAATGTGTGCAATGATGTGAATATGATGATAACAAATGAAGCTGTAGAATACACGTTTTTCTTCAAAGACAATGCAATTCTATTTGACTATAAATCACTTGCCACGAGATGCAAAACTATGGACTTCATTCGAAACGCGACTCGAAAATGATGCGACTCGTTTGTGTAAATATTAGATTGTTTGTTTTCCTGTTAATTGTTTGTAAGAATTTTCATTCATCCGTTCCAGACAATCAGCAAACTCAGTGAGTTTCATGATTCACTGAATAAATAATATCTGATGAGGCCAATGACATATCATATCTCTATGTCATTGATCTTAATTTCTAGCCACAATTTGGCTGGAGGAGTTTGGCCCACGACCGAGCTCTTTCAACCTGTTGGATTGAAATTAAATCAGGAGTTGGAATTTAGTTTTCATGATTATAATCATGACTTCCCACCTTACAGCCTTCGTTCAAAATATGTACAATTGATATACTTTATCCTTATTTTACAAAAGAGAAGTCGCGAGAAAACTTTATTTTAGAATTAGAATATGTAGGAAATAGTTATTTTATTAATGTTGACATGTAGCTGAACATATAAGGGGTAATATTTTTTACGTGCGATGAACAGTTTTCAAAGAATTAATTTACGAAGTTTCATAGATTTCTTCTAATTTTAAAACAGGAAAATATATATGACATCACAATCTGATTGCCACGGCAATACAGGATTCACTCATCTCATCTCATCTCCTCACATCTCCTCCTAATAATTGTTACCCTACAAGGGCGGGTACAACCTCGATCGACTACAATGTAGAGTCAATGCTAATCTCTCAAGAGTTGTCGATCGACTGTCAATTGTTACACGATCGCGGTGCAAGAGAACCGAGTTCGAGGTTACTGTTCAACATTCCGGCTCATACGTCACTAATAACTGTCATTGGACAGTTGTCATTGGCACTAAATAACAGTGATGATCGCATAAACAAAACCAACACACCCTTCATTGTCCCCCATGATTCACACCCTCACATGGTCACGACCTTGCCTTGCTTTCACTGGGTGTTTAACGACGCACTGTTCTGCAACTAGGCTAATGGCGCCGGATGATTGATTATAAATAGGGCTTGGATGTTCAAACACGTCCAAAAAGGCAGACAAATAGTACATTAAAACTATCAAAAAGGGACCATACAATCCCGAAAAAGGACCAATGAAAATATTATTTGTAATATTCGTCAACATATTATATGTCGATTTATTGGTGTAGGAGGTGAATTTGGAGTAAGAAAATAAAATTAAGTTAAATTATTAATATGAATGTGTCAATGTGTCAAGTATCAGTGGAGGATGGAGATTTTGTGAAGACAATAATAACTCGAAACAAATATTTGATATTCATATTATTTCCCCAATACTTTAAAAAAGAAGACAAAAATAAATTAAAATTCCAAGAAAAGGACTGAATTAAAATAAAATTGAGAAAAATGCATTTTCAGTCAAAATAAAACACTTATTTTTGAAATTAGGAACACGTAATTTTTAGACCTGTCTGAACAAAAACATCCTAGCACTAATTACAAAGAATATGTAAGGAGGTGGTTGGCGCATATTAGACGGGACCCTTGCTTCTCGACAAACCAATGCAATTTCTCTGGAAACCCTGCACTCAATATTGAAATATCTTCTGTCACTAAAGGATTCTAAGAAAAAGTGTGGCTAATTATGTCAAATATAATTGCAAGCCTTCTTCTTGAACGTGTAATTGTTGTGCCTTCTCGGAATGCTAATTGTGTTTGTAACATGATGCACGATTGCACTGAATAACACATGAGTGGGGCCGCTAGAAGAGTGAATGTATAATGACTGCAACGCAAATCTCACCATCAGAGGTGTGAAAAAACCAAATAACCCTTTCAAGAAAAAATCACAAAAATATATAAAAAATTTAAAAATTTAGATTTTTTTGGATGTAAAAAATTAGACTAAAATAAATAAATCACAAAATGTAATAATTTTGAAAATACCATTTCCACTTTACATGGTTCTGAGACAAACAGGAAAACCACTTGTAAAACTGTTTTTGAGCCACATTTGAAAGGGAAGAAATAACAAAATTATCAGAGAGAAATAAAAACCTAACTCAGAAATGTATTTTTAAGAGATGTTAGCTCTAGCTCATCTACACACAAATTTAAAAAGATAAAATAAACACAAAAAATACAAAATTATTATGCATACTAACAAAATAGTTTACTGTTTAAATACACCAAAATTAAATTTAAAAAAAGTACCACTTGCATACGAATTGATCCTCTATGCCATAGAAACGAAGTACCGTATATTTGAGTTCTTTTTATTTCGCACACTGTGTACGTTGGTGTAGGTAGAGCAAGAGGAGTCAAATTCTCCTGATTTTGTAATTGTACATAATTATGTTTTCTCCTAGTCTCTGAACGCTGTGAAGACCAACTTCCGGCGTGACTTGCTGTACAGCGGTGTGTGTGTATCCAGGAACATGAGTGCGAGAGAGACACAAACAGTGTTGCTGGATCTAGTCACATCGTCTGCTAACAGTCTGGGAGTCCAGGTTCGAGTCCAGACACCGCATTGCACCACTTCTGACAGCCGACCCTGGACGTGGCCGGACCTGCTCATGGGGTAGGATCTAGATCTAGTCACATCGTCTGCTAACAGTCTGGGAGTCCAGGTTCGAGTCCAGACACCGCATTGCACCACTTCTGACAGCCGACCCTGGACGTGGCCGGACCTGCTCATGGGGTAGGGAGAGGCAATGTGGCTGGAAACATATCAGTATCATTCACAGCTCCATAATATTGGTCAACCACTTTCTGCTAAGGTGCTTTTAATTTTAAGGTAGAACCATCGATCAATACAAAAATACTCTTTCTTGAAATGACAAGTTCAAAAAACGTTTTCCTACATTTCAAATATATTTAAGTGTAACAGACTCATTTATTGTCCTGTAGTTTACAACTCCAGGCCAACAATGAGTTTTCAATTTTATTTCATCAGAGGATGAACAATACATTAACATGGGAGGTATAGGAAAATCATTTCGATTTTGGTTTCTAATTGGCATGATTATCAATATGAATAAAGTCACCAAAATATCAAGTAAATCGGAAACATCGAGGTTATGTTTGTTCTACCTTATGCAACGCGAAGGTAATTCTTCCGCCGTCTTTGTGTTATGACAGAAAAGTGACCAAAAGTGTGTTAGTTTTGTCAGTCTCTTTGGATGGTCTAAAACCCAACTTAAAATTGTATAGTGGATCAATTATTTATAAAGAATTGACACCTTTATGTAGCCACTAGCCATGCTGCCTCTTTCACGTTTTGAAACCGTTTTACGTTTACATGTTATAAAACTGGAAACAGTTGACAACTATCGGTTAGACTTCAACTTTTTTAGGTTTTAAACAATGAAACCGTGACACGGTTTCAAAACGTGAATCTCAAGAATTGGCCCCGGAAGGTAACTTCAATATACAAATAAATAATTAATTAAGTATAATTTTTTGTATTATTATATATTTTAGGTCACCCAATTTGTTCCAATTACTTAGCCATAATTCTTTTATTGTTGCAAAATGTAAATGCATATCCATTCTATACTAAATGTCGAGCAATAATAATAATAATAAACTCTAATAAATTATGCACATGTACTTTTGTATATTGTAAATTACCTTGTGTAAAGGAAAAAATAAAACTGAAAAACTGAAATAAAAACAATTTTATTTCGCTTTCTTGACAGACTAATAATTAATGTTGTTAATTCTGTACATTCTGTTACAGACTACTTGGTATCATGTTGTTACTATTGGTGATATCATCAACTGCTCTACATCAGCTCCGACCAGCATTGTATGAGAAGCAATTCAAGAAAAAACAGCCAGGTAATGCAAGAGCGATTAGGCCTCATAGATAAATGTGCGAATCAGGAATTATTTACAAATTATTGAACCAAAGAGTTTCTAGTAGGCTATTAAACCTTTATTGCCAACCATTAAAATTCTGTGAATTTTTCTGTAAATTGACATTTGAGTGTGTCCGACTTGGCGTGGAGCGAAATTTCAATATTTTTCTACAAAATGTGTGTTTATATTTTTTCTTCTTCTTCTACCCGCAAAGATTGGGCTAAAAGCCCGTTCCGTCCTCAAGGTGCAGCCCATCTTTTCCTTGGCCGGCCAATGTATATGTATATATATTGTATATATTTTTTATAAATACGAATGACAAATCCTCAATTTACCTAAATTTACACAATTTACCTAGAGGAAAATAAATAAGAATTTTTAACAACTATTAAAATTATCATGTTTTAATAAATTATGTAATTGTTTTAATTTTTATCAATTAGAAGAGAACAAAAATTAAGTTGAACCTAAAATGTTTAGTCTACTGATAATCTAAAGCTGATTATTAAAATTCATCTCAGAAAGTTCACATAATTTTTAATTATATAAAATTTTAAAAATATTCCAAAAAATTTAAGAAATAGTACCTGGCCTACAGGCACGTGTTCTATTGTTCTCAGTAGTTAAAAATTCATGCCGATCTTTTCTGAAATAATATCCCGACTAAACCACTCTTGAGCAATGCGTGACTGTCTAATGTCTGTTCCCAGTGCTGCGCTGTCTGTTCTGCTTCTCCGTCAAGAGGTCCTGGGGGAGTCTGACGGACATGTCACGTGACACCGTGGAGACTGTCCCCGGCATCCGCGTCATGATCATGATGTCGATGATGATCGGCAACTACTCTAACTCTAATGTCTGTCCCCAGTGCTGCGCTGTCTGTTCTGCTTCTCCGTCAAGAGGTCCTGGGGGAGTCTGACGGACATGTCACGTGACACCGTGGAGACTGTCCCCGGCATCCGCGTCATGATCATGATGTCGATGATGATCGGCAACTACTCTAACTCTAATGTCTGTCCCCAGTGCTGCGCTGTCTGTTCTGCTTCTCCGTCAAGAGGTCCTGGGGGAGTCTGACGGACATGTCACGTGACACCGTGGAGACTGTCCCCGGCATCCGCGTCATGATCATGATGTCGATGATGATCGGCAACTACTCTAACTCTAATGTCTGTCCCCAGTGCTGCGCTGTCTGTTCTGCTTCTCCGTCAAGAGGTCCTGGGGGAGTCTGACGGACATGTCACGTGACACCGTGGAGACTGTCCCCGGCATCCGCGTCATGATCATGATGTCGATGATGATCGGCAACTACTCTAACTCTAATGTCTGTCCCCAGTGCTGCGCTGTCTGTTCTGCTTCTCCGTCAAGAGGTCCTGGGGGAGTCTGACGGACATGTCACGTGACACCGTGGAGACTGTCCCCGGCATCCGCGTCATGATCATGATGTCGATGATGATCGGCAACTACTCTAACTCTAATGTCTGTCCCCAGTGCTGCGCTGTCTGTTCTGCTTCTCCGTCAAGAGGTCCTGGGGGAGTCTGACGGACATGTCACGTGACACCGTGGAGACTGTCCCCGGCATCCGCGTCATGATCATGATGTCGATGATGATCGGCAACTACTCTAACTCTAATGTCTGTCCCCAGTGCTGCGCTGTCTGTTCTGCTTCTCCGTCAAGAGGTCCTGGGGGAGTCTGACGGACATGTCACGTGACACCGTGGAGACTGTCCCCGGCATCCGCGTCATGATCATGATGTCGATGATGATCGGCAACTACTCTAACTCTAATGTCTGTCCCCAGTGCTGCGCTGTCTGTTCTGCTTCTCCGTCAAGAGGTCCTGGGGGAGTCTGACGGACATGTCACGTGACACCGTGGAGACTGTCCCCGGCATCCGCGTCATGATCATGATGTCGATGATGATCGGCAACTACTGGCTGCTGATGCTGCGCGGACCGATCATTCATCAGGAGAAGGTCGAAGAGGTACGACCTGCTGAATTCAGGGAGGCAAAGCTTCTTGGATGCCAAGACGGGCATCTCTAGACTAGCTCTTGGCTCATTTGTCTAAGGGACAGTCTTTTTAAGTAACCGTCATTCAAGGAATGTCATTGGTTGTTGCCATGACTATACAGTCACTCATAATCAACAGTTTAAAAGTTAGCAGAGTATTGTACGACTGTTTCAAGTTTTCAGTTTTGAACACTCGGTTAAAACCAGTAGTTATAAGCTAAAACGGTACTTCAAGGAATATCATTGGTTGTTGCCATTACAATACTGTCCTAATCAACCGTTTAAAAGTTAGCAGAGTATTGAAAGACAGAGATTGAAAGAGGCGATACTTTGGGCCAGTATGACATAACTCTGCTTAACGGATGGATTAGGACTGTATTGTCATTTCATTTTTATTGTTACATATCAATGACAATGGCCAACCAATGACCAATTATTGTGATAGCGTTATTACTGATTTTAGCCAGTAGTTACAGTTTATTACATGTCTTGGTAGTATTGAAAAACTAGACCTAATATTAAGAGGGGTATTTACAAGCGTACAAGTAACAAGTAAAGGGTTCGCAGTAATTTTAAAAAATGGCTACTTGATCGGACACTTTTTTTGACAATTAAAGTATTTGGTACTATAAAATAGCGATGATTCTGTGATAATGATCGCCCAAGTTCTGTAGAGCAGAGGATCGGTCCAACATGAGTAACAGTAAGACAGAAACGCGTCTCAAGACTCGCTCATTACATGCTAATCTCATGTCATTGGCTTGTAATTTAGTTCTGAATTCAGAATAACCCGCCCACGTTGCAGCAATGTAATTACATGTAATAACTCTGGCATTGACTTCTTGCACTTCATTCTCCGCCGTGTTGTCACGGGTCTTGCTGACGTCATAGCAATGTTTATATCGAGTTAGTTAGTGATAATGAAGCAATTATACATGTGTATTAACAGTGATACCAGCGCTCGGCCGATCAAGAAAATTGAATGTGATAAATCGTTCTTAAGAAGGTATATTCTAAAAGGATGTTAGCATGATCAGTCTCATTCTATAGCATTATTTGTTTTAATGTTTATTCGTGCCTTGTTGAAAACTGGTAAACCAATTGATGTCATATTTTACAAGCGTCTTTTTCATCGATGTCCTGATGGTTGTTACAGGCACATTTTTAGAAGAAGATTCTTTTATACGAACACGGTATACACAGTGGTTATAATTTGTAAAATAATAAGTGGGGGGAAGCTCGGCGATTGTCATGGGAAACATATTTTGCCAACTAAACCAATGGGGAGTTCGGGGGAGGGCCCCCAAAATAATGCGGTACGGGGCGCATTGCCCCGGGAAAAATGTGCATTTCAGGAAAAATGAGGTGCCTTTTTTACGTAATTTGTACACAATTTTAAGTAAATTTTTACTTCCATAAAATTAAGTTGGAGGGACGCGCCCGCCCTCGTCCGCGCCAAAACTAACCACTGAAAGAGGGACTGCCACAGGCGTACTCGTCAGTGTTCCAAATGCCGCTCATCAACGGCCACGTGTTGGTCACCATGTTCTTCACGCTGTCGGGGTTCATGTGCTGCTACAACTTCATGAAGCAAGTGGAGAGGAGCGACGTTAACGTGTGACTTGTCCACAGGCGTACTCGTCAGTGTTCCAAATGCCGCTCATCAACGGCCACGTGTTGGTCGCCATGTTCTTCACGCTGTCGGGGTTCATGTGCTGCTACAACTTCATGAAGCAAGTGGAGAGGAGCGACGTTAACGTGTGACTTGTCCACAGGCGTACTCGTCAGTGTTCCAAATGCCGCTCATCAACGGCCACGTGTTGGTCGCCATGTTCTTCACGCTGTCGGGGTTCATGTGCTGCTACAACTTCATGAAGCAAGTCAAGAGGAGCGACGTTAACGTGTGACTTGTCCACAGGCGTACTCGTCGGTGTTCCAAATGCCGCTCATCAACGGCCACGTGTTGGTCGCCATGTTCTTCACGCTGTCGGGGTTCATGTGCTGCTACAACTTCATGAAGCAAGTGGAGAGGAGCGACGTTAACGTGTGACTTGTCCACAGGCGTACTCGTCAGTGTTCCAAATGCCGCTCATCAACGGCCACCTGTTGGTCGCCATGTTCTTCACGCTGTCGGGGTTCATGTGCTGCTACAACTTCATGAAGCAAGTCAAGAGGAGCGACGTTAACGTGTGACTTGTCCACAGGCGTACTCGTCAGTGTTCCAAATGCCGCTCATCAACGGCCACGTGTTGGTCGCCATGTTCTTCACGCTGTCGGGGTTCATGTGCTGCTACAACTTCATGAAGCAAGTCAAGAGGAGCGACGTTAACGTGTGACTTGTCCACAGGCGTACTCGTCAGTGTTCCAAATGCCGCTCATCAACGGCCACGTGTTGGTCGCCATGTTCTTCACGCTGTCGGGGTTCATGTGCTGCTACAACTTCATGAAGCAAGTGGAGAGGAGCGACGTTAACGTGTGACTTGTCCACAGGCGTACTCGTCAGTGTTCCAAATGCCGCTCATCAACGGCCACGTGTTGGTCGCCATGTTCTTCACGCTGTCGGGGTTCATGTGCTGCTACAACTTCATGAAGCAAGTGGAGAGGAGCGACGTTAACGTGTGACTTGTCCACAGGCGTACTCGTCGGTGTTCCAAATGCCGCTCATCAACGGCCACGTGTTGGTCGCCATGTTCTTCACGCTGTCGGGGTTCATGTGCTGCTACAACTTCATGAAGCAAGTGGAGAGGAGCGACGTTAACGTGTGACTTGTCCACAGGCGTACTCGTCAGTGTTCCAAATGCCGCTCATCAACGGCCACGTGTTGGTCGCCATGTTCTTCACGCTGTCGGGGTTCATGTGCTGCTACAACTTCATGAAGCAAGTGGAGAGGAGCGACGTTAACGTGTGACTTGTCCACAGGCGTACTCGTCGGTGTTCCAAATGCCGCTCATCAACGGCCACGTGTTGGTCGCCATGTTCTTCACGCTGTCGGGGTTCATGTGCTGCTACAACTTCATGAAGCAAGTGGAGAGGAGCGACGTTAACGTGTGACTTGTCCACAGGCGTACTCGTCGGTGTTCCAAATGCCGCTCATCAACGGCCACGTGTTGGTCGCCATGTTCTTCACGCTGTCGGGGTTCATGTGCTGCTACAACTTCATGAAGCAAGTGGAGAGGAGCGACGTTAACGTGTGACTTGTCCACAGGCGTACTCGTCAGTGTTCCAAATGCCGCTCATCAACGGCCACGTGTTGGTCGCCATGTTCTTCACGCTGTCGGGGTTCATGTGCTGCTACAACTTCATGAAGCAAGTCAAGAGGAGCGACGTTAACGTGTGACTTGTCCACAGGCGTACTCGTCAGTGTTCCAAATGCCGCTCATCAACGGCCACGTGTTGGTCGCCATGTTCTTCACGCTGTCGGGGTTCATGTGCTGCTACAACTTCATGAAGCAAGTGGAGAGGAGCGACGTTAACGTGTGACTTGTCCACAGGCGTACTCGTCAGTGTTCCAAATGCCGCTCATCAACGGCCACGTGTTGGTCGCCATGTTCTTCACGCTGTCGGGGTTCATGTGCTGCTACAACTTCATGAAGCAAGTGGAGAGGAGCGACGTTAACGTGTGACTTGTCCACAGGCGTACTCGTCGGTGTTCCAAATGCCGCTCATCAACGGCCACGTGTTGGTCGCCATGTTCCCTACAAACACTGGGCGGCCCGGGCTTCTGCCCATCTAGCGCCCAAGTGGGACGTCCCGGGCGGGAACTACTAGGGCATGCCCTGGGCCTGCCCAACGGAGCCCAACCGATCCGTTTTATCTGGCTGTAAAATTTCTAGGAATGTCCCGTCTTGGTCCCGCCCGGGAATGGCTAGGGACGGCCCGCGCGGGCGCTACGACTGTTTGAATTTGAGCTGCTCTAATGACTTATTTTTTTCATATTTATAACTTCATTTCTATAATAATTACATCTACATTTCACATGGATATATTGATTTAAGAATAAATATGTTTACAATTCCAAAGCAAAGTATTCATACCATTTTAAACGTTATTAGTAAAGTTTCTTTTATGAACTCGGCAGTCGGCCATCTTCGTGAATCAACTTGTTTCCGTTCTCCCTTCTTCATTTCAAACGCGGCGTTTGACGTTTGTTGATATTTTACAGAGTGTCATGAGTGTGTAGTTTACGTCCTTTTGAGTGATTTTGAATGTGATTTCAATTATTATCTGTGTCCGTGAATGCAGTGTTCACTGCTGAATAGTTTGTCTCAGTTCAAACCATTTAATGTGACACAAATCGTGAAATAATTACAGTTTTGTTGTGCCTCTTTTGTTTGGATTTTCATCACAGAGCCATACAACCCATTGAAGGTGAGTCTTCATCATAACCTCTCTAATCATAACTACATAAGTATCCAGGCATTAATCGTTGTTACTTTAGTTTTGTATGCTGGGGATACTAATAAACCAATATGGTGTGACCAATGTTCAGTAAACATTAACCTCACATGTAAATTTTTGAAATGTAGCAATTTATGCAAAGTAAAATTTCCAACTAGGTAGTTTAGGTATTTATAAAATAAATAAAGTAGGTAAACAGTTTGCTTGGCGTGGTAGTCTATACATATCAGTGGTAGTAGTCAGTAGGAACCCTACCTGTAGGTACCTAGTACGTACCTCCGCCTATTTTGGGAATATTTTCACCTCTACATTAACCAATAACCATCCCACATACCTACCAAGGTACCTACTGCAGTTTTAATAATGTTACTTGTTAAAGGTGAATCTACTCTGGAAGAAAATAGGCTATTAAGATATTGAACTCCAGAAACAAAGCGCGTATTCGTCCTGCGAGCGAACCAAGCTGTATCGTCAAACCGAGCCGAAACATTAAGAACCGAACCGAGCAGAGTGGTAAATATTTTCATTATTTTTAAATATTTAACTTTATCAAGGATTTTAGATATACATCAATTATTTTTGTTTATGTAGGTACCTTACAAGGCCAATAACAAACATTTTTGCTGTGATCCGAAAGTAAAAATTATGTTGCATGGAAATTACATTCTTGTCGGAGGTAGTAGATACATACATTGAATGGTGGTCCCGCTTCATTCAAATACGTAGTAAAATTTTTGAGATTGAATGTTGTCATCCAAAAAAATAAACCGCACCTTTTGAATTTCCTCTAACGCGCCGGTGGTAAGAGAGCAGCCATTCCATGCGAATGCAGACATATGCCACATAATACATATGACTGCTGAATTATTAAATGTAAATAAATCAGCATGTTTTTATATTAAATTCATGGTATTTTCTTGCTGATTCCAAATATGTAATCAGTTTTTTTTTAAGTTTGAATAGTTATTTTGTTATCAGTAAAATTGTGGGACCGCATTTAAATTTAAATTTCGTGTCGAACCATGTAAATTACATAAAAAATTTAGAAGGCTGCACAATGATCCTAACTATTTTTATTTTGATGAATAAGATGCTGAACATAGCATCTTACACCCGTACACCCGTAACACGGAATGGCTGAGAGGAAATTAATTTGAGTTGCTAACTTTCACCTTACTTTTTGTAGGTTCTACAGATTCACCGTGAACTTGCCCTGCTCTTATTCTAGAGTCGATTTAATTGCCTACCTACTTCAATTAAAAAGTAAATTTACTTCTTGGCAAATTAGCGAGAATTCTGAAGATGCACAGGACTTGGGACTTCATCGAGTTAATGGATTAAATGTTACCTACCCTACAGATGTAATGATTCAGAACTCTCTGATGGTAAGCCACATTTTAGTATTTTATATGTGTAGTATTTCCTCTAACCTTACCTATAAATCACATTTATGCAATATAGAATGTTTCAAATTTTTATTGGGGTTTTAAATAAATAGTGTACCTAATGGTAATAATTGTACCTCAAGTGATTATTGTGGCAGGTCACACAACACAAAAGTGATTTTTGTATTATTCATTGCCAAGAAGTTTATCCTATCAATTTACAAATTCTTCATTGAATCTATCTTTCTTTTTTTTAGGGATCACTCTGTGCCAAAAATTCAATTTTTAAAATTTTTGTAAAGACTGTTATTTGCAGCTATCTGCTATTGCAGTTATTTACATAAATAGTTCTTGTGTAGTAGGTAGAAACTATTTGCTAGGCAGCCTCATGCTCAAAAGAAGTTGCATCCACGTAGATTGCGGATGTCAGTCCTCGACACCACAAGACCGTGTGCTAATAATTTATGGATGGAATCCAGTATCTGGCCATTAAATCGGAAAATTCTTTTGAGCATAGCATAATAATAGTGTTAAATATTGACAAAATTAACAAGATCTTACTGATAACAAGATCTTGTAAATGTTGGACTTTCATTGGTCTGACCGAATAAAAATTTACACAAAAAATAAAAAACACTTCTAACAATACGCTGCATGATCTTGCTAAACTTTTCAAGATCTTGTATAAATCTTGTTTAGGTTAGAATCTGTACCTACAATAATAAATAATTGCAAATATCTTGCGAACATTATTATTACAAGGTACATTACCTAAATACTTTGCAATTTTATTTTTTCAGATGAAAGAAATACGTATTCAATAGCATTCATTTTCTTGAAAAACTGAAGATGAAAAATTGTGCCAACATATCCGTGAGTGAAGTAAAATCCGAATTGTGTCTTGTCGATAAAGAGACAGCGTGCCAGACTTACTGCCAGGTAGTACCCACCTCAGAATGTTTTGATACTATGTGACGTGTGAAGGTTGAAGGACATTTAAAAATTTTAAGTGATGTGGTAGTATAATCTTTAACAAAAATATACGTTTATATTATATGAAACTGTTTTAATTTTTAATTTTCGTGTGTTTTCCTGCTCTTTATTATTCCTAAAATTCAATTGCAGTGAATCTCCTATGTGTAGCATTTTATTTTTTGTAATTTATCAAAACAATATAGTACCTAAGTAAGTAGGGAAGAGTACGTGAAAAAATTATTATTGAAACGATTCAATCGTCCTGTAAGAGATTATCAAAAAATAATTGCTAATTTCAAAATCCAACAACCGATTCATAAACAAAAATTATGGATCTTTTTATCCTTCTTCATTTTTTTTATGAATAAGGTAGGTAATACTTAAGTCTCTAGAAATTTTGTTCCAGTAAGTTTTTAAATATCAACGCAAATAATTCCTGACATTTGTCACCCGCGAAATGTTAAAAATTAATTCATGCAAATGAAATTCAATTATAATGGGACTTTTGGCGGGAAAAACGACGTATTACAAGAATCCACTTACACTAATGTGTTACCATTGTGGATCATCTGTCAATTTTCTGTAAATTTTCCTGTTAAAAGTAATCAAACTTTGTAAATTCATTCCTTGAAAACTATTCATCCCACAGCAAAAATAAAATCACATCTGTGTTCAGCAACATAATCAACTTTCATAAAATAATGGTCTATTATTCTGAAATCTGAATTTCACGAGACTTCCCCATTATGTGACAGTCAAGTTGAGGATTTCAAATGATCCCAAAATATTTCCTCCAAATAAAAATGCGTTAAAAATAAAAACAGTAGGAGGTACCTTAGGTAATGTGTCAGGTCAGTGGAACAGCTTTCAAACAATAGGGAAACATGGCGAGATAAAATAACTTCCAATAACCACTGATTAACTTTATAATATAACGGCTATTTTTTTTTTATTAATATTTGACCATTTAAATGCATTTCTAATGTGTTTGAGTAGGTACCTACTGTTCTTCTAGTTGACATAACAAATTACAACTGTTGTGAAATATTCCGTGAACTGTAAACTAATACATTGACCCTGGAAGAAAATACCTGGATTATGTTTTTCGTATGGCAACGCCCACTCTCCGAAATTGTGAAAAAATCCCGTTTCTCGTGTCACTCACGTTTGCAATTAATTATGTCTTAATGAAACGTATTTTTTCCAGGTACATTCGCATTCAAAATTAGTGCCTATATGCACGTGTCTGGATCAGAGGCACGTTTTGTAGGTACTGCATTTTGAATGAGAGTGTACCTAGCAAGCTAGCACGTGACCGTTATGGAATGTGCGTAGGGGGAGGGGGCTACAGAGCGAGCAGCTGCTCCCGCGCGGGCCGCCCGGGCGGGGGCCAGGGCCGGCCTATGCCTCCCGCGCGGGCCGCCCGGGAGGGTCCAGGGACGGCCCATACCTCCCGCGCGGGCGTCATGGGACGGCCCAGGCCGCCGCCCGGGCTTATTCCCAGTGGCAGGCCCCGGGAGTCTCACTCCATGCTAATCACCCATAAGACGGGAGGTCCCTGGGCAGGCCCGTACGCCCATCTGGGACGGCCTAGGACGCGTCCAGGGACCTCCCAGTGTTTGTAGGGTTCTTCACGCTGTCGGGGTTCATGTGCTGCTACAACTTCATGAAGCAAGTGGAGAGGAGCGACGTTAACGTGTGACTTGTCCACAGGCGTACTCGTCGGTGTTCCAAATGCCGCTCATCAACGGCCACGTGTTGGTCGCCATGTTCTTCACGCTGTCGGGGTTCATGTGCTGCTACAACTTCATGAAGCAAGTGGAGAGGAGCGACGTTAACGTGTGACTTGTCCACAGGCGTACTCGTCAGTGTTCCAAATGCCGCTCATCAACGGCCACGTGTTGGTCGCCATGTTCTTCACGCTGTCGGGGTTCATGTGCTGCTACAACTTCATGAAGCAAGTCAAGAGGAGCGACGTTAACGTGTGACTTGTCCACAGGCGTACTCGTCAGTGTTCCAAATGCCGCTCATCAACGGCCACGTGTTGGTCGCCATGTTCTTCACGCTGTCGGGGTTCATGTGCTGCTACAACTTCATGAAGCAAGTGGAGAGGAGCGACGTTAACGTGTGACTTGTCCACAGGCGTACTCGTCAGTGTTCCAAATGCCGCTCATCAACGGCCACGTGTTGGTCGCCATGTTCTTCACGCTGTCGGGGTTCATGTGCTGCTACAACTTCATGAAGCAAGTGGAGAGGAGCGACGTTAACGTGTGACTTGTCCACAGGCGTACTCGTCGGTGTTCCAAATGCCGCTCATCAACGGCCACGTGTTGGTCGCCATGTTCTTCACGCTGTCGGGGTTCATGTGCTGCTACAACTTCATGAAGCAAGTGGAGAGGAGCGACGTTAACGTGTGACTTGTCCACAGGCGTACTCGTCAGTGTTCCAAATGCCGCTCATCAACGGCCACGTGTTGGTCGCCATGTTCTTCACGCTGTCGGGGTTCATGTGCTGCTACAACTTCATGAAGCAAGTCAAGAGGAGCGACGTTAACGTGTGACTTGTCCACAGGCGTACTCGTCAGTGTTCCAAATGCCGCTCATCAACGGCCACGTGTTGGTCGCCATGTTCTTCACGCTGTCGGGGTTCATGTGCTGCTACAACTTCATGAAGCAAGTGGAGAGGAGCGACGTTAACGTGTGACTTGTCCACAGGCGTACTCGTCAGTGTTCCAAATGCCGCTCATCAACGGCCACGTGTTGGTCGCCATGTTCTTCACGCTGTCGGGGTTCATGTGCTGCTACAACTTCATGAAGCAAGTGGAGAGGAGCGACGTTAACGTGTGACTTGTCCACAGGCGTACTCGTCGGTGTTCCAAATGCCGCTCATCAACGGCCACGTGTTGGTCGCCATGTTCTTCACGCTGTCGGGGTTCATGTGCTGCTACAACTTCATGAAGCAAGTGGAGAGGAGCGACGTTAACGTGTGACTTGTCCACAGGCGTACTCGTCGGTGTTCCAAATGCCGCTCATCAACGGCCACGTGTTGGTCGCCATGTTCTTCACGCTGTCGGGGTTCATGTGCTGCTACAACTTCATGAAGCAAGTGGAGAGGAGCGACGTTAACGTGTGACTTGTCCACAGGCGTACTCGTCGGTGTTCCAAATGCCGCTCATCAACGGCCACGTGTTGGTCGCCATGTTCTTCACGCTGTCGGGGTTCATGTGTTGCTACAACTTCATGAAGCAAGTGGAGAGGAGCGACGTTAACGTGTGACTTGTCCACAGGCGTACTCGTCAGTGTTCCAAATGCCGCTCATCAACGGCCACGTGTTGGTCGCCATGTTCTTCACGCTGTCGGGGTTCATGTGCTGCTACAACTTCATGAAGCAAGTGGAGAGGAGCGACGTTAACGTGTGACTTGTCCACAGGCGTACTCGTCGGTGTTCCAAATGCCGCTCATCAACGGCCACGTGTTGGTCGCCATGTTCTTCACGCTGTCGGGGTTCATGTGCTGCTACAACTTCATGAAGCAAGTGGAGAGGAGCGACGTTAACGTGTGACTTGTCCACAGGCGTACTTGTCAGTGTTCCAAATGCCGCTCATCAACGGCCACGTGTTGGTCGCCATGTTCTTCACGCTGTCGGGGTTCATGTGCTGCTACAACTTCATGAAGCAAGTGGAGAGGAGCGACGTTAACGTGTGACTTGTCCACAGGCGTACTCGTCAGTGTTCCAAATGCCGCTCATCAACGGCCACGTGTTGGTCGCCATGTTCTTCACGCTGTCGGGGTTCATGTGCTGCTACAACTTCATGAAGCAAGTGGAGAGGAGCGACGTTAACGTGTGACTTGTCCACAGGCGTACTCGTCGGTGTTCCAAATGCCGCTCATCAACGGCCACGTGTTGGTCGCCATGTTCTTCACGCTGTCGGGGTTCATGTGCTGCTACAACTTCATGAAGCAAGTGGAGAGGAGCGACGTTAACGTGTGACTTGTCCACAGGCGTACTCGTCAGTGTTCCAAATGCCGCTCATCAACGGCCACGTGTTGGTCGCCATGTTCTTCACGCTGTCGGGGTTCATGTGCTGCTACAACTTCATGAAGCAAGTGGAGAGGAGCGACGTTAACGTGTGACTTGTCCACAGGCGTACTCGTCAGTGTTCCAAATGCCGCTCATCAACGGCCACGTGTTGGTCGCCATGTTCTTCACGCTGTCGGGGTTCATGTGCTGCTATAACTTCATGAAGCAAGTGGAGAGGAGCGACGTTAACGTGTGACTTGTCCACAGGCGTACTCGTCGGTGTTCCAAATGCCGCTCATCAACGGCCACGTGTTGGTCGCCATGTTCTTCACGCTGTCGGGGTTCATGTGCTGCTACAACTTCATGAAGCAAGTGGAGAGGAGCGACGTTAACGTGTGACTTGTCCACAGGCGTACTCGTCGGTGTTCCAAATGCCGCTCATCAACGGCCACGTGTTGGTCGCCATGTTCTTCACGCTGTCGGGGTTCATGTGCTGCTACAACTTCATGAAGCAAGTGGAGAGGAGCGACGTTAACGTGTGACTTGTCCACAGGCGTACTCGTCAGTGTTCCAAATGCCGCTCATCAACGGCCACGTGTTGGTCGCCATGTTCTTCACGCTGTCGGGGTTCATGTGCTGCTACAACTTTATGAAGCAAGTGGAGAGGAGCGACGAGTCCAGAGTCAAGATCATCATCCGCTCCTGCATCAGAAGATATCTCAGGTCAGAGCAAATGCAAATTGCATCCCGAAAAGGGTTTATTCCGGGCAGAGGAGTTTTAGTGGATTTCCTCAGGCGAGAGGTCGATGAAAAAGTTTCCATCTATTTGGCCACGAACGCCTCTTTCTTAAATTCTCATCATCGTTGACTCATCGTCTAGTAGCATTTGACGTTAAACACAACTGAAAATAAAAATAAGAATCAGACACTTAATCAGACACTTAATGACACTTAATCAGACACTTAATCAGACACTTAATGACTTAAATGTGCGAACATTTTAGCACTTTGGTTATATTAAAAATGTTTATAGAATTATATAAACAAAAGATTCTAGAGTTAATGAGCTAAAGTCTCTAAAATTCCAATCCTGCTCTGCTGGAATCCGAATCACTGCATAATTCCATAAAATCCAAATGATTTAATCCAATTAATCGGATTCTGACACAATCGGGTATTTTAATTGTTATAGAATAGGGCTGCAGAACCGAGTTCTGCTGTGAAATAAATTAGTTAGTGCAATTCAAGCTTGAGCTAAAAATGGTGTTGAGTTAGAATGCAACCCGCAACACGTGTATGTACTGCTGGCAGCTTGCAAACTTAAAATAAGTGAGTTTCCAAGATTTACAAGATAACATAGAGAAAAATAATTAGCTAAATCGAGGATAATTTCAATAATTTTAAATAACTTATAAAACCAATTGATTAAAAATACAATGATATTGATCAACTTGGATGCAGTGACGATGTAAATGCAACGCGTGTTTCTCTCCTGCAGACTGACTCCTTGCCTCGCGCTCCTCATCTTGTTCGTCAACTGCACAAACCATGTCACTTCCATCTCCATCCACAACATATTCACCTGTATTGAGACGACGATGTAAGTGCAACGCGTGTTTCTCTCCTGCAGACTGACTCCTTGCCTCGCGCTCCTCATCTTGTTCGTCAACTGCACAAACCATGTCACTTCCATCTCCATCCACAACATATTCACCTGTATTGAGACGACGATGTAAATGCAACGCGTGTTTCTCTCCTGCAGACTGACTCCTTGCCTCGCGCTCCTCATCTTGTTCGTCAACTGCACAAACCATGTCACTTCCATCTCCATCCACAACATATTCACCTGTATTGAGACGACGATGTTCATGCAACGCGTGTTTCTCTCCTGCAGACTGACTCCTTGCCTCGCGCTCCTCATCTTGTTCGTCAACTGCACAAACCATGTCACTTCCATCTCCATCCACAACATATTCACCTGTATTGAGACGACGATGTAAATGCAACGCGTGTTTCTCTCCTGCAGACTGACTCCTTGCCTCGCGCTCCTCATCTTGTTCGTCAACTGCACAAACCATGTCACTTCCATCTCCATCCACAACATATTCACCTGTATTGAGACGACGATGTAAATGCAACGCGTGCTTCTCTCCTGCAGACTGACTCCTTGCCTCGCGCTCCTCATCTTGTTCGTCGTGAGTTTCTATCCTCGGATATCAACAGGTCCCACGTGGTTCGCCACTGTGGAGTCCGCTCAACACAACTGTCTCAAACACTGGTGGACCAACCTCCTCTACGTCAACAACTACGTCGGCGTCGACGAGGCGGTGAGGGGGACATTTCATCTGTACACTTTTTACAAGATACATAATAGTTTCTTTAATATCCCTCTTTGCTTATGTTTCTTCTTCGATTTCTTCTCCCTTTTCTTTATCACTCTCCTATAAGAGTTCACTTGAGGTATCAAGAAGTGATAATTGCGTGACATATTAGTTGAAACGGTATAATATTACATAATTTTTTTAAACGAAAATTTTGGAGGCGCAAAATGTAAAGTGAGTAGTATAGAATCACTTTTTTAAAGAGGAAATAATGACACAATTTTGGATGTAGCAGTTGGCCAATATATTTTATATTTACAGTCACGTGGTACCACTGGAATACCTTTGAATTCTGTCAGTACCATGGGCGTCCACGGCAGGGGGGGGGGGGGGCAAGGGTTGTGCTGCCCCCTCTGGATGTCAGGAAAACATAACTTTATGTAGTGTTTTACGTATAGTTTCATTTTTGTAAACAAAAACGCAAAAAAATATCGTTTCAAAGTGTCATAAAAACAGAAAATGCCCTGCGGGGCAAGGCTCCGCCATCCAGATGTGGATGTGGAGGGGCATGCCCACCACCTGCCCCAAAGTGTCAAATTTTAACAAATATTTCATCAACAAAATACACCTCATGACGTCTCAAAATTGATTTCAAAGTGTCCAAAAGCCAAAAAACGTCCTGTAGACAGGATGGGGGGGAGGGCCTGCACCCCCCTTAACCCTGGGGAAATTGTTTTCCTTCCCTCGCCCCCCCTGGCAGAAATCCTGCGGACGCCCATGGTCACTACTTGATAAACATGTTCATAGTTTCGTATAAGTTGACCAAGTCATGAACAGATACGCCAAATAGAATATTCAAATATTAACTCTTGTTCTCAGTGCCTGCTTCACACGTGGTACTTGGCCGCCGACTTCCAGCTGTACTGCGCATGTCTGGTGCTGGTTGCTCTCATCAGCGCGTATCCGAGAAGCACCAAGTATCTGCTGGCAGCTGGGATGTTCATTGCCGTCGCCGTCCCGTTCACTCAGACATACCTCATGGAGGAGATCCAGCCCACTCTGCTAGTGACTCCAGAGTAAGTGCAGATCTCACAATGTAAAAGCAAGACAATGTACACGGAAAAAGTACGTGGCTCAACTGATCGAAAACTCAAAAAAATCGAACACTTCAACTAAATTTAAGTATAAAAGAATCTTAACTTGCAACTCCTGTCTTACAATGAGGTTTCAATTTAATGCCTCCCGAGAATAAACAAAACTTTAACACAGGGGGTATAGGAATATCATTTCGTTTTTTGTTTATAACTTTTAAAAATAGCTAACGTTGGTATTGTTTTAAATTTTTTCCTAGTAGAATGTCGAACTATCTACCAGAAAATAAGTTTCTTGTTCAATGTTGGGAATAGACTAGGAAAACGCTCTGTGTAACGCGTTGATGAGCGAGCACCGACACGCGCAACATCGCCAATCGAGCTCGATCCTTTCAATCAAAGATAACTAATTATACATCGTAACTGATTTTTATCGCAACATTTCATAAACGTTCTGGAAACATTTAATAACAGGTCAATGTACCATGAATTTGATAGGTACTTCTCCATCAATCTCTGTGAACAGATATTCAAAACACTTAACGTAGAAATAAGTATGTAAATTTTTTACCGATTGGGCTGGAATAATGTGTACAATATGAGATTTTACATGTACTATCTAGTCAAAACGTTGCTTCTAACATAACTGTGAAACACGATCAATATTTTTAAAAAATACTATGAAGGCATACTACTTATACATATAATATCCATCCCTTAATAATTGTTTTATATTCCACACAGTCAACAAGAATTGTTTTTCATTGAAACTCAGAATAGCTATCTATAAACTTTGGTACATAAATCAAACAATCCAGAAAGCAGTGGAATTTCCCGATACATACCATCAATTCTGACAGTTCCAAATATTGAAAATGTCAATAAGTGCATAAGTTATTTTATGATTGGGCTAAAAACTTGTAAAATAATAGAAAATGGTAGTCTTAATGTCCATGCAAAATATGAACTAAATTGGAACATTTTGATTTTCGACCAATCGGGAGATATTTTTATTTTTGAACCAATCAAATGACAGCTCTCAAAAACTATACACGATTAAGTTAGAATGATATTAGTATGTGTGCAAAATTTCAGCTCGATCGAAACAAAATTGTGGCCGGTGCCGTCGGTCCAAACACAAAAACACACACACAAAAAAAAACAGAGAAAGTGTCCAAAAGTGCAGAATGGAGACGCTCGCTACGCTCGCTCAATAAAAATTAGAGCTACATTATTAGCCTTGTAACACGATTTTACTCGGCTGCCATAAGATAACATGGGGAAGAAAACTCGATTTATTTTAAAAAAAAATAGATACGAGAAGTGTTTAATATTTTCAGATATGGTGTATATTATCAATAAGTAGACAAAAGATTATGGAGATCTTAGACAAAGCCCCGATTGGTTGAGAATCTAACGATATCTTTGCTGCAGTATGTGCTCATGTTTCCATTCATTAGAGAAGTGTTTTAATAAGACTGGAAACATTCTTTGCGATATCAACAAGTGATTGTTTTCAAGAAGTGTTTGACGAGTTTGTTGTCTATTTCAGGACAATGCGACACTTGACGGCTGATCCGACGTTCCAACTCTCTTTCGTAACAGCTCAGCACAACCTGGGCCCATACATGCTCGGAATCATCCTGGGGTACTTCTACATTCATGTCAAGAACAATCACACGAAGCTGAAGAAGGTGTGTAAAAGCCTCTAGATCAGGAGCTGTCAACCTTTTTGACACATTCACCGTCCCTGCTCTCCATTCCCTGTTCATCGGGTGATAACTCAGAAAGTGCATGTGATTGGTTCAAATTTAAGAAAATCTTTCGTTTGTTTGGTCCGATCAATTTGAAATGTTGCAAAGTCATTGCAACCAAATTTTAACCAAATTGGTTAAAATTTAAAACCGTCTTTCCTGTGATTTTTGAAATTTAAACTAAACCGTTAGACCGATCAACTTATTACTTGGACGAACATTTTAGGTATTTTTGCCAATTTGAGGACTAATCTGTCGTTATTTTCAAAAGTTAATGTCATTTTCAGGACATTTTATTCTATAATCTTAAAAAAATTTAAATGTATACTAAATTTTCATCCCTACCTTCTTGAAGCTTCAGTTCCAAGGTCTGTATGAGCAGCTGATACTTGCAAAAGCATATCAAATCGGATGCAGTACGCAGGCTCGCTCATCAACGCGTTACACTGAGCGTGTTCCTATAGTACTCGTCCAAGGTAGAACCACCACAACCTCAATGTTTCCGATTTACTTTAAATTTTGGGGACTTACTGATAATCGTAAAAACTCATTCCCTGAAAAAATTAAACAGTTCGCGTGTCCAGTTTCTGAGATAAATTGAATTGTTTCTCCCATGTTATCTTATGGCGGAAAAAGAAAATCGTGTCATTTTTAGGCTTTAATGAAGATTTTTTTTTCGTCGATAGATTTGAACGAACTTTTTTATTATGGTAGATATATGAACATACTATCAGAAAAAAATTGAAAACAATACCAACGTGAGCTATTTTAAAAGTTATAAACCAAATTCGAAATTATTTTCCTATACCTCCCATGTTAAAGTTTTGTTCATTCTCAAAAGAAATAAAATTGAAAACCCATTGTTGGAGTGGAGTTGCAAACTACATTACTTTGAATGAGTCTGTTATACCTAAATATAGTTGAAATGTAGTTGAAATGTTGAAATGTTGAAATGTGTGTGGTAAACGTTTTTTGAACTTGTAATTTCAAGAAAAAATATTTTTGTATATATCGATCGATTGCTCTACCTTAACGTGTTTGTCTTCCGCAGCTTCCCATGTTCATCCTGTTCTTCATCTCGTCTAAACTGCCGCTGGTGGCGCTGGCCGGCGCCTTCATGTACTACATGCCCGGTGACGTCAGCCGCGTGCAGGCCGCCTTCTACAACAGCTTGATGCACAACCTGCTCTCTATAGGCATCTCGTCGGCCATTGTGCTGGCGGCCATGGGCAAGGGAGGTAAAGACCCAATCATAGACACCGTTCAATAACCGTGACCGAAAAATGAAGAACCGTTCAACATAACAAGCTGAAACTTGGCGTAAATAATCATACTACATATACCTAGACAGTACTAAAGTCCTTTTTCGGTATTTTTATTGCAATTTTTCTAAATTAAAGTCTGTAGGTACCGGATTTTACGTCGAGAAAACATACATTGTTTGGTGCCTGTGGCCAGGTGAGATATCAATTTATTGACAAAAAGAAACTGAGTGCCCTCCTCGCCTATTCATAACGAAGGCTACTATAGCCCACTTGCAAGTCAGTAGAGTCAATATTGCGGTCTCTACGATTTTTTTAATGCAACAGCAATATTTCGTCAAAAAATTTTCTGGACCATAATATTGGAGGCGAAATGGTCAAGTGGGTTGTAGAATCACTTATAGAATGAGGAAAAACATTATCTTCCTCTTATGAGCAATAGTTAGGCCAAATTCGTATTTTATATGCTCAGTCACGTGGTACCACTCGAATACCCTAAAACCTGTTGCTCTCCAGTTGTGATGAACACTCTGGCCAGCTCGCGTGCGATGGTGTCGGCTCTCCTACTGCTTCCACCTCGTCATCCAGACTGCTGACGTGGACATGACGTGATATCTAGTAACCTGTTGCTCTCCAGGTGTGATGAACACTCTGGCCAGCTCGCGTGCGATGGTGTCGGCTCTCCTACTGCTTCCACCTCGTCATCCAGACTGCTGACGTGGACATGACGTGATATCTAGTAACCTGTTGCTCTCCAGGTGTGATGAACACTCTGGCCAGCTCGCGTGCGATGGTGTCGGCTCTCCTACTGCTTCCACCTCGTCATCCAGACTGCTGACGTGGACATGACGTGATATCTAGTAACCTGTTGCTCTCCAGGTGTGATGAACACTCTGGCCAGCTCGCGTGCGATGGTGTCGGCTCTCCTACTGCTTCCACCTCGTCATCCAGACTGCTGACGTGGACATGACGTGATATCTAGTAACCTGTTGCTCTCCAGGTGTGATGAACACTCTGGCCAGCTCGCGTGCGATGGTGTCGGCTCTCCTACTGCTTCCACCTCGTCATCCAGACTGCTGACGTGGACATGACGTGATATCTAGTAACCTGTTGCTCTCCAGGTGTGATGAACACTCTGGCCAGCTCGCGTGCGATGGTGTCGGCTCTCCTACTGCTTCCACCTCGTCATCCAGACTGCTGACGTGGACATGACGTGATATCTAGTAACCTGTTGCTCTCCAGGTGTGATGAACACTCTGGCCAGCTCGCGTGCGATGGTGTCGGCTCTCCTACTGCTTCCACCTCGTCATCCAGACTGCTGACGTGGACATGACGTGATATCTAGTAACCTGTTGCTCTCCAGGTGTGATGAACACTCTGGCCAGCTCGCGTGCGATGGTGTCGGCTCTCCTACTGCTTCCACCTCGTCATCCAGACTGCTGACGTGGACATGACGTGATATCTAGTAACCTGTTGCTCTCCAGGTGTGATGAACACTCTGGCCAGCTCGCGTGCGATGGTCTTCACGAGTCGGCTCTCCTACTGCTTCCACCTCGTCATCCAGACTGCTGACGTGGACATGACGTGATATCTAGTAACCTGTTGCTCTCCAGGTGTGATGAACACTCTGGCCAGCTCGCGTGCGATGGTGTCGGCTCTCCTACTGCTTCCACCTCGTCATCCAGACTGCTGACGTGGACATGACGTGATATCTAGTAACCTGTTGCTCTCCAGGTGTGATGAACACTCTGGCCAGCTCGCGTGCGATGGTGTCGGCTCTCCTACTGCTTCCACCTCGTCATCCAGACTGCTGACGTGGACATGACGTGATATCTAGTAACCTGTTGCTCTCCAGGTGTGATGAACACTCTGGCCAGCTCGCGTGCAATGGTCTTCACGAGTCGGCTCTCCTACTGCTTCCACCTCGTCATCCAGACTGCTGACGTGGACATGACGTGATATCTAGTAACCTGTTGCTCTCCAGGTGTGATGAACACTCTGGCCAGCTCGCGTGCGATGGTCTTTACGAGTCGGCTCTCCTACTGCTTCTACCTCGTGCACTTCGTCATCCAGACTGCTGACGTGGGCATGAGCCGGCGCGCAGCCGACCCGCGCATATATGACGTCATGGTTCGCGCTCTGGCAACAGCGCTCATCAGCTTCTTGGTCGCGCTCGAGCTGCATCTACTGGTGGAGGCGCCGTGCAGGGCGATTAGTGACGTCATATTCGGAGGTCAGTTGGACTTTATTTACAGCCGAAGATAAACATTGGAGTATTTAGGTCGGGTAGGACCAACTTTGGATTAAGTTAATGGTCAGTGGAAATTAGTGAATATTATTGGCTGTGGAATTCGCGCCAACTTGATTCATTGGTTAACTGGCCACTAACTATCGATAGTTAGCTAATCCACAGTTGGTCCTACCTGGCCACACTAGTCAATACGTTTAAATTGGTTTAAACCATTCCAATTATGAAGAATGTAACAATTCTTGTTTTTATAATATAATATTAGTGGCCAAACTTGACTCAAAGATGAAAATTAGGGATATTTTAGATTTAAATTGAGTTTGGCAAAATATTTTGTGTCTAAAGGATTCAATTCTCCTTGAATTCAACCCTTTTAAGGGGGTTGAATTCAAGACTTGGATCGTCTTAATGAAAACATTGACGCATTTAACACGCGTCCTAGTATTGAATTGAAGACCTCTTTTCAGCCTTTTCAATTAGAGCATGTCTTATTTTCCTTCAAGTCTTGAAATACTTTAACCAATTTTTAATTTCACCACAGCTTCAATCAAAAGTAATCATTAAATAGTCTAAATTCTCTTTCATGTTTCCTTGAAATCAAGGTTTGAATTCAACCCCTTCAAGGAAACTTGAACCGTGTAATTTAGGCTTAGGTAAGTATAACAAATTAGCAATGTTTTATTTTTCACATTTTCCATCATTTAAATTTAAATGGTTGAAAAGTTTTGATGATGTAGGCAATAGACCAAAACATAAACTAAACGCGCATGCCCAATCCGCCATTTTCTCTTCCAACTATGTGTGACATTCAGGCAAGACACTTATATGTCAATCGTATAACGATAGTTCAGTAAAAGTTATAATTACATCGCGAAATAACAGAAATTGATGCTTACCTCAGTGTCAACATTCAAATACAATCGGCATATTTCATATCAGCACATATTCATACACATTCTTGTGAAAACTAGATGTCTATTCACCAAAATTACTATTTGACAAACGCATTTGTTTTTATCACGGTCTTCTGAACCTTTTCTGATTCAGAGCTCATTCACAAAAGGTTCAGAAGACCGTGATAAAAACAAATGCGCGTGTCAAATGGTTATTTTGGTGAATAGACATCTAGTTTTCACAAGAATGTGTATGAATATGTGCTGAAAGTGAAATGAAATATGCCGATTGTATTTGAATGTTGACACTGAGGTAAGCATCAATTTCTGTTATTTCGCGATGTAATTATAACTTTTACTGAACTCATTAAGATTGACATTTAAGTGATTTGGAACATGCGCACTTAAGAGTGGTCACACATAGTGACACGCCCTTTTTTAGTTCACTTTGAGGGCGCCACTAGTTTATGTTTTGGTCTATTGTCTTCCACAAACCGGCATGCGCATGGCTGCTCTTCACAATCCCTTGATCGAGCGACGTAATTGTTCAATGTGTTGTTTGTTTGTTTAGACGAGAAAGACAGCAAGAGGAGAGAGACATTGGAGAGAGGGAGCGAGCTGCTCACAGAAGATGCAGTGAAGATCAATGTCAATGCAACGGCGGAGCTGGGCGAAGTCACCAACACAAGATTATAAACCAAATGTTAATCGTACTTACATAGAACTTAATTAAAACTCTAATTATCTCATAGTTATATAAATTATGTATTTCATTTTGAAACAAGACTCCTCTCTTTCTTCCACTGCCGTCACCACTCCAATCATCCACTTTGTTCTTGGTATTCCCGTCTTTCTTTTCGCCTCCCTCCTCGGAATTCATTCAATATTTGCATTTTATTAAATTGCAGTTTGTGTTTTTATTCTGTCAAGTCCAAAATATCACACTTTACTATTTAAATTGTGGAATTTCAATATCTATCCAATGAAAATGTTTTGAGTGAACTCTACTTGATCACAGTTTTAAAACAGTACCTTGAAAACTCTAAAGCAGGGTTCCTATACTTCGCATCGAATTCGCTTCCGGTTCGCTTCGCTTTCGCAAAATGGCTACCTTTTAACAAAGGAAATCGTCCATGTTTACATTCGCATGTTCACTTGTTTCGGTTTCGTTTCGGTTCGTCAAAGTTAAAATTGGCTCAACTTTAACGAAACCGAAACACGGGAACATGCGAATGTAAACATGGACGATTTCCTTTGTTAAAAGGTAGCCATTTTGCGAAAGCGAAGCGAACCGGAAGCGAATTCGATGTGAAGTATGGGAACCCAGCTTAATTAACGAATAACAGTCAATGAATTGTAGCATAAAACACTGTTTAGCATATTGAAAACTACTAAAAGATTTCCCATGAATTTGACATTGTGCTTGAATGTATCGATAAAGCGTTAATATTGTGAAATTGGAATATATTTACTAGGGGTGTGCGAATAGTGATTTTTGACTTCGAATACGAATATCGAATAAATGACAAAAATATTTCGAATATCGAATCGAATATCGAATAATTGGAATCTAATTTAAAAGACATAATATCAATTAAAAAAAAATAATTGGACACCAAACTCTTTTCATATGACCAGAATGAAAGATGGCCACAGTGAAAATGTACTGATTATGATGTAATATGCAAGGATAATATTGTTGTCACTTATCATCACAAAAAATGAAATTAACAGGAACAAAAGGAGTATGAGGAAGGTCTACCTGGAGGAACAATAACCTACAAATAATATTCCCTCGAAATCAAAATGGCGGCCATGACTATTTTCGGTTGGAGTTTTAGACTTTGCAGCAGTTGGCAGCATTGAAAAACACTCCCATATGAGAAATGGCGGGATAATTTTGAATTAAAAGACATGAACTATTCGAAAATTTTCGAATATTCGAATTTTCGAAGTATTCGAAATTTCGAATACTTTATTTTCGAATACCGAATCGAATATTCGAACCAAATATTTTCGAAGTATTCGAAATTTTCGAATATTCGCACACCCCTAATATTTACTGAATCTTGCACAAAAGTATGGAAACTTCCTCATCATCGAATGATTCCTTCCCATAGGCGTGCGCAGGAGAAATCATTAGGGGGGGCCAACATGGGCGCCGGCAGGATTAATGACAGAGGGGAAAAGTCCAATGAAAGAAAATTGTCACAGGTTAAGGGGGGTGTGGGGGGCGCGCCCCCCACCTTGCCCGCAGGGCGTTTTTTGGTTTTTTGACACTTTGAAATCAATTTAAGACATTCTGAGGAGCATTTTCTTTAAATTTTTTTTTAATTTACACACCTTTTCACTACAATAAGGTGAGGGGGCATGCCCCAAAACCTGGTCGGCAGAGCGTTTTAGTATTTTGGGCACCATTTTGTTCCCAAAACTTTTTTTCACGACATAAAAATATAAATTGATATGAAAGGGTGTTCGGGAGCGTTAAGCCCCCGAGAAAATATTCTCTGAAAGTCAGTCATACATCATATATTAGAGCAATTTTGAGGCATATTATAAAGACATTTTTATGGGAAAAACCTAGAAATTCATGAAAAATCGTATTTTTGGAAGGTACTTTATAGGCATTGTTTTCCAAAATGTTGTGTTTTTGATCAACCCAGTACTTGAGTCCAGTGATTTGAGCAACTCCAGTCTGCCCCGCAGGGAGATTTTTTTTGTTTAAACCCATTTAAAACAAAATTTTGACACTATGAGGACCACATTTTATAATTTTTTAGTTGAGGCTGACGCATTAGGGGGGGCCAAGGCCCCCCCGGCCCCCCCCCGTGCGCACGCCTATGTTCCTTCCACCTTGGTGTGACCAGTTGACTGATCTGTCACGTGACGATCTTGTGTTCTGACAACTTGTTAAACCCTCTTGAACTGATAACTGCAATTCCTCGGGTCTCTTGCAGAGGTGGTCATCCTGGGTCACACCGGGGGGTCCACTCGGGGGGTCATGACCCCCCACTTGGTGAATGGTACTCAGTGTTGGGTAATTTTTTCAAAAGAAGGAACTAGTTCCAGTTCCTAGTTCCTTTCAAATAAAGGAACTGGAAAGTTACCAGTAAGGAAATAAGTTCCTTTTAAGTTACAATGCAGTCCAAAAACAACCCGGATTTTTTTAAATTACCCTTCTCTAAATTGAGTGAGCAAAGCGATCAAGCAACATATTTTCAGAAATCAGGTAAATTTAGGAAGACACAAAAAATGGGTCATTATTCGTTATAAATTCTGTGTAAATCATGTCATAAGATACTACATTTATATTCGAAAGGAACTTAAAAATAACGTAAAATAAGTTCCTAAGTTCCTTACAAAGGAACTTTTTAGTTTCTGAGTTCTTTAAAAATAAAGGAACTAAGTTCCCCTAAAAGTTCCCCGAGTACTTTTTACCCCTAAACCCTTTTTTCCCTTTTTACCGGTAACTAGTTCCCGGTAACTAGTTCCTAGGAACTAGTTCCTCCCCAACACTGATGGTACTGTTAATTGCTGATATTATCCTGGTTGTCGACTGTATACAGTTTACAGTTTAGATTATTCGAAGATGATATTCGACGAAGAAGAATTCACAGTTCAAGTCTTTATAGCCTACTTCTTTCTGACGACCTGCAGTCTCACATATTTCCAAATAGGCATTATTATTGTTGAGTTCTACGAAATTTGTTGTTATTTTTTAGTTTACGATGAAGAGTGTCCGATGTTGTCATTGGCGACCTCTGACCAGACACTGGCAATAGCAAGTGAGACTCAACATGAAGTGACACCGGCAGGGGCTTGAGTGGTCGTTGAGGGATCACTCGGCGACGACTGCAGTAGGATGATCAAGAAGGTGGCGATGGCTCCAACCATCTGCAACACATTCCATTGTCATTGACATCCCTCAATCTTCCACTCAGGTCACACTCACGCCACACTCACGTCACACTCACGTCACACTCACGGCACACTCACGGCACACTCATGTCACACTCACGTCACTCTCACCCAGGCTTGTAGGAACTACTTTCATCACGGGGGTGATTGCGACACCCGGAACCCCCAGTTTTATCCTCGCATTGCGTTTTTAGAATTTAAACTAGTTAAAAGTGATTCTGAGGCTTTAAAATGCACAGACTGAAACAAAACCCCCCCCCAATTATTGCTCCGCAGGGCATTTTTGTGAATATAAACTATTTTAAATTGATTCTGGGAACCCTCAAAATACAACATAATTCCCTTTTTTACCCCGCAGGGCGTTTTTTGGGGGAATTTAAACAAATTTAAGTGATTCTTGGACACTAAACTTAATTTTGTATGGTGAATAGGGGGTCAGCCTGCTCGAGTGGGGGGGGGGGGGGGGATAATCCCCCCCCCTTCCTACGCCCCTGCACTCACCCCGTAAATGAGACTCAAGTCGAGGTTGAAGAATCCCCCAGCAGTGAAGTCGATCCTCTTCGGCAGCAGCATCAGAGAGAACGTCTTCAGCTGGGAGAATAACACGATTAGCAACAAGATCAGGATCCAGACAACTACAGCAGGCGGTGGATAGGAAGGTGAAGGGAAGAGTGAAAGTGCCTTCCTAGTTGATTAACACTCAAGGAATTGAAGTGCTCATGTCATGATCTCATCTTACCTCCTTCACGGTGGTCCAGTTAGTTGTTTTCAACATCACTGAGTTCACCACGGGGATGGTGCGCATGCTCTGAAGCAAAAGCAAAAATATTATTATTATTATTAGAAAATATGTTTTATACTTCGAAGTGAGTAGTGACGAAATAATCAACGTATAATGGCAATCATGTTTAATCTGCAGAGTAGTAAAAAAAATACCTACATTGTTTTTATTTTTAAATAAAATCTATTTTATATCTCAGATCGGATGTTATACAAATTATGATGAATGGCCAGTTACCTCGGCTCGAGTGACTTGGCACACCAAACATAACAGCAATGTCTTCACAGGGTGAATAGTAAGGCTGACGTATATCCACGGTGCCAAAGTGCCATGTTTCTGAAGAGACAAAATCGCTGCAAAGAGAACAGTAAGAATATCGACGAAGTGCGAGGTGACTGCGATGAGTAGAGACAACGAGTGGACGTCGTCAACGAGCGCCGCGGCGTCGCAGAGCGTCGCGTGGATCGACGCCGACGCCCGCACGAGGACGACGTCCGCGCGTCCACCTTGCGTCTGGAGGTGGTCGTTGAGGAGGCGGAGACGTTGGTAGACGGCGAGGACGCCGCACATGAACTGGGCTTCGGCGAAGGTGATGATCAAGAAGGAGACGCAGTTGCCGAAAACAAATGCCAACATAATTTCTACGTCACCTACCAGTTCACTTATGAGGACGGGAAGGCTTAAGAGAGCGACGACAATCAAGATGGCAGTGATGAATATGTTGTTCTGACCGTGAGGGACGGCGATGTTGATTCCATGCAGCGCAATATCAGCCTCGTGCAGAAGCTCAAAGAAAGAGATAATCTTCTTCTGACGACATCCGTTCAAAATAAAGAAAATACAAAGAATGAACGGAATACCGTTTCGAACATAATTCGTAACTACAATTAAATAATCACGTTTGGCAACATTTCCTTGATTAAATGCATCGAATAGGTAGTAAGCCAACACGAGGAGCGCTAGAGCGACGACAGCGCTGTAGACGGCACCGAGTCGCGACACGTGCAGTGAGCTGCGGTTAATGCGACAGCAGTTGACACCCAGCAGCTTGGCAGTGCAGAGCATCGGCAAGGCGCTGGTCAGTGCGTCCACTGGCCGCCAGAGTGCGAGGTAGCTCTTGTATTTCACAGTTGTCCAGGCAGGGGCGCGCGCGTCGCAGTCACGTGGCATGCTGAAACAGTTGAAGAGCATTGGTAAGTCACTGGCAATGCCGCCAGAGTGCGAGGTAGCTCTTGTGTTTCACAGTTGTCCAGGCAGGGGCGCGCGCGGCGCAGTCACGTGGCATGCTGAAACAGTTGAAGAGCATTGGTAAGTCACTGGCAATGCCGCCAGAGTGCGAGGTAGCTCTTGTGTTTCACAGTTGTCCAGGCAGGGGCGCGCGCGGCGCAGTCACGTGGCATGCTGAAACAGTTGAAGAGCATTGGTAAGTCACTGGCAATGCCGCCAGAGTGCGCGCGAGACAACTGTCATGGCGGCAGCTCAAGTCAAAGCCTGGCTCTGGAGATTCTAATCAAGCCGAATTCATCACAGACGACGGCGACGTTCTGTCAATAAGAAGACGAAGCCATCCGCAGTTGCCTCTTCGCGGTCAGACCAGCATGGACCCCGACTTGCAGTACAAGCGGACATGGCGAGCCCACGTCGAGCCTGGCAGAGAGCGGCGAAGAGGTCCTTGCCGGAGGATCAGCAGCGGTAGAACAAAGTGGCTCGACTTGCTGTAGGCGTTGACAACAGCGACGTCTGTACGAGCAACGGGACCTAAAGGAACGAGATGTACGAGCAACTCCAACCATCGTGGCGAGTCCTGACGTCACTGATCAGCGTCCTGACATCAACACACACCTCCAACAGATACATTGACCTCATGTCATGACCTCATGTCATGACCTCACCCCATTGACCTCATGTCATGACCTCATGACATTGACCTCACCTCTTTGTCCACTGCGCCAACACAACTGCAAGATTCTTCACTCGGACTTTATGGAAACTTCCAATGCTAAGTTCCGATCCGACGATCGAAACGGAAAGCTTTTATGTAAAAATGAAAATATTCGATCTGCGAAGATTGCGTTTGGAAGTTTCCTCTTACTACGAAGTTCCGATAGGAGTTGTATACGATATTTGAACGTCATTATAAGCGACGTTCATATAATGCGTGAATGGTGAATGGTGAGTCCAGATGAACACAAACAGACTTGTTATTTTTTAATATACCGGGTGGCGCAAAAAAAATCCCCCTGATTGAGAGGTCACTATAGATAGGATTCTGAAATTTGTACACATATTAGAAAACATATCAAAATTTAATATGTGTAAGTTTCAAAAACATTACTATTGTAGGAAAAAAGTTACAGCTGTTCAAATTTGGATGTCAAAAAATTGATTAAACGGAGCACAAATAGCGCGCGTCGAGAAAAATTCCAATGGCCGTGGGACGCTGTTTCTTCTAAACAACGTACGATATCAAGCTGAAAATTTCAAATTATATTCAAAATAGATTAAGATCGATTGTGTAAAAATTTCAATCAATTTGAATGAATGGGACGAAAATTATGGAATCTTGAAGTTGAGCTTGAAAACAGAATAGTGGGAAAATAATCACTTTTATAACGTGTGTAATAAAAGTTTAGAAATTATCTTAATTTTCTGATTTTACGCTCAACTTCAAGATTCCATAATTTTCGTTCCATTCATTCAAATTGACTGAATTTTTTACACAATCGATCTTAATATATTTTCAATATAATTTGATATTTTCAGCTCGATATCGTAAGTAGTTTTGAAGAAACAGCGACCCGGCCATTGGAAGTTTTCTCGACGCGCGCTATTTGATAGCTCTGAATAATCAATTTTTTGACAACCAAATTTGAACAGCTGTTACTTTTTTCCTACAATAGTAATGTTTTTGAAACTTGCACATATTAAATTTTGATATGTTTTCTAATATGTGTACAAATTTCAGAATCCTATATATAATTGTTTCGATATAGTGACCTCACAATCAGGGTGATTTTTTTTGCGCCACCCGGTAAAAACGCTTTCCTTCCGCCCATATGTGAACGCCGTAGGCGACAATATACTGACAGGTTCTGAAACTAGAAGATTCTAGAAACAAATTATTTTGTACGTCATTCCATTATTCCAACGATACCTTGGTGTACATTAGTTTTGTAAAAGATATTAAGGACTAATGACATCAGAAATTAATCTGCGATAATGTTAGTGAAATGAAGTATTATCAGACCCAACTCACTTTTCAGATGTACTGCCCAACAGCCCAACAGACATAGAGACAGCAGCAATGCAGTGTTAAATAATCTATACACAGATCACTATCTGTACATCGGCGATTTCATCTGAGAACTCATGTTATTAGTTATTGGCGCCAGTGTCACACCTGCTATTGACAGCAGATCCATTGCGTCGGTTGTCAGCATGCTATTGTTTTATACACGTCGCAAATAAATTATATCTTACCCTCCATCCCTTAAATCAATAAACATTATCTATTTGAACATTCCAACATGAACACTGACGTACACACTTTTTTTACAGAATTATCGATAATTTTCCGAAAACATCCACGATCTCAAACAATAATAATATTACCAAAAATGTACAAAGTTGTACAAACTTTGTAAATTTTTCCTTGAACGAGTGATTATTTGTCTAAAATATAAATATATGAGATTACTTGTAATCAATTTAGTGGAGCCGTTTTACCGATCAACTTAAAGTTTTGAATTGTAATAGGAACCAACATTATAATAATTGTTTCACATAATCTGTCAAGAATATCAAGAGTATAAGTAATTGACATCGAATTACGGACATAAATTGTTTTGAAATGTTCGTAAAATTTATTAAAATAAAAAACAAAATGTTTCACAGATTGACACAAGAAAAACTTGAAAACAGGCGTTTGTTGGCGGCACGATAGTAATCATATTCCAGAACAGTTCGTGTTCACAGGAAAATTACCTACATGCTTTTGATCCAACTGATTTACTGCAAGAGCTCCGTAAATTGAAAATGCTATCACGAGAGGTGTAAAATGTTTGAACTGGTATGTTCGACCTACTTATAAGTATAGCAGCGCTTGATTACTGATTTTACAGGATATAAAGATGAAATACCGGCGAGCGAGAACCTTTGGAATGCCGACACACGCCAATAGTATCGAGCACCAGTACGCATTTTAAAAAGTGAAAAATTAATTAAAATAAAACCTAAAAAGTACCAAAAAAAATACAATTGCCGATTTTCCATTTCACTTTTTTTTTTTTTTTTTTTTTTTTTTTAATGTGTTTTGGTATGAGCTACTTATCGCAGTCTTTATTATGGCATATCTTGACCTTGAAAATAGCATTTAAAAACATTTATAAAGAAAATGTTTTTTTCAATGTCAAGATATGACATAGGTATAAAATATTTTGAGAAAAGATATTAGTAGTTAGTACCGGTACGCCTATAATATAAAAAAAATAAATTAAAAAAAAATAAAATTGAAAAAACGGCAATGGTTTACCCATTTGTGTTTTTTGGGTGTGCATATTTCAGGTTTTATTTATATTTTTTTTTTCATTTATTGAGCGAGCGAAGGGAGCATCTCCTTTTGGCTCTTTTGGCACGGACCTCTGTTTTCTTTGTGTTTTTTTCTGTTACTGACGATAAACAAGTCACAGTTTTTCTTCGATCAAGCTGAAATTTTGCACACATGTAGGTACCATTTCCGGGCTTTGCAGACCCTAATTCTTTTTAAATCCCCTGATTGGTTCAAATTTTAAAAAAATCGATTGGTTGGTCCGATCAATTTGAAATTTTGACAATTCATTACGACCAACATTTTCCCCAATCTTACAAAGTTTCAGCCAAATCCTTTCATTGGTTAAAATTTAAAACCATCTTTCCTGTGTTTTTTGAAATTTAAACTAGAACCGATTGAACGATCAACTTATAATTTCGCATGATGGTTGGGACCAACATTATCTGCATTTTTGAAAATTTTCTGACTAATCTGTGTTTCAATCCAAAATGTAATTGACATTTTACGGACATTTGCGTGTTGGCTGTCAAATTTCTCGAAAATGTTGATCACGGCAGCTTCGAATCTTCATAGCATGATTATCGGGACTAACATTTTAGGAATATTTGGAGATTTTTATACAAGTCTGGCGAAATTCAAGAATAAATGTGTTTTTGTGTCTTTTTGCACGATTTAGTCTTCATTTTTTGTATTTATTTGTATTTATTTATTACTCTCAGCTTTGTAATTGTTTAATTACCGGTTATTTATTTAACATTTTTTTATATTAAATGCGTACCGATACACACTAATATCTGTGCCCAAATTTTTTTATATGTCGTATATTGACATTGACAAAAATCATTTTCGATATATTTTTTTTCATTGTCAGGATATGCCATATTAAATTTTGACGACTGCGATAAGTAGCTCATACCCATACACATTTATAATGAAAAGATGAAAAATAATAAAAATAAAACCTAAAAAGTGAAAGAAACGGCAAGGTACTGACTGGTACTAGTTTTTTTTGCACATTTAAGGTATAATTTTATTTATTTTTATTTTTTTTATTTTAAATGCGTACCGATACTAGCTACTTATTTATGTGCTCAAAATATTTATTTGTCTTATCTTGACCTTGAAAAAAATAATTTTAAATAATTTTCCCATTTTCTTATAATGCGATTATCTCGACTTCTGAGCGTCCTAGAGCAATTCCGACGGCAGATTTGTCGATCACGTGGTGCGCGATCACGTGGTGCGCGATCACGTGGTGCGCGATCACGTGGTGCGCGATCACGTGGTGCGCGATCACGCGGTGCGCGATCACGGGGTGCGCGATCACGTGGTGCGCGATCACGTGGTGCGCGATCACGTGGTGCGCGATCACGTGGTGCGCGATCACGTGGTGCGCGATCACGTGGTGCGCGATCACGTGGTGCGCGATCACGTGGTGCGCGATCACGCGGTGCGCGATCACGGGGTGCGCGATCACGTGGTGCGCGATCACGTGGTGCGCGATCACGTGGTGCGCGATCACGCGGTGCGCGATCACGGGGTGCGCGATCACGTGGTGCGCGATCACGTGGTGCGCGATCACGTGGTGCGCGATCACGTGGTGCGCGATCACGTGGTGCGCTACTCCCTGGACGCGCAGTTGTGTCGTCACTTTCTTCATCAGTCACAGCCACGGTGGTGGTCTCAGCATTGTCCTCCATCCAGCCCCAGCATGTCGCCGCGCTCTCTTACTGTGAGTTTCATTTACACCATGGCATTTACACCATGGCATTTACACCATGGCATTTACACCATGGCATTTACACCATGGCATTTACACCATGGCATTACACTATGGCATTTACACATGGCATTTACACCATGGCATTTACACCATGGCATTTACACCATGGCATTTACACCATGGCATTACACTATGGCATTTACACATGGCATTTATACAATAGCATTATCACCATGGTATTTACTCATTACACTATGGCATTACACAATAGCAATTACGCCATGACAATATACAATTTCTACACACCTAATAATAATTGAAATGGACTTTCAGCCTTCTACCTCCAGGTACAGAGTTACTTTCCAAGGTCTATAGAAAACAGCTCTTACAAAGCATATTATCAATTCGCATACAATACGAAGGCTCGCTTATTGCCTACGGCGTTTTCCTAGGACCTACAGTTATTTGCAAGCAACCGTCGAATAACATATTTGCGCAGTTTAGCTTGTAGAAGAACGGTTTTGTTACATAAAGATAAAAAATACGATGAAAATTACTGAAGGGTGATTCAATGATTCATAGCATATTATCTGTTGCTACGTTTACAGTAATTAAGAGGCAAACGGAAGCAAACGGGAATCGCACGGTTCGTCAGAGCGTTTTTTTTAAATTGTGTCTTCCCACATAATAATTTTAAAAAATCAGATAGTAACGACCCATTACAGCCTAATAGACTAAATAATGCCGCACACTGGTGTTCATTATGACCTCTGGTACGACCTCAAAGTGTTAAATACGATTATTTTGGATTATTTTATTAAAAATATCGTATTTAACACTTTGAGGTCGCACCTGAGGTCATAATGAACTCCGGTTTGCGGCATTATATAGTCTATTAGGCTGTAATGGGTCGTTACTATCTGATTTTTTAAAATTATTATGTGGGAAGACAAAATTTCAAAAAAACGCTATGACGAACCGTGCGATTTCGCTCGCTTCCGTTTGCCTCTTAATTACAACGAGGAAGTGAGTTGAACTTGCAGATTGCGCACCCATTTCCAGCTACTGAGGTTGCGCCACATTGATAGCATTGCAAAACAGGGAGGGAGAGAACAAAAACAAAAACTTGTATATAGACTGCCAAGCACCTTTCCCCCCTAAAAGGATTGAGATCTAAAAGAAGGTCGCAGCAATAATATATTGTTGAAACATTTTCGCACTTAAAATTCGTGAAATCATTTCGCCCAGTTACTGCCGCCAAGCACAACATTATAAACCAAACATTGTACCCAAATTTGAGATTGAAAAAATCTCTATGTGAACCATCATAGTATAAACTTTAAAACAATTATACTCATTTAAAACTAAAAATAGAAAGTATTCAAATTTTAAAAACGTAAACAAAATCAATTTAAAAACATTTTTTTTTTACATAACTTAAAATACAAATTAAAAAAACTTATTTAAAATTAAATAAAACAAAATAAAAGTAAAAAAAATAAAAATAAAGCTTGGCGCATTGTGTCAAGGAGGGGGCAACATAAAAAGACAATGTCGACCAAGGAGACGACGAAAGAAAGAGGAAGAAGAAGATGATGAAGGAAAGAAGGAAGAAGTCAACATGACGGTGCAAATTCAATGCGCCAAGCTTTATTTTTATTTTTTTTACTTTTATTTTGTTTTATTTAATTTTAAATAAGTTTTTTTAATTTGTATTTTAAGTTATGTAAAAAAAAATGTTTTTAAATTGATTTTGTTTACGTTTTTAAAATTTGAATACTTTCTATTTTTAGTTTTAAATGAGTATAATTGTTTTAAAGTTTATACTATGATGGTTCACATAGAGATTTTTTCAATCTCAAATTTGGGTACAATGTTTGGTTTATAATGTTGTGCTTGGCGGCAGTAACTGGGCGAAATGATTTCACGAATTTTAAGTGCGAAAATGTTTCAACAATATATTATTGCTGCGACCTTCTTTTAGATCTCAATCCTTTTAGGGGGAAAGGTGCTTGGCAGTCTATATACAAGTTTTTGTTTTTGTACAACATGTCACATGAGGTGGTAGTTTACAGCAGCTTTCATTGATCATTGAGTGTTACCTATCATTACATTGTTAACGCCAACAACGTCACTTCTTGTCTAAAAATTTCTGTTTTTCTTCCAATAGTTCCCAAGTTAGTATAACGAAAGGGTCAATTTCTTTTGGTTAGATATGAGTTATCTCAACTTTTAAATTGCTAAAAGTTCACAACTTGTGAATAACGTAAATTGTAGGTGTATTGTTCCGGTGTAGACCGGAATTTGTGCGTCATCTCGTACTACGCATATTAGTTGCCAGTTGGTAAACTGAAAGGTATACGAAAGGTAGATGATTGTAAATGCGTTTCCTTAATTTTAAATTCTTCTAAGTTCACTTTTTTATGTAATTTAAACTCTATTGGTAAAGCGTTAAGGCTTACAGATGTTTACAGCACATTTTAAATAAAATCCGGATGTGTTTTGGAAGGCAATATAACGTAAAAGGAACTTATTTCATAAGTTAACTTTCCAGTTTCTGGAAACTTTCCAGGTAGGTAACTAACCAGTTCTTTATTTGAACTGGAACTAGTTCCTTTTTTTGAGGAACTAATCCAACACTGCTGTTTAGTGATAGTTCCATAACATGGATTATGCCGCAAATTTTTCCGCCAACAGTTTAAAAACGTACCAAAGATCACGAGTGGGGTTATGCAGAATATGCATATATAATTTTCTATTATTACCTACGGGTGATTTTTTAAATTAGGGGATGTTGGAAGGGATCAAGTATCATACGGTATGGGTTATTTCATATAGAATGAGTACACCAAATTTGGTTGAGATCGGTCAAAGTGTGTAGGAGAAAATAAGAACGTTCATACCAAGAAGCCTTTTCCTTTGTTCATGCGCAGAGAGACACTACTGAAAGTTAAAGGAATTACGGCAAAGGATGTGGCCATTTGATATTGCCTTGTTGTGAAAATTGATTTTGAAGATGTCAACCTAGAGTTCCTTTAAGATTAACTAGCTGAGCCACCTGGTGTTTATAGTGCTGGTTGGGAAGGAGTAGGACGTATATCATTAACAGTCACAAAACACACCAACACACGAACAAACTAACAAAGAACGGTCAACCTGATTGTACCTGACTGATTGCCAAGATACCCGAGAAGCTAAAGCACTATTTTTGCCGGAGAACAGACGCATAATCCTTGATCACACGCTTATAAATTCCCTAAGGTGTCTACCGCTTACATCGGTATGTACGAGGGACAATCAATTAAAAATCAATGTACCTACACATATTTTGTTTAAATCTCACTAAATGATAATTAACATAAAAAATCTCAAATGATTAAAAAAAATAATATATATATATATATATATACATTATATATATAATAATGCGAAATAATAATAAAATATGATAATAATAATAATATATATAAATAATATATTAATAATAATAATAATAATAATAATAATAATAATAATATTATTATTATCATATTTTATTATTATTTCGCATTATTATATATATAATGTATATATATATATATATATTATTTTTTTTAATCATTTGAGATTTTTTATGTTAATTATCATTTAGTGAGATTTAAACAAAATATGTGTAGGTACATTGATTTTTAATTGATTGTCCCTCGTACATACCGATGTAAGCGGTAGACACCTTAGGGAATTTATAAGCGTGTGATCAAGGATTATGCGTCTGTTCTCCGGCAAAAATAGTGCTTTAGCTTCTCGGGTATCTTGGCAATCAGTCAGGTACAATCAGGTTGACCGATGACCTTTTAGAGAGGATAAGGTGTAAATGGGCATTAACTGATATTGAAAACAGGCACAGGTTATCCAAAGTCAATATCAATGTTAAGACTAAGGCTATTATACAATCAGTTCAAGCGGTACTGGCTGTTATTGCTGAAGAAAATACTCTCTCATTGACGGACCTGAATAATTTGGTATATGCGTCAGCCCAAGTAGTTATTGAAATGTCAGACAAGACCAAACGAACAAGAGCACAACCCTTTAACGGCACTAAGTATAACAGTGAACACGGTGAGCCACAATGGAAAATTAGAATAAAGAAGCAGATAAATGATTGGAGGGGAGATATATCAGTTCTTCGCGAAATTAGAATCACCAAAATGCCTTCAATTAAACTTCTATTGAAGAGAGATAAACTGTTTGTGAAACATGGGATACAGTCCAGTGATGATGCTAATCGCATTGAAGAACTACTTAAGCAGAAGGTTCAAGCAAAAGCACAAAGATTAAGGAGATACGAAAAACGTATCTTACAATTCCGTCAGAACAAACAGTTTGCTGAAGATGGGAAGAGATTCTACAGAGAACTCGGTAAGGATCAAGTAAAGGTGACGAGAATTCCCACCAAGGAAGATATGGAAGCTTTCTGGAAAGGTATTTGGGAGCAGGAAATACACCATAACGCTGATGCTGAGTGGATTAAGAGATGTCAAGACAGATTGAAAAGCGTCCCCGAAATGAATTTGTTGGATATTTCTGAGAAGGAAGTTACAGATTCCTTTCGCAAGATTAATAACTGGAAGTCTCCAGGGTGTGATGGAATCCATAATTTCTGGATTAAAAAATTTACTTCTCTTCATGGAAAATTCGCATATTGTTACAATCAATTACTTTGTCATCCCGAGACCGCCCCAGCATGGTTAACTAATGGTATAACACATTTGTTACCAAAGAATAGTGATACCCACCTCCCAAAGAATTACAGACCTATTACTTGTTTACCTACAATATATAAAAACTTCACATCCATTGTTGCAAACAGAATTTATGATTTCCTCGAAACTAACCACCTAATGCCACTTGAACAGAAAGGTTGCAGCAAAGGCTCGTATGGTTGCAAGGACCATCTTCTCCTCAGTAAGACTATCATGGAAGATTGCAAGAAGAAAAAAAAGAGTCTCAGAATAGCTTGGATAGACTACAAAAAAGCCTTCGATAGCGTTCCACATAGTTGGATTATACAAGTGCTGAATTTATATCGAGTGAATCCAAGTATTGTAAATTTTTGCAGTAGTATAATGAAACAGTGGAGGACCAAAATGCATCTGAACTGCGGGACAGGAACACTAATGTCTGGAGAGGTGAACATCCGAAGAGGAATTTTCCAAGGAGATTCCCTTTCACCTTTACTGTTCTGTATGAGTCTCTTCCCACTGTCAGATGAACTCAATTCGTCCGGATCTGGATATAGTTTGAAACAGAAAGGACAAAAAGTCTCTCACTTGTGCTACATGGATGACCTAAAACTTTTCGCGAAGAATGACAACGAGTTGGAAGGATTGCTATGGACAGTAAAGCTATTCAGCGATGATATTGGAATGACATTTGGCTTAGATAAATGTGCCAAACTATCTTTTACTTCTGGACGAATGGTACAAAAGGAGAATGTTGTTCTTGATGACAGTTCAGAAATACAGAGTTTGGAGGAAGGGATGACTTATAAATATTTAGGAGTAGAAGAAGGAGATGGAATACATCATGCTTTGTTAAAAGAAAAAATTACAAAAGAGTACAAGCGGAGATTACGTCTTGTTTTAAGAAGCGAACTGACAGGTAGGAACAAGATATTAGCAATTGGGCAGTTGGCAGTTCCGGTAATGCAATACAGTTTTGGCATCGTGGATTGGCGGCTTGAAGACATGAAGCAAATTGATCGGAAAACCAGGAAGATCTTGACAATGCATGGGATGCACCATCCTAAGGCAGACGTGGAAAGATTGTATATGCCGAGGAAATGTGGAGGAAGAGGTCTCATGCAATTGGAATCAGCATATCAAGTAGCTGTAATTGGTTTGTCCCATTATCTACAAGCAAATACTTTAGATAAATATGTATGTATGGTGAAAGAATATGAATTGAACAAACCCAAGACAATGTCCTTAATCAAGCTGTCCGACAAGTTTCTAGAGAAAATGCAATTGATACTCCCCGAAGGAAATCCATCGTTGCCACTAGTACAGGAAGTAAAGAAGATCAGGAGGAAAGTAAAAGAAGGATTGCAGCTTGGCATAAAATCCATCTGGGAAGGAAAAATCATGCATGGCCAATATCCGAATAAAATGAAATCCCCTCAAGTTGATAGAGATAGAACATTTGGATGGTTGACTCGATCTGATCTCAAGGGGGAAACAGAAGCTTTTATAGTTGCGGCACAAGACCAAGCACTGAGAACCAAGTATTATGACCGGCGTATTCTTAAGACAGGCACCGACGAAATGTGCAGACTATGCAAATCCTTCGCTGAGACAATAAACCATATAGCATCCGGTTGTCCTGTACTAGCGAAGCGCGAATACATTCAAAGGCATGATCGCGTGTGCACATATCTTCACTGGGATATATGTAAACATTTTGGAATTCCGGTTGAAGACAAATGGTATATGCATAAGCCAGCTCAAGTTGTCATCCACGACCAGGTTACCATCCTTTACAATGAGCAGATCCAAACAGATAGGACAGTCCTCGCTAATAAACCAGATATTGTATTAAAAAATGGACATGAGAAGACCTGTTTAATTATTGATGTGGCAATCCCAATGGAAGATAACTTAATTGCTAAAGAAGCGGAAAAAATATTAAAGTACAAAGACCTGGCAATTGACATCAACAGAATGTGGAAACTAAAGACGAAAATAGTGCCAGTTGTAATAGGAGCTCTTGGTACAGTGGCATTAAGTCTCCAAGAACATCTGCTTCACATTCCTGGATGTCATTGCATGCATGACCTCCAAAAGACAGTACTCTTGGGAACTGCTCATATATTGAGAAAAGTGCTGTAACACCACAGCAGAAAAAAAAAGCAACATCAAAAGAATCAGCCTCAAGGAGATGGTTGATCCTCGGCTGATTTTTCAAGACCAGTGACAGGCGAATTTAGATTAGTTTATATTCATGTTTGAAAATATTCTTGTGTTACTCATTCAAATGTTAATCCTGTACTGTACACTGAGACAATAAAGTGAATAATAATAATATATAATAATATATATAAATAATAATATATAATATATATAATAAAGCGAAACGTTGTATATTTAACTGTGGAATAAACGAAGCATTACCGAAAAATATTGATTATTATATATATATATATATGATAACAATGAGAAAAATGGTAACACGGAGTGTATTTTATCTCCTCGGTCCCATTCAGTGCGTACCTATACATTTAAAAAAAACTGTTGCTCGTCAAGACTCAAGTGAAAAAAACATTGTTTAAAATATGACTTTATCCAACACGTCATGTAATATACAAGCTAATGTTCAAATTCTTTTAAAAAGTACCAAATATAGCTATGAATGTAATTTATGAATAAGATTTTTTTATTTCATTTTGAATGAAATGGCTTTAAATAAAAGTCCTTTACGATTATTAATTTTACCCTGGGGACGTCTTCGAACGAGTCGTGTGCTTACTCATTGTCTTGAAGTATACAATTTTACAATAAATAGTGTGAAAATAAGTTATTTGAAAATACAATTGTGCTAGAAGACAGCCTCCTACTGCAGCAGAATCTATTATGTTATATTCCAAAACAAGTGTCATCTACGTACATTTGTTATTTGTATTCGTTTAAAAGTGTCAAGACAACATAGGAAACCTAACCTCTGATACGCTCACAACACAACCCCCACCCCTAATCCACCAGCCACTGAATAGATCTGAATGTGTATTGTTTATTCTCCAAGCAATGACGATTCACGATATTAAATGACCTTTAATTGTTGTTGTTTATTGATTATGGTGTGTGTGTGTGTGGGGGGGGGGGGGGAGGGGGTGTATGTGTTTATTACGCATAGATCATACAATCAATTAGTCTACCGGTATTTATACCTGATAGTGATGGCATATTGTTGATGCATCTAATTGATTTATTGTTTGTTTTGATATTTTAGACAGTATGAATTATTTCGTGCATTAGGTATTCTTTTAAAAATGCCATTGCATAATTGACCATGTTTGTAAACACCTTTCGCACAAGGCATTCGATTGGCGTCAGAATACCATTGTTCATTGTGCGTAGTTAATCTATTATTCTTTATTCTACACAAAACGAAGTTTCCATACTCTCGAAACTGAAATAAATTTAGATATTATAATATTCATACGTGAAGTAGTAGAAATAAAGATGGCATTATGGAACGGAATCGATGTCTGTTATTCGTTTGTATTATTGTCCCAATACTTGAATATCCATAAATAATATCCAAACTTGTTTTCTCAAATGGTTGATACTACGTCATATTCTGTCGTCATATTGAGGTACCTATATTTGAGGTTTGAATCTTTCAATGTGACAAAATTATGAAGTGCATCATGAATTCTTCTATGAACAGCACAATTAGTCGACAAATATCTATCGAGACGCAGTCAGCTGCCGATTTCTATAACAAGCAAATGGGCGAAGATTTCAACATGCAGTAAGTTAGTAGATGAAGGGGAAGAGCGGAACGCTTAATATTGATAAATTTTCCACTTCCGGTTTGAAATTTTTGTTTTTTCTTGAAGTGGAGTGTCTAGCAATACATTGTCTTTAATGTTGCCAAATTTCAAAACTGTCGATGGACCCGTTTGACTTTTGAAAAAAATTAAAATTTAAAATTGGATTAAATTCACTTCCGGTCAAAATATTTCAGATTTTCTTTCAGAAGTACGCGTGAGAAGGGGGACTCTATGTGTCTACCAAATTTCAACTCTCTAGACCAAACCGTGCAATCTGTAGAAAAGGGCAAGCAAAACGACGTGCCTAACTAGCTAGCTAGCCAGCCAGCCAGCCAGCCAGCCAGCCAGCCAGCCAGCCAGCATGAAAGTCAATCCTTGCATGTTTGAGGCCCAAAATTCACCCCGAAGGGATGAACGCAGCACTTTGATATTTGGTTAGGTGTTGTCAGGTGGCTAAATATACCCGATAACCATGATTTTCAACTTTCATTTCTCACTGCATGTATGCCTGTCGACACCTCGTTTCGACCACTTAAGCCGTTGCGGTATAAGTCTCTGGTAGTAGCTCGCACGTTGTATTAGAGCGGTGGTTGGCAGCGTCGAGCTAGCGCCCGACTAGATATCTTCAGACTCAGATAGCTTCAAACAAGGAGGAAACATGTTGATAAGTCTGCCTTGCACTGCGCGCGAATACGATAGAGGCTCTGGTTTTTAAGGAGGGACTAGATGCCAAGCCAGACGACAGGATCGGCCACTTTGGCGCTAGCGTCGAGAGTATAATTTTCAATTCTGATCTACTGCTCTATAGACCTTGAAAATAACTGTCAATAAAGGGCGATGTTGTTTAAGCGATAACATAATTTTGTCTGCCCGGCATTTTGAAGAAAATCCTTCTGATTCGGCTGAAAAAGGGTAAAATCTGATAAAATGTTGGTCCCTATCATCAATTCAAAATTGAACTTGATCGGACCAATGATCGGACAAACTCTTCAGCCTGTACAGCTTTTCAGCCAATTAAAAGATTTTGCTTACGAACTGAAAGTGACCGCTGGTCTGGCATTCTATACCTCGTGGACTTGGTAAATGCAGGCAAACAAATTTAGAGTAAGTACACTCAGCAAAACATAAAACGGTATTTGAACGAAACGGATTGGCTGCTTGTCGGGTTCATTGATAATTAATCTTTGTTATTATTAATGAAATCAGAGCTCATAGAGTTAGATGAAGAGTTAGCATAGACTTCATCGGATGATGCCATCAAAACATTTCCAGACAAATCGTTTCTTTGGAACACCGTTTTATCTTTTGTTTAGTGTACATACTATACTATGACACCATAGATCCATTGATAGATCCATGGTGATAACTCCGATATGAGTCGGTTAAAAGGAGTGTAAGGTATAGGTTTTTATACAAAAATTACAATTTACAAATTAATTATTAAGAAATATATAATTTATAAATCATTTATTATATTTATTTAAAACTTGATTTATATCAAGGAACGCTTGCCAGACTGGAAGTTTCATCTTTCCTACGTTTTCTCCTCCTCAATAAATAAATAAACATGAATGAAGATGAGATGAAAGATGAAGATGAAACCGCAAGCTGAAACCAACAATGAAAACCATTCGCGTACATGTTGTGAATGTAATACATGTTGCAGTGCTTGATGCTCGTGGTCTGCTTCTGCGCACACGCCACTGCGCTCAAGTGCTTCGAGTGCAGCGTTGCGTCCACGACGCCCTTGGTCAAGCCTTGCGGGCACCAAGAGATCACGTGTCTACCGCATGAGACGCTCTGTAGCACTGACATGCGCACACGCCACTGCGCTCAAGTGCTTCGAGTGCAGCGTTGCATCCACGACGCCCTTGGTCAAGCCTTGCGGGCACCAAGAGATCACGTGTCTACCGCATAAGACGCTAAGTAGCACTGACATGCGCACACGCCACTGCGCTCAAGTGCTTCGAGTGCAGCGTTGCGTCCACGACGCCCTTGGTCAAGCCTTGCGGGCACCAAGAGATCACGTGTCTACCGCATGAGACGCTCTGTAGCACTGACATGCGCACACGCCACTGCGCTCAAGTGCTTCGAGTGCAGCGTTGCGTCCACGACGCCCTTGGTCAAGCCTTGCGGGCACCAAGAGATCACGTGTCTACCGCATGAGACGCTCTGTAGCACTGACATGCGCACACGCCACTGCGCTCAAGTGCTTCGAGTGCAGCGTTGCATCCACGACACCCTTGGTCAAGCCTTGCGGGCACCAAGAGATCACGTGTCTACCGCACGAGACGCTCTGTAGCACTGACATGCGCACACGCCACTGCGCTCAAGTGCTTCGAGTGCAGCGTTGCATCCACGACGCCCTTGGTCAAGCCTTGCGGGCACCAAGAGATCACGTGTCTACCGCATGAGACGCTATGTAGCACTGACATGCGCACACGCCACTGCGCTCAAGTAGTTCGAGTGCAGCGTTGCATCCACGACGCCCTTGGTCAAGCCTTGCGGGCACCAAGAGATCACGTGTCTACCGCATGAGACGCTCTGTAGCACTGACATGCGCACACGCCACTGCGCTCAAGTGCTTCGAGTGCAGCGTTGCATCCACGACGCCCTTGGTCAAGCCTTGCGGGCACCAAGAGATCACGTGTCTACCGCATGAGACGCTCTGTAGCACTGACATGCGCACACGCCACTGCGCTCAAGTGCTTCGAGTGCAGCGTTGCGTCCACGACGCCCTTGGTCAAGCCTTGCGGGCACCAAGAGATCACGTGTCTACCGCATGAGACGCTCTGTAGCACTGACATGCGCACACGCCACTGCGCTCAAGTGCTTCGAGTGCAGCGTTGCGTCCACGACGCCCTTGGTCAAGCCTTGCGGGCACCAAGAGATCACGTGTCTACCGCATGAGACGCTCTGTAGCACTGACATGCGCACACGCCACTGCGCTCAAGTGCTTCGAGTGCAGCGTTGCATCCACGACGCCCTTGGTCAAGCCTTGCGGGCACCAAGAGATCACGTGTCTACCGCATGAGACGCTCTGTAGCACTGACATGCGCACACGCCACTGCGCTCAAGTGCTTCGAGTGCAGCGTTGCATCCACAACGCCCTTGGTCAAGCCTTGCGGGCACCAAGAGATCACGTGTCTACCGCATGAGACGCTCTGTAGCACTGACATGCGCACACGCTACTGCGCTCAAGTGCTTTGAGTGCAGCGTTGCATCCACGACGCCCTTGGTCAAGCCTTGCGGGCACCAAGAGATCACGTGTCTACCGCATGAGACGCTCTGTAGCACTGACATGCGCACACGCCACTGCGCTCAAGTGCTTCGAGTGCAGCGTTGCGTCCACGACGCCCTTGGTCAAGCCTTGCGGGCACCAAGAGATCACGTGTCTACCGCATGAGACGCTCTGTAGCACTGACATGCGCACACGCCACTGCGCTCAAGTGCTTCGAGTGCAGCGTTGCATCCACGACGCCCTTGGTCAAGCCTTGCGGGCACCAAGAGATCACGTGTCTACCGCATGAGACGCTCTGTAGCACTGACATGCGCACACGCCACTGCGCTCAAGTGCTTCGAGTGCAGCGTTGCATCCACGACGCCCTTGGTCAAGCCTTGCGGGCACCAAGAGATCACGTGTCTACCGCATGAGACGCTCTGTAGCACTGACATGCGCACACGCCACTGCGCTCAAGTGCTTCGAGTGCAGCGTTGCATCCACGACACCCTTGGTCAAGCCTTGCGGGCACCAAGAGATCACGTGTCTACCGCACGAGACGCTCTGTAGCACTGACATGCGCACACGCCACTGCGCTCAAGTGCTCCGAGTGCAGCGTTGCATCCACGACACCCTTGGTCAAGCCTTGCGGGCACCAAGAGATCACGTGTCTACCGCATGAGACGCTCTGTAGCACTGACATGCGCACACGCCACTGCGCTCAAGTGCTTCGAGTGCAGCGTTGCATCCACGACGCCCTTGGTCAAGCCTTGCGGGCACCAAGAGATCACGTGTCTACCGCATGAGACGCTCTGTAGCACTGACATGCGCACACGCTACTGCGCTCAAGTGCTTCGAGTGCAGCGTTGCATCCACGACGCCCTTGGTCAAGCCTTGCGGGCACCAAGAGATCACGTGTCTACCGCATGAGACGCTATGTAGCACTGACATGCGCAACAATGGCACGCATTACGTCGAGACTAAAGGTTGGAATGCTCGTTTACTCATCTCTATTACATTCGTTTCATTTCACACCGTCGAGCTGAAATATTGGATAAACAAATAGACGATTCCATAAAGTATCTGAGAGGCTCTGGTTTCTAAGAAAATGTCACTTGCTGTTTGATTTCCACCTACCTCATGTAGTGTGTCAACAATGAGTTACACACGTCAATAGGTATCTGAAAATCAAACTGCATGTGAATAATTTCAGAACCCAGAGCCACTCAGATACTTTTAGAAATCGTCTATTGTCTTGTTTGCGTATAGATTTTGAACAAAATCCCCGATTGGTTGGCAATGAAAAAAGTATTCTCTGATTGGTTGAAAAGTCAAAATGTTCTGAACAAGTTGAAATTTGGAAAGGTCATCAAGTCTAACACCAATATATGTATCATATTTTAAACATTTTCATCAAAATAGTTTATAGTGTTGCTCATCAAGCTCTGCAGGAAGTAATGTGTCCGCAAGTCCTCAACACCACAAGAAATAATCTCAAGGATGGAATCCAGTAGACGCTGGGCACTTGCGTCGATAAAATATCTAGATGGCTGTGTCTGGTTTATAAACTTGTACACTACGGTGGCTCAATCAATCGGGGCATGGTCTCTGATCTTCATAATTTTTTTCTACTTATTGATAATCATGCCATACACGATCGCTGAAAAAATTAAGCACTTCTGATATCTAGTTTCTGAGATAAATTAAGTTTTCTTCCCCATGTTATCTTATGGCAGCCAAATAAAATCGCGACTCATTAAGGCTAATAATAAAGATCTAATTTTTATGTAGTCCCAACTTTGAACAAAAATCTTATTTTCTGGTAGATATAGTGGGTATCCTATTAGGAAAAAAATGAAAACAATACCAACGTGTGCTATATTAAAAGTTATAGGTAAACCAAAATCGAAATGATTTCCCTATGCCTCATTCTCGGAAGAAAATAAATTGAAGCCTCATTTTAAGACGTTACAGGATAATAAATTATTCTTTTTTACTTCAATATAGTTGTAATATTGGAAAAAGTATTTCAATATGGTAATTTCATAAAATAAATATTTTGTGTGTATTTTCTTCCCTACGCCGACGATGCAATGTGTTGATGTTGCAGGTTGCGTGGAGAGCAGTTTCCAGGCGGAGTGTGCCAAGAGTCCATCCTGTAGCACGTGCAAGATGAATCTGTGTAACTCTGCTGCTGGGAACTATCCCGGCATGATCATGCTACTGGCGCCTCTAGTGGCGCTCCTCTTACAAGATCGCGACTAACATCATGGAATATTCCATAAAAAACTTTCAATGCACATTGATTTTGAAAGTGAACATACCTACTTCTTCTCATTTGAATAACTGAATAATATGTAAAGATTCGAACTATTATAATATACCTACATACGAACATATTTGATTAATCCTTAGAGAGTGTTCAAACGTCTTAGGTAGGTACATTACTTGAAGAACGTTCCACCAATAAAAGTGTTCAAATGTTCTACATTCTACTGAAAGTGTTCAAATGTCCTACATTCTACTGAAAGTGTTCAAATGTCCTACATTCTACTTAATACTTTAACTGGTATTCCCATATCTCATACGTTTTGACATATTCAACATGATCATTGATGAAAATATTGATTTAGCAATTTTTTTAGGCAATCTCAAAAATGTGCACAATATTTGATAGCCCTCTATATTCTTCTCACTCAAAAATCTGCTTCTTAACTCATCAGAAAAGGTAATATATACCTACAAATTAGCTCACTTTGACATATTCTACCTCGACCTGCATTAACTCACTAGTGAAAGGGTTGCTCAGGGGTACCCTTATTTTTGTGTACGAAGTTCATGGCATTTGCAAGGAATGAGACAGGTTACAATTTGAGCTCAGATAGCAGCTGAGACAGATGGAAATAAACTTTCATTGCATCATTACGAGGCCCCTAACAAATCTACAATTTTTACAACTTTCTGAAAGTGATATTTAAAATCAGGAAAATGCCAGAGGAACTGTACAATTTTGGGACTATAAATTAAATAAAGAAATTACAACAAAGTCTCGCTTTTCATCATCATAATTTTATTGTGTCAACAAGATACACAACATTTGTTTGAAATAAAATTGTATAATTTCTACACAGATGAGAACTTAAACTATAATCAGTCACTTAAATAAAACATTCCATTTAATACCTTCTCATTACGCAAGACAAACAACATAGCTACATCATACTTGCTACCTCTTGAAATCACTTTACATAAAATATATATAAAAAATTAGAAAGGAATGGCAATTCACAACATATAAAATGGATACTTTAAGTTGACGTGGCATTAATCATTAGAGCAATAGAGCTGCTATTCATGAGTATGCATGGAAAATTAATGAGATTAACATCGTTTTCCTTTTGACATGCTAATAATATTAAAAAGAGAGAAGGATCAATAGGAAATCTCGAGTAAAGAAATTCGCATTTCCTTCTCTTCTGATTGTTACATAATGTACATGTGCGCTTTACCAAGTCTCTAAAACTGTTTACACTTAACAATGGCAACCAATGAATTCATTTTCTTTTAAGTAGGCACCTTGGAAAAATCATGCCGCACAGAGAAGAATCGCCGAACTCAGCAGGCAGTTTCGTTAGCCGGCACTAGTTCCTCGTTGAACTCCCGAGATCGATTCGATTTAGAACAAACACTTGCAGACTCGGTTCCATTATTGTCAATGTGATGGGGGGGTAAGGGTTCGCACATTTCTACACTTTCTACATTCATTACGCCCGTCCCGAGTGCCGGAGATTAAACGTCGTGATGTCGGTGTCGGCGACGTTGTGATTAAGCACGGGGACTGAACGTGTCGTCGCGCACACAGATGTCTCGAGCGTTTAGCGTCAGTTCGCGTAGTGGTCGAACGAACCTAGATACTCCAGAGCTGCGCGGTAGCAGAACTGATACTGATCCTGGAAGAGATGAAGCAATGCATCAGAAGGTGAACGCTGAGAGGGAAATGCAATAGACATGTTCAAGAATAATTTTTGTATTAAAAAAAACATTCTGGGAGTATGAACAGTAAAATACTTTCTTTTCAAAATTAAAATAGGTACTAGGTATGACACAGGTACTACATCAAATATAAATATTTTAAATATATTTAGTTCCTTATACAAACTGTGTAAACTCCAGTTTTAAACTCCAATTATATTATTTGCTGTCACCTCTTACACAAAAATAAAAAATTATGTCAAAAAATGTATGTCAAAAATTTCATTAATTTCATTAGACTGGGGGGGGGGGGGGGGGGGGGGGGATGACAACTCTCTTTATCATTCCTAAACGCTGATCAATCGAAATAATTTTATTTCTGGAAAGCAAAAGAAAAAAAAGTAAAAAAGTTTTGTCTGGAATACAAAAGAATATCAATCCTATTTCATAATATTTGTGGAGAGAGAGCTTCCAAGCCTCTAGAAACTCAAACTGTCTGAATATTTATTTATTTGCATCTGTTATAAAGGGGAGCTTAGATTTGGCAATGCACTTATTTAAGAAATAAGTGTGGCGGCCAACTTAAAATAGTTTTTGCCTAAAATCATTTGCACATATTTTATAAAACAGCAAATAAAGATATATTTAGTTTCAAGAAAGGGCATAAGTTCAAAAATAGTGAAGTTGACTTTTTTTAAAGAGTGTTTTAGCATGTAGACACACAGTTTCAGCAAGGAAGGGCGTCAGTCCCAGTACTCCTATGGCTAAAATCCGCTCTTAATTGACGACATTTTGCAGGAAAGTGCATCAGTCCAGGACAGTTTATCACTGATTTCTCTGAATCGCAACAAAAGGTCTCATGCCCTTTCTTTAATAAGAGATTCAATTTATCTAACCATTTCAACGATTTACATTACATACACTGAACACCGTAAGAAGTGCGCGAGCGTGAACGTACCTCTGTCTGCACCATGGCCGGACGTTGCGTGCGCAATATGCGCACCGTCTGGAACACGTCCACCACGCCCTCGTACTGCATGCGCTCCAGCACGATGCTGAGCGTGATGAACACTCCCGTGCGGCCCACGCCCGCGCTGCAACACAACGCAGCATTACACGCTGACACCGTGAACACAGTGAGCCGTTTACATGAGATACTTGTATGAAGGACACAGAGGATTGAGCTCAGAATAATTATAATTATGTTGAAAAATATGTATTAATACAAATTAAAATAATACGAAGGGTAAGTATACCTAACTAGCAGATTTAAAGTACATTATACATAAGAAGTTGTACTGATTACAAATTATTAATTAATAATTATTGATGAATCATACGTAGGTGATGCTCAATGTTTTGAGCCACACTGTGTTTTAGTAGGTAGGTAGGTACTTATTTTGAACAAGTTTCAGGAGTTAAATGATAGTTTACCTAACTGCAATAGGTTAGGTAGGTAGACTGGATAACACACTAAATTAATTGACTTGCATTATTATTTGCGACAACAAAACTGAAAATTATTTTATATCCATATTCGAGTTCTAACCTGTTACATAGGTACTTAGTTATCTACTATATGCAATCTGTTACACATAAATGAAACTACTACATGATATTGTACAGAACTGGATAGAGCATGAAATTCTGAATCCAGTGACTTAAATTTTGATTTTCATTTGAGATGTTAGTGTAGAACTCGAGCTTCGACATGGTACAAGAAGTTCCAACTTTCCAGTTCAATGAAAGTTTTAAAAGCCACTCGTGGCGAATGCATGTGAATGTTACCTGCAGTGGACCGTGATGGGTCCGTCCTGTCCGAACTGCTCCTTGGTCTTGTGGACCTGGCCGATGAAGTCGATGAAGCCGTCTCCGGACTTGGGCACGCCCTGCTCCGGCCAGTCAATGAACTGGAACTGGCGCAGCGTGCGCGAGCTGCCGTCGCGCGCGTCCGTCACCTTGAACTCGCGCAGGATGTACTGCGGCATGTTGTACTCCGCGATCGGGTCCACAACGAAGCACTGGTAGCGCACCGAGCGGTCGCTCGGCCAGTACTGGTGGCACTTCTCCTGCACGGACAATCACTTCATATTAGACACCGTGCTAATAGACATATCTTCTCCATATTATTTTATCCATCTAAAAATATATATATTTGATATCTTTAGAAATCTATTATGAAATGTGAATGTGTATGCATTTTTAATGTCATTGGTATAAAACTAAATTAATCAGTGAAAATATGTAAATTATTAACAAATCTAATGATGAGAAATGTAAAAAGCAAACAATCCCTAATCTTGGATGTAAGGACAGGCTTTTATCAACACAGAAACCCTTATACAGCATTCCTCTCTGCTCTTTGTTCTTTCCACGAACCTTTATTATAATTCTCGGACTCATATTAATTATTAACTAAAAGATAATTCGCCATTCAGATTACTAACACGACTGGTTTAAATTTGATGCACAATCAATCGGAAATATCAAAATAATTGAAATACCTAGTTGAATTTACTTTAAAGTTTAATTGAAGTTCATAACATTAACCATACACACAAGTACCTAACATACTTTCAGTATGACCCCCTTTTAGCCTTTTGAACTCATTAACTTGCTCAGTTAGTCTGTTTAGCATTGATAATGAATGATTCTGATAATGTAAGATATCAGTCGTAAAGCTAGTGTACGTACCCGGCCCATCTCCTTGAGCTTGGTGAGCATGACGACGATGGTCGAGTTATGTTCCCAGAGCATCCTCCAGAGATCATCGGCCGTGTCTCCGAGCGGGCCCTGCGTTGCGATGTACGCCGAGCGGTATCGGTAGCCGTCCACGAAGCTGGCGTTGATGTAGTCCGATCCCTCAACGCCGCGCATCGGCGCCAGGCACACGCGCGACGACTCGTACGGCAGGATGTGCACCAGGCGGTTCTTGTGCTTGTTGCACGCCAGGTTCGCGCTGATGAAGCGGGTCGAGTCCGCTTTCATGTTGGACAGTTTCTGCAGCGGACACATTGACACTTCAGTCTAATCCTTTTACAAGACTTTCTTAGAAAATACGACTCGCTCATTTCTAGTCATGACTTTTAGTTTTCTCTCACGCTTCTATAAAAGAGACCTAAGTATACTCAAACCAATTAAAACCGGTATATGAACAAAATGTATTGGCTGGTCAGGTTCTTTGACAATCAATCCTTGTTATTATCAATGAAGTCAGACCTCACCTACTAGAGTTAGATAATGCATAAGCACAGACTTCATGGGATGATGCCATCAAACCTTTATCAGACAATCTTTCTTTTTCGAATACAGTTTATTATTTGTTCGAGTGTACATTTAGAGATTAAAATCCAAAGAAGTATGAGAGAAAAGTTAAGAGTAGAAAAGGGAGAGATTGAGCAGACAACATTGCAAATGGAAATTTTCAGCTTTCACAAACTTTTTGTTCTACATCAACAATGTGAAATTCAAATTTTCTTGTCTCTCATTTGCGGGGTAGCCATGTTTGTGACACAGGTTTGAGGATATTTATTTTAAATGAGTGATTCTAAGCCTTATATTTTTATTTCCCCAGACTACCATTTCAGTTACCCATTAATTCTGGCAACAAAACATAATAAAAACACACTAAAAACCAACATGTCGCATGAAACTCCAAGAGTTTGATGCTGTGAGTGTGGCAAGAGCGACTGACCTTGAACTCGAGCTCCATGCCGGTGATGTTCTCTCCCATCTCCACCTGCATGAGCTTCTGGATGTGCGTGTGCAGGTTCCGGGCCGCCACCTCCGTGCTGCCGCCGATCACCGCCTCCAGCAGAGCGTCGTGGATGAAGATGTACTGGTCCTCGGTCTGAACATTCAAGGATTCGCACATTCAACACCAGGCATTGCATTCAACATTGTGAAGTTCAAATACCAAAATCAAATGAAATTTCTTAGGCGGAAGCCGGTCTTTTTTAAGTGTACAATTTCTTACACTTGTCCTTAAAATCAACAAAACAAAATTACAATTGAAAGGAATGGTAGCATTTTTGAGTTTGACGTTAACGACATGATAACATTTCAAAAGAGTAGTTTCAAAATAAACCAAAAAACAGACAGCAGGTGACCAATTAATTTTAAATACGTACAAAAAACATCTACGAAAAAGCATCCACAGAAGTCGGAATGTTCCGACATGAAAATGACAAGTGTGAATTAAGTGACTCACTTGGACCATGTAGTTGCGCTGGGCTCGCAGGCAGGTGACGTGGCCGTAGATGTCGATCATCTTCTCGTGGCGCATTCGCTCCAGCATGGAGTCGATCACGATGAAGCAGCCAGTGCGGCCAACCCCGGCACTGCAAACATTATAACAACGTGAACAACTTGCTTTTGATTGTATGTATGGTTCTGAGTTATAGCTTTGAGCAAAGCTCCAACACATCATAAGCTATTTGACACATCTTAAACATGTTTACACTTACCATGACTAAATGTATTTATATTTTCACAATTAATATTCTTGGAACATTTTGTCATGTTTTCTTTATTGAAATTACATATTTTATGTCTATCTACAGTGTCGATTTTTATGTTGAAATCTTCTTCAGGAGAGAAAATTAACCAACTTTCTATCAATCAATATTGTTTACAATATTGTTTTGATTTTATGTCAAAATTATGATTTGACATTGAAATTTAGTAATAAAATCGAATCCCAATCCCATTATGGATTCTAATTTGTGAATTTGTTGGCTGTCTTAAATTAATAAAGCAGATTTAAAATGAACTCTAATTATGTAAATTAAAGTAAATTTAAACCTAATAAAGAGATAGGTACACACCCAACAAATCATAAAACGGTATTGAAAAGAAACAGATTGGCTGCTGGTCTGGTTCCTTGACAATCAATCCTTGTTATTATCAAATTCAATTAAATCAGAGCTCATCTACTAGAGGTAGATGACGAGTTAAGTTAGCATAGATTAGTTAGCATAGTTAGCATAGTCATCGGGATGCAATCACATTTTTTTCAGCCAATCAATATCTTTCAAATACCATTTTATCATTAGTTGAGTGTACATAGGGCATTAATCTAGGTGGGCAAGGTATGACAAGTATTGAACTATAGTTCAACACTTCAATATTGAACATAGTTCAATAGTATTGAACTATAAGACACGCTATAACGTGTCATGACAATGAGCGACCGACCTGCAGTGCACGATCATGGGTCCGGCGTCGGGCGGGTTCATGTTGCGCACGCGGCGCAGGAACAACAGGAACGGCGCGGGGTGGTCCGGAACGCCGTGGTCGGGCCAGGCGGTGAACTGGAACTGCTTGATCTCGCGCCGCTCCAAGTGTCTAAACACACACACACACACGCGAGCTTGTCAAGTGGGCAAGAGCAACTCACTGGAATGTGAGGGGAAACTTTCAGCTTTAACTTTCAACAACACAATGGAAATACAATTAATTGTTAATGCTGAATTCTTTTAAGGTTCATTCACAGTTCGACGTTAATAAGAATAATGTAGGTAATTTATTGAGTACTTAAAAATAGATACACAATTGGTCTGTTTTCAACAATTCAGTAAACGATCTTCCATACATCCAAGTCGACAGTGTTGAAATTAAACGTCAAACTTTGAATGAAACTTTGAAACTTTGAATGGAACTTTGGACACATCTGATTGACAGATATTGACTCTCGTAAACAGCATCAATAACGACGTTGTTAACTGCACACACTTTGAACACTTCAATTGTTTCTTTATCAAGATGATAATTGTTAAGAACTTCTCCATTTCCAACATTGAGAAGGAATTGCATTAACTTATCGTCTCCGCCCCTTGCTCGCATGTTGACGTTGAGGCAAAGCGAATTGAAGTTTCGCAATAGAGGGTTTGCCTGAAATCACCTCCAAGAAGAACTACCTTGCCTCCAAGGAAACGCGTATCGGTAGCGAAGTCGCGCATAGATACTCTCTCTTCACTATTGTCGGCCGCTGAGGAACGCTTCACTCTTCTCATAGCGCATGTATTAGTGGCAGTGAGCTAATTTAATAAGATTCCATGGCCAAATATTGTTCAGGTCGATTTTTGCAAATTAGTAACTTTCACCGCCTACTAAAATTCATTTTCACTGCACAATTGAAATTGACGTTTAAAATTAAGACATCAGAAAAAGCGGTGTTTTTCACGAATAACTCGGTAAATACTGAACAGAATATCGCGAAAGTGTTACTATAAATCAAGTCACGTAATTATGCACATTACTGGCGAGTTTCAACACGATCGGTGGAAAATTCTAGATTTGTATAGAAAACCAAATTTTCAGCCACGTTGCTACGGGGACGACGTTCTTCTCTTTTATGCGTATTATAGTAAAGGATGTAGGTAATGCATACAATTTAATAGCGTTTTCCTCTGGCATGCACTGAATGAGTACAGATAATTGCTCTGTGACGTCATGCTCTGCACTAGTGCGGCAAAAAAAGCAACCCCAGTGGAAAACAAGGATAATTTCCAGTGCTAACATAACCTAGGTAAAAATATCAATTAATTTCATAGATTTCGTTTTAGATCATCCATTGTTGATCAATTAATCTATCACAGTTGTTTGAAGATTCAAATAGGAAATAAACAGCAACCATTTTTTAAGCGTCCATCTTGGAATATTCGAGAGCACTCGATTGCCCTGAGAATTTTCTCAGTGCTAAAAATGTGCCTTCAGAGCGTGGAACTTTGCCAGTGAAAAACGAAACAACCACTCCAGTGCACACTGGATTTCCCAGTGGAAAACGACACCTGCTCTCAGTGCAACCCAGTGCAGCACCAGTGCGGTCAGTGGAAAACGCTATAAGTCTTCACTTTAATTTCATTATTGTCCGTTGACAAAAGATAGTAGGTATTGTTCCATCTATTTTTGTTCATAATTATAAGTTGTTTGTATTTGTTTAATTTAGTTTATAATTTAATATTCTACAAATAAACCCTTTGGAGGCTCTGAGAAATTTTGGAAATGGAATAATATTATTGTTGTATTGTTTAATGTGACAAAAATAAAAAAAAAAGCTAGGAGATTCCTCCTGTTCTCCGACTAACATCTGCAGGGTCTCCACTCACCCTTGCTTGTGTATCTGGAAGGTGCGTATGCAGTACGTGGCCAGCTCCTGCACGTCGGTGATGGACACGGTCATGGCCCCGTACGTGTCGGTGCCGCGCGTGGGCCAGTACTGGTCGCACTTGATGCGCGTGCGCTCCTCCAGCTTGGTCATCATCACGATGGTCGCCGTGTGCAGCTCCCAACACATGCGCCAGAAGTCAGCGAACGTCTCCTGCAGCGGACCCTGCGCACACAATCACATGGTCAGCACTGATTACGAGACCACTGTGGACCGAACATTTTCTTCTAGAGCAAAGTTGAATACATTGGTAAATCTTTCGGATTCTCTTGTACTATAAAACTTTAAAAAGGGCTGCTACGGACACCGGGATTTAAAAATGCATTTTCAGGGCTTTAAATTATGTAAAAACTGTGAAACAGGAAGTGAAAGTTAAAGCCATTTTGATGAGAATATGTATTGCATTTATTCGCATGCAAATGATTTTAAAATACTTTGTGAGTATGTTATACATACATACTTTTACTTGTTACAGTTACCTAATTGTAAATATTTGATTCATTAAAAAATGTGTAAAAAAACTAAGTTTACTAATTAATTAATTAAAACAAAACTATAAGTCTCATGTTTGGTCCTATTACCATTCTATTATAGTCTATTTCATTATATTTATAGTGGCTGCTACAACATTAACATATAAAAATATCTTCCCTGTACATCTAAAAAATATACCAGCTGGCAGCTACCTTATTAACGTGGCTCAACCGATCGAACATTCCAAAATATTTATTTTTTGAAATTACCATCACGAATTACTTTTTCCAACATTTCAACTATATTTAAGTATAAACAAACCATAAAATGTAATTTAACTTACAACAACTGTCTTACAGCGAGGTTTCAAATTATTGCCTTCCGAGAATGAACAAAACTTTAACACAGGAGGTATAGGAAAATCATTGCGTTTTTGTTTTATAACTTCTAAAAAAGCACACGTTGGTATTGTTTTGAATTTTTTCCCTAATAGGATATCCATATATCTACCAGAAAAAAAGTTTTTTGATCAAAGTTGGGACTACATAAAAATTAGATCTTCATTATTAGCCTAAATGTGACACGATTTTACTTGTCTGCCATAAGATAACATGGGGAAGAAAACTCAATTTATCTCAGAAACTAGACACGAGAAGTGTTTAATTTTGTCAAGGATTGTGTATGGCATGATTATCAATAAGTAGACAACAATTTATGAAAATCTGAGACTATGCCCGATTGGATGAGCCACCGTAAACAAGACTTATGTTCAACCCTGAATATGACAATGCTTCCAGCATGTGTCCACCTCACTGTCAAGGTTGTTTCTCTCACCTGCGTGGCCACGTAGGCGTTGTGCTTGCGATAACCGTCGCAGTAGTTTGCGTTGATGTAGTCGCCGCCCAGCATGTTGTCGAGGGGCTGCAGGATGACGCGCGAGTGGTCGTACGCGATCACGTTGGCGTACCGGTTCTTGGGCTTGTTCACCTCGATGTTCGAGTGGTCCCAAGTGAACTGCTGGCCGGGCTCGATGCTCTGAAACCAAGCGACATTGGTTTCTACCTCGTCATTACTGTCTTCACTTCACCAGGAATTAGAAATGCAAATATTTAAATGGCACATTAAAAGTGAAATTTTACTGTACCATGTAATATGTATTATGATTTTAATGCATTGTCTACCTTGTAATAAAATCACCAAGACCCCAAGAAAATTTCTACAAGAGTCATCTATTCTTACATAGTGGTTTGTTTGGGAAGGAAATAATTGAATTTAATGTTATAAAAATAATTAACTCCCTTGAGATGTCTTAAAGTTGATCAAATATACTATATTATTTTCTTTGTAATTTCAAAATTTTACAGATGCTTTACCAGTCAATTATTTTAAAAACCAAAAGCTTCACACCAAACTGCACAGCATGAGAAGAAACTGTAGCATTCAGTAATTTTGCCTGTGAAAGTCGTTTTAAAAAAGTGCCAAATTAGATAAATTGAGCTTGAACTGCCCCTATAATTAATCTAAAAAATGAAACATAAACCAAAAACCTATCTTAGAAGTTTTAAATTCCCAATTATGATGGAATTTGATTTCTATGGCCGTGACCGGATTTCATCAGAAATGGAATTGGGAAAAGATTGGGAAAGTTTCCAAGATTATGAACAAGAGTCAAGTCCGCTCACCTCATACTCCTGCGAGAACTTGAGATTGTCGTTGGCCTTGAGCCTCTCGATGTGGTTGTTGAGCTCGGAGATGGATATGGGGGGATGCGAGATCATGCCGGGGGTCTGGAAGTTGAGTCTCCGCATCTCGACGGGGTCGGTGGGCGCGTGGCTCGTGTTCAGGTCGGCGGCCATCAGCGGACGCGTGACGGCGGCCTGGTCGGGCGCTTTGCACGGCTGCCGACGTCTAAAACACAAGCACACGTTGTCAACTGCTCAGGCAAGATGATGTCAAGAGATTCACTTCCAAACTATGTTGTACATATTGCTTAGTTTATTGACCAAAATAGGTCATTATTGACCAATAATCAAGATAAAAGTTAAATCAAATCAAAGGTACACCATTTGACTTCTCTATTTTTTTTTGAGATAGCTGCTGACATTTAAAAGTATTCCTTCGTGCAACAATTTTCAGAAAGTATGTTTATTGCATGAAATTGACAAGTAATCTTTTTCAATTGGTTTTAAACTAGTGATTGAACAGCTGTCTTGTCAGTCATTCACGATTTGTCATAAAATTCAATATTATAACGATCTAAAATAACCTCACAATAAGTTATACCTATTACGTGGTTTTAATTGATTATTTTATTACTAATTGTTGTGATTATATGATATTTATATGCAGCTCATTTGTAATATGCGAAGTATTATTTTTCATTCGTGTTCAATGAGGGATATTAAGTTAATGATGAGCAACTGCTACGTAAGGGTGAAGGAGTGGACCTACTTCTTGATGATGAAGAGCAGCACGAAGCAGATGGAGAGGATGAGCGCGAGGATGATGGGTCCGATGACCCACACCATGCCGGCCTCCTCGGTGTTGCTGATGACGGACACCTCCGTGTTCTCGGCGGGCAGGTTGGGGTTGGGTCGGCTGGGCGGCGCCCCAGGGGGCACTTGCCTCATGTCCAGCGACAGGAACTCAGAGAAGGGGCTCGACGTGTACAAGTGCTGCAACAAACACAATCACGCTCGGTTACACGCTTTAGTGCCAATTGTAATTAATTGTTGTTCGATTTATCGACAAAATAAGGATTAGAATCATTGATTCAAGGTACAGGGCCATTCATAAATTAAGTGAGAAGTGTAAGTAGTGTGAAAAAGTAAGAAAATTAATTTTGACCAAAAGAGTATAAATTTGCTGGATTATAATTGATCAGTCTCACTTCTGCCAGAAGAGTAATTTGAAGGTAGGTACTACAAAGAAATTATTGAAAGAAATTCATGCAAAAGAATCTCAGTTCCAAAAAACTTTTTATTTTTGATCAAGACTTTTGCAATGATCACAATAAATACCGAGGTTTGGATATCTCCAATTAAATACAAATAACCTATCTCTTCTTGAACATAATTTTAGTGAATAAAAGATACTATGTAGAGGTAGTCATATTATGGACCGTTCAGAAGCCAAGCAAATAAGTCACTTCAGACGTTGCATGATGAATCAATTTGATTGAATAGATTTAGAATGAAAAACTCCTATTTACATCAATGAAACATCAGGAAAACAAACTCTAATGATAAATCCAGGAATTTACCATTCCGAATCTCTATTAAAACGCTTGTTATTTGTTATTATGCAAGTAGTAGCACAAGTGACTTATCCGTATTGCCTTCTGAAATGCTCATATAATGTGCCACTTGAAAGAACGCTGTCCTATTGAGCACCTACCTTCTGTGGCGTGTCGACGACCGCTCGGACGAAGATGCGGTACTTGTTGAGCGGCTCCAGCTTGCGGTTGACGAAGCCCTCGAAAGTGTCTCCGCTGCCGAGGTGGAACGTGTATGGGATGTTGCGCTGCGGAAACTTGGCGGCGATGTACGGGGCGTTGACGCGCTCCTGCTTGGCTCCCTTGTTGGCGATCATCTGTCGAACAAGACGTCACAGCTTTACTCAGTGTTCTATCAAACTGTATTAGGTTATTCTGTGATCATGGAGAGAAGAATGCAATACTATGCAATACATTTCATTTGGACACTTAATTTACAATTTAAATAATACCTACAGGATTGTAAAGAATAATACAGTAATGCACGTAGAGACGTGAGCCGGAAAATTTTCCAAGCTTATTTTTCTGGATTTTTGTGTTTTTTATTTTTTTTATATAAGGAAGGAAAGTTAATTACTTTCTGCAATTTGGTGGACTATAACTGATTGTTTACCATAGAATAAATTAGCAAAAAAACAGCAGAATTATCTTAATTTTTCAAAATAATTGTGTTTTTCTTGCCAATACTGTTCAAGGGCAAGTAGTGATGTGCACACATTGATACTATTTTATGACACTTAAATCATTAAATCCTATGTTAAATGTATGATTAATAAGTGTAAAAGTGACCTTATGGTATGACAGAACAATTGTATGAAGTATCAAAAGAAAGCGGAGAAGTCTGATTTACAATGTTCCGGAGAATCAACATCTCTAACTTCACGCATGTGGCATGTCTGCTGTGAGCACGGACGAGGCTACGTACCTCGTCGGTGAGGAACTGGTCGGGGTTCTTGTGCAGCGTCATCTTGTCCTCGGGCACGACGATGAGGTAGTAGTGGCTGATTGGTCCGTACTCTTCGCTGGCTTGCGGCAGGATCACCTGGATCTCGGCGGCGTTGACCACGCCGTAGAAGTCGGGCTTCACCATCGGTTGCGGCGCTGAGAGGAACACGACACATTCAGAACACTGCCGAGCAACTAGTTTCACAGATGTTCACTCTCCAACCGAACAAAAATATTCACCATCATCAGGTAAGAAACACAACATATTATGTAGTGCGGCAGATTAAATGCAAAATCAGGAGTTTTCTGCGTTTGGCGATAGAAGCATAATTTTTGGCTTATTATTAAAAAAAAAGAGTACTGATTAATACCAATTTTACTACTAAAATTTTGTCACGTTTAGGCGTGGCGGGATGGAAACTTTAGGGGCTGAAAATCGTTAAAAAGTAAGATTCCGGGCGATTTTAACTTTGTTTTTGCTAAAAAAATCTAAATTAAGATAGGTACAAAACAATGTTTCTTTGAAAAACAAACCTTAAAAATGGCTCTCTAAGGGTCAGTTTTTCAATAACATGCTAACTTTTAAACAGTCGATTAGGACTATATTGCCAACAGCCAATGATAATGCTGGAATAGCCGTTTAAAACTTAAACCGGCCCTAAGGCCCAGTTTTTCAATCTTCTAAATTTAATCAGTTGATTCTGGACTTTATTGCGATGAAAACAACCAATGGCATTTCTTAAACGACCTTGTTAAACATAACTATTTATTTTTAAAAGAGAAGTGAAAAACTTGTCCTAAAGGATGTCCAAGCTCAAGACAAATTTCTAATGGAGTTCTAGTCACTATATTACAGCTATGAACGTAAGTCGAGTGTTGGCACTGACCTGCCATCTGCGTGGTGACGGTTATCTTGGTGGGCGGCCGGTACTGATGGTCCGACGGAATCGCGCTGACGTTCACGTTATACGTCGTGAACGGAGACAGCTCGTTGATCGTGTGCGACCTGGTCTCCGGTTCGAGCAGCAGGGAGCGACGCGGCACGACCTGCGTCTGCGTGATGCCCTGAGAGTCCACGAACTCCTTGGTCGCGTCGAACGAGATCTTGTAGTTGATGGGGTTCAGACGGATGGGCGGCGCCCAGCTCAAGGTCATGCTGTGGGTGCTGACGTCGTGGGCGCGGAGCCCGAGGGGAACGTCTTCCGGCTTCACTTTCACTGTCACCTGGGCGATACGAAACACTCATCACAACGTGGCAGGACAATAACAACACTAAGATGCCGAGATAGTGTCAGGGACTAATCTTTATTTTATTATTTTTATTGCAGTGGAGTTGAACGTTCTACTGTTCTGCTAGCAGAATTGCATTGATTGCATGATTTCATTGATTACTAGAGTTAGTTGTATGTATGTTTCTATATTTGACGAGCAACGAATACTGGATTTTTCTATATTTTTTTTACAAAATATATTGGAGCCTGATTATGAATAAGATGAGTAGGTAAAGATGGCTGGTTGTGGCCTATAAGTAGGAAACCTTCCCTACATTTGGGCCTCAGCACAAATTATTGTGGCTCAGCACAAATATGATCAATAGGTAAAATATTTTGTTTGTGCACAAACAATATAAAGCATTTGAATATAAATTTACATTCCTTGATCATTTCCCACAATGTTGACATTTCATTATATAAAGAGTTTTACAAACCAGCAAATTAACAAATAAAAAATCTGCAATATTTTCATTTCCCTCCATGTTCAGACATTGACAACATATTGTTTGCAATGTTCTGAGCGAACGGAGTATCGAACCGACCTTCTCTGAGAGTCGTCCGAGGCCCGTTGTCTTGGTCCTGGCCGCCACGGCGATGGCGTACTGAGCGAACTTCTCCAGGTTGACGAGGTCAGCTGACTCGGTGAGGCCGACGGTCTTCTGTTGCCACTCGTCCAGGTCTTCCACCGCCGTCATCGTGTAGAAGATCTGATAGCCGATCACCTTGCCACCGCGGCTGGGCACCGGCTCCCACCACACCTGGATCGCAATCACGCAATATGTAAACTTGCATGTACTGAGATTTTCTCCATTATATAAATAAATATTGAATAAATCAGAACGGTTTAGTTTTCCAATACCTACCACACACAGAACACTATACTTATGAAGGCAGTTCAATGCAAAACTTTTTCTCCGATGTAACTACGTATCCTCATTTTACATGTTACAAGCTGTTTTGATCAAGGGTTTAAACTTTGTATTCATGCATGACATCATATTTTTACGTCAGGTGTCAGCAAGCATCAAACCATGAAATTTTCTTAAAGTATCACCAATTATCACAAATATCACCAATAGTTATTGTGGTGACAGTTATTTAATTTACTAATAAGGAAGTCAGTTGCGATGACATGAATTTCCCTAATTATTTTGAAACTTTTCCAGTAAAATAGACAAAACAAAAAACATAAACAAGCAATATTAGTTTAAAATTTCTCTTTTTCTAAATGAAACAAGGGTACTTACAGAAGCAATGGCAAAGTATAAATTCAAGATAACTTGCTGAACTCTCTCATTTTATTCAAAAAGGTATGCTCTCCAATTGCACACATTAGATAAAGAAATGAGCTAGTTAGAGAGTAATGTCAAGCTACTTCAGTCTATTTCACGCAGCAGTAAGTCCTACCTCGACGCTCTGCTCCGACGTCGCTATCGCCTGCACGTTCATGGGCGCGCGCACGATGTCGCGCTCGGTGTGCACCGTCACGCGCTCGCTCAGCGGCCCCGCGCCCTGCGACGTGTACGCGCGCACGTGGAACACGTAGTCCGTGTCCTCGTCCAGGTTGGTGAACACGGCCTGCGCATGAACGTCACCACGTTACAACACAAGCTACGAGATATTGTGCACTTTTACTGAGCGGAGAAATCATCAACACAGAATGCACAAATTGCATCATCTGGGAGCAAATATTCACTTTACACATTTCTTTCTAATAAATGCTTTTGCAGGTAATTCTGCCTTGGTAATTTTAATTTTATATAATATAATTCTCACATACGGGGCAGTGACATGGTCAGCTGGAGGAAAGGAAGTGGATCAGCTTCAGGCAGCAGAGATGAAGTTTTTGAGGAGCGTGAATGGGGTGACAAGAATGGATAGGGTTCGAAGTATGAAGATAAGAAGAGAGCTGAGGGTTGAAAGATTGGGGTTCAAGCTGGGCAGAGAGAGGCTTCGGTGGTTTGGCCACATGAAGAGGATGGGAACCGACAGAGTGCCAAGGCGGGTGTTTGAAGCGGCTACAGTGGGAACACGGAGAGTGGGGCGACCAAGAGACAGGTGGATTGGACTGATCAAGGATGATGTGCTGGAGAGAGGAGGAAGTTGGAGTGAGTTGGAGGCTGAGAGACAGTGGGAGGACAGAACAATGTGGAGGCAGTTTGTGGAACAATTGGAAGTGGAGGAAGAAAAAGAAGATGAGGAGGAGACGCCAGGCGTGGCCAGCCGGTCTCCAGTAGTCCTGCGGCCCTAGTGTTGGTGGGAACACCCACCCCCTGACCCATTGAATTGGAACCAGCGGAAAGATGATTATTATATAATGTTTAAAGGTAGGTATATAACTTTTCAAAATTAATAGAAAGTTAATCAAAGGTGTAAAAAAATCTGTTTAAATTTTTTTGTAAACATACTAAGGGCCAGTCTTTCAATACTCTGTTAACTTTTAAACTGTTGATTAAGACTGAATTGTCATGGCAACAACCAATTGAAAGGCAGAGTTTTGTACTAACTAACTGTTAATAGCTAATTGAGTCTTTAGCAGTGTATTGAAAGACCGGCCCTAAATATAACAAAATATTGTTTTAAGATTGCCCCTATTATGCCAAAAGCTGCTTATAGCGCTGTTTCTTCAATGTAGTTCATCAGCGGCTAAGTTTAATATTGATTAGGACTATATTGCCATGGCAACAGTCAAAGATATACCTGCACTGATAACAGTCTCTTCCTTAATCAATACTTTAACCCGGGTACTGACAAACAAGGCCTTACAGTTAGCTAACAAGCCAGCCAGAGCCGTGTAATCACCTTGTTCAGCGTGGTGTTTCTCTCGGTGACCGTGGTGTGATCAACCTTCTTGTGGAACTGCACGTCGTAGCGCGTGATCTGTCCGTTGCGATGCTCGCGCGCCGGCACGCCCCACGTGATGCACACCACGTCGGGCGTCTGGAAGTGGTACGTGATGTTGGTGGGCGGCCCGGTGGGGGGCCCCTCGGGGGTGAGGAGGTACTTGATGGCCTCCTGGCCGAACCCGATCAGGTTCTGTCCGGCGATTCGGAACTCGTACTCAACTCCGCGCTCTGTCAACATTCAAGCAACTCGGTCAGCGAGGTCAAGACGGTACATTTCATACCTACCTATGATCCTTATAAAAATGAATAAAATTTGATTACAAATTTGTGACTAATATGCAAAATATAACAGTTCATTACTTTCAGGGGACCAAAATTTAACAGAGCTTAATGATTCATAGAAAGCATTTTATTCTCTCGTTGAAACAAATATTATTTCTCCATCACCACAATTCCCAAAATGGTGCAGATATTTTTGTTAACTCTTCTCCTCGACCAATGGCTCTTGCATTTGAAAAGTATGTTTGAAATGCCAATTGAGGCAGACACAGAAGTACCAAATGTTGGAGCAAAAGATAATTATTAAAAAAAGAACTTAATCCATAAAATACACACAATCTCTTCAAAATAACTGCCATCAGCATTCGAAATTTTAAAAAGATGGCTTAACATTCTGATTTTGAATGAGACAATCCGAGAGTGTACTTTGCATCGACTCTCATCTCATCATGTAAGAGAAGAATGTCACCTAGATTCGTGATCTTGTGATGCTGGATGGCCGTGCCCTTGAGCATCTCCTCCTTGAGCGGTTGGTCCTTGACCCCGTAGCGCAGTCGATAGCCGATGAGGTCGCCGAAGGTCGCCGTGGGTCGCCCCCACTCCAGCTCAATGCTGACGTCAGGGTCGCGCTCCAGCACTCTGTCAAGCAAGCGACTAGGTCAGCAACTCTCATACATACACTCTCAACATTATAGTGGCTTCACAATCTGAGCATTTTACACACAAAATTAAATGGTAATGGAAAATTATGCAACAAATTAAATAGACTTCACTGCTTCAAAAAAAAAGGATAAATGTTGTTGAATAATTTTATTTTTTTGCCAATCTTAAATTTTTATGTGATTTTATAAATGCTTTAATATTAAACTTATGCCAATTTCAAATATAAAAACAAATAAACATAAACAAAGTTGTGTATTTTTTTGCCAAACTTAGTACCAGTTTTTCAATACTCTGCCAAAACCAGTAGCTAAGAATGTCACTGGTTGTAGCCATGGCAATATAGTTCTAATCAACTGTTTAAAATTTAGCAGAGTATTGAAAAACTGACCCTAAGACATGGATTTGCTTATTTATTTACCAAAAACATTTTATGGAGGGTAATATGAAAGAGAAAAATAAAATAAGACTGTTCATTCAAATAAGCCGAAAATGTAACTGGAAAATAATGCTAAAAAATGGAATGAATTAAATCCCTGAGGATTGGCCATGGTGAGCTTTAGGTACTGACTTGAGGTTGACTGTGGGTCTGTTTGGCACGCCGCCGGGAGTCTTAACGCTGACAGGCGTGCTGCGGTCTCCGTCGCCCTTGCGCGTGAGCGCGGCCACCTGGACGCTGTACTTGGTGTCCGGCTGCAGCCCCGTGATGTTCAGCTCCTGCGCGTTGCCGTCCAGCACGTCGAACCGCATCGGGTCGTTCAGCAGACTCTTGCCCTGCGTAACAACATGACAATCATGAGGGGGACGGACACAAGCTTTTTGAAGTATGTATAACAAATGATGTGGAAATAAAACCAAAAAACTAGAAGTATGTATATTGTTATTAAGAAAAAAAATCTTGAAGCCAAAACGTTCAATTTGATAAATAAAAATTTTGTAACTTATCTTTTTCTTGTGTTAGTTAACTCGAAAATTTGAGACCACTGCTTTATTATTGCGGAAGTTTCACATCTCCCCCTAGTTTTCCCTTAAGTGGTATTTGACAACATAAAAGGAGTAAAAACTCATAAATTCCCCAAGAAATAGAATGATTTGGGGCATTCACTTTCTCTTGATGGAACAGTATTACATTTTGTGTGATTGTCTTTTTATGTGTATCATGTCACCACACTGTATACTTTAATTAAGCACCTAATGTCAAATATCAGTACATTTACTCTTGTAAGAAATGAATGTTCATTTGATGTCAGTATCTAATATATATACTTTCTAATCCTATGTTTACATGGTAGCAGCTTATGAAATATATCAAACAAAGTGGACAATAGGTATTCCCACAAATAAGAGATACGTGATGGAGCCACTTCTGGCAAGATGGCTACTATCAGGTCCACATATTAATTTGTTTGTTTTTACATTTCGTGTTTCCATAAAGCAGTGAAAAACAAAAAACAAATTAAATTGATATTTAGCTATACATTTACTTTCTTGGCCATAACAAACAACTATATCAAATATTTGTATTTATATTTATGCAAATGCGCCCTTGATAGCCGCCATTTACCTAGTATTGAATACAAGACCAATTATGTACCTATTTTATGTGCTCAATAAATTACATTATTATTATTATTATTACCACAAAATCCACCAGAGGTCAGTTGTGTTCCTTATTTTCTCGAATAGCTGACTTGTTTCATTGTGCTAAAGAAATAAAAGCAATCTTTTTATTTAGCTTCCTATAAAAATCCAGATCAAAACTGTATGACAATTGATAGGAGGGGATGTGCGTTGTGAAAAATTACCGACCAAACCAGGGCTCAAACCCGGCGCGAGCTCTACCAACTGAGCTACCCGGTCGGACCTACATTTGACAATTATAATGTCTATCCCCAGCAATGAACTCTGGACCACCTGTATGAATCTCACCTCCTCTCTGGTCTCCTGCACGTGGATGTGATAGCCGCGGATGATTCCGTTGCGATCCTTCTCCGTGGGCGGTCGCCAGGCCACGTGTATCGCCGTGGAGTTGATCGGAGTGGCCTTGACGTCTTGCGGGTCGCCGGGCACTGCAAGCAATCGGCGCCATTCAGCACGCGGCCGCACCAAGCCGAAACATCGCTCTCTCGGGTTTCATTCAGTTACGTTAATGGATGTTGAGAAATACTTGTAAATTAGTAGACATTTGTATTTTCAGTTTTCAATTCAAACAGATCTATAGATGAACAACTAATAGTTCTGGGCTTGTGAACAAAATTGCCCTCAGTCAAGTAGGTATATTAATAAAAAAAAAATTTGGACTTCGAGTAAAGAGTAGATGAAATTGGTAATTAAATAGGAACAACTTAAATGTCTAATAATTTACAATCAAGATGTTAGTCAATAGAAAATTTGTTAGTGAATAGAACCAGAAAAGAATCCGTGAATAAAGATGTTATGATAGAATATGTCAAGAGTGATTTTTCAAACGTCACCAAACAAAGTGAACCCACTTTCATGTGGTCTTTTTCCCAACATTGAAATTACAATACCTGTATTCCAGGGAAGTTTCGAGAGCCGACAAGGAACATACAAAACTATCCCATGAAACATTCCCTTCCCTCCCACTTTAATCTCACCGCTGAAGAAACATACATTTGAATACCAACACACTGTACGATACCGCCACGGTTTCCGTTAAAACAACGTACCTTCTGATTTCCACACCGAACGAAAAGTCCGGAGCAAGTTCACAGAGTGTTTAAAGTCTAACTACGACAGCTCGTCGAGACGAATAAGTACGACAGTAAGCTAGTAAGCTACGACTAAGTGCTAGTACGACTAGGTAACGCTCACACAGTACTGACTAAGTCAACTACGTCACACAGAAAGAGAAAGAAGTGGCGTGGATTACTTACTGCGTTCCACTGTGAATTCGGGCCAACCCAACAGTATGTTAGGGAAAAAAGTGGAAAAATGTAATTGTAAGTGAGAAAAACTGATTGTATATTATATATATCATTAATATATAATTTTGGTATGTCTTTTTAAAATCTAGACATGTTAAAAAATATATTCATGTCTTTGAAATGTGTGATAATGTAGTCTGCGCCAATCGCCGCGAGCAAAATTGTATCTCGTTTTTGTGATCTGTTACAAAAAGAAGTTTACCAGTAACAGTGTGGTTTTGGGGGCCTCTGTTTATCTGTTGTGTAGTAAAAAATGTGTTCCTCAAAAAGCAAAAATGTAAAAAACAACACAGACAAAAATAGGCAGAAAAACACTCTCGAGCGAAGAAAAAAAGCTCGTCTTGGTTAAGTTGGACTGACTTAGTCTGAAGAATTTTCCGGCTATCATGCACTGTACAAAACTACTGTTTAATCGAGAAGAAACGAAATCATAAGAAAACCATTGACAGGATCTGACGGGAATGGCAAGCAGAAATCTAGAAGGAGCAGAAAATACATTGAAGGATTAAAAATGTTAAGGATAAGGCTATTTAATAATTGACCAGAGAAAATTGAAAGAAATGTTGATAAAAAGTATACGAAAGCAATTTACTTCATAATAAACATGGCTCTTAGCACACAATAAAAAATAATTATAATAATTAATATAAATAATTTACGGCTCAGTCAAACCATGCACAATGTGAAAAGAGAGAAGATAGATAGAGAAATAGAAATGTTGAGACTTCCTGATTCTCTGGACGCAGATTGTGTATGGTATTCAAATGTGGAACTGTGCTAAGTAAGTACTTTGTACGCTCTCCAGTACAATTCAACACCCTTCGGACACTGTATTCGTGTACTTGTTCCTTCCGTCGCAGATCGTGTTCTACTTGCGACACAGAGGTCGAGATACAGTCAAAATACAAAGTATAACATCGATTAAGAGCTTTGGATACCACGTGACGTATTAGTTCTACGTGACTCTCAAGTATGCAAGCTGTGCACTAGATTTTAAGTATTCTCACCAAGAGGAAAGGGATGGTTCATCAAAAAGATAGTAATTAATTATATTTACAGGGGAAGTGGAGAAATAGATAGGTAATATTGCATGCCAAAAATAAAGTTTTCAATATAAATGCAGATTTTTACAGAAATTTTTAATAAAAGTTTGAAAAATTAGAAATCTTTGTAAGAGATTAGATAATTTATGGTTATTTTAGGAAACTATGAAAAAGTATACTTCCTATAGAAGTCGAATATGAAAATAATAGGACTTAAAACAGACAAAATAACTGATTTACGCTAGTGCGCAGTGGAATTTAAAAAAACAAATATCGCTTACCAATTGGTTTAAATATTTAAAACGTAGTCGTTGAGATGATTTGTTTACGCCACAGGTATCAAAGTCCTTAAGGTGCAGAGTTAACACATTTACGCTAAGTCGGTGAGGTGCCGGTGCCTAATTAGTAAATATAGTGTGCTCTGTCTACGCAGACCATTAGGCAGTGAGGGTGTGAGGGAGAGGGGAAGGAGACACATGCAATGTAGTCTAGATACAAGTGGTGCAGTTCAAAAAAATATCAACTTAAAAAAAAGTAAACCCAAAAAAATTGGTGCGTGTGTGAATAATTTTCTTGAATTAAAAATTGACATTCAAAGTGTGCTGTGAGAGGCAAGTCATAACAATGTGAGAGAGTGAGTGACGTTCGCTAGACAATTACGAGACAAAAATATTGTGATATACAAGAGGGGAGGGGGGTGACAGATATCTCTGAATCAGGGGTCATCTGGGGGAGTTGACAGATAATGGTAAGAGAAAAATCGACAAGCTTTAAAATAGTGACGGTTTAAAAACCTCTCCTCGCGCTGACTCGCTGCGATCGCTTTTCAAGGAGAGAAAACAGAAACACAGTTAATTCACAGTTCGAAACGTTCTGTCGCCGCCGCTTCGGGTAGCCGGGGTGGCAAAAAATACTCCTTTAGACAAACACTCACACACACAAAAAATGGGCACACTCAAAAATTCGTCGGAAAGCTGTAAAAATCTCGGCCGCCACAAAAAAGTTCATGGATTAGCAAAAATTGTGTTAGTTGGCAGGAAAAATCGAGTATACTCTGGGCGAAAAACACCCCCACCTGATGAGTATGAGACTTTAAATGAAGAAAATACTGTAGACTTATGTCCAGGAAGAGTTTCAAATGAGGAGTGGGAGGAAGAAGGTTAGTATCAGTTTGTGTGTTGGTCTCGGCTAGTTCTAATATCATTTCAAGTGTCTCAGAGCATTTAGAATTCCCCTTAGCTTTATCTTGCATGTGTAACTAACTCATACAGACTAACAGTTGAAAAGAAATGGATTACATATTTAGTTTGACTAAAAAAACATATTTGTAAATATTTATTTAGTTTTGATAGCAAAATTTATACAAATATGGAATTTAACATTTAAATTGCTCAAGGACTATTCACAATGAGAAGGTAACATTTTAATATAATACATTGTTACTTAATATGTACACAAAATAAAAGCAATTCAGTAAACATTACATCTTTGATCCAAATTCACAACAGATCAGTTTTACCCTGTAGTCTCATCACATTATTTAATTAACAACATTACTTTAAAGGAAGAAAAAAGGAAAGGAAGTTATTTTGGAATAAAGAGCAAAATTGAACTGTTGTGACTGAGCCTGAAGCTAAACTAAATAGTTGAAAGTTATGTAAATCTTAAGAGAATTTAAAGGTAAAGATGACATTCAAAATGTGTTTAGACTTCTTATTAATAAGAGTCTGTGAATAGTCCTGTTAAATTTGAAAATAATGGATTGCTTGTTGATTCTGAAGAGTGAGAATGTAAAGAGTCATCTACTAGCCCATGTCCCCGTGAGTGTGTGTATGTATGGTAATGTTACATACCGTCTTCATGAGTTCGGACTATAATCGGATAACTGGGCGGGCCGTCGCCGACGCTCGTGCCGGCCAGCACCCAAATCCGATACTCTGTCCACCGTTTCAGCTCGTCCATGAGGAACGTCGTGTCGTTCAAGGTCACGACGGCCGCTTCCGAGTCCGAGCGGCCGCTCTCGGCAAACTGCAGCTTGTAGTAAACAATCCGGCCATTGCTCCGCTCCGCAGGCGGCGGTGACCAAGTCACGCGGATCGACGTCGGACCCACAGCCGTGCCGCTCACGTTTTGAGGCGGCGCGCCGGGAACTGATAATGTCCGTCTTTTAAGTCTTAGATGGGGTTGTCTCAAATTAAGCACTAAACTAAGACGGGGCAAGATAATGGAGTCGCAAATAAATGGCAGTCAAATTAACATAAAATAAGTTGATCCTTCTGGTTTTGATAATCATTTTGGTGGTCGTCCCAGGAATGCACCCCTAAATTTTATGTAAGTACATAAATGTATAACAAAGAGGGAAAGCATTTATGTAGTTTCCTTTACTGTTTTTCCAGTTAAATCCATTTAATTTGGGGGTGAAAAGTTACATAGGAAAGCTATTGGTTTATAAGGTTCATCAACATTAACATCAAACGCAGAAAATAATGATATGAAATGAAGGCATTAACTTAGCTTTCTAGTTAAATGAAACTATGCTAACGACTTCAAATTCAACAAATCTCCATTTGAAGCAAATGTATGACAATGAGATAGTATTACATCCTAAATGCCTAGAAGTATTTTATTTCTTAATTCCGTGTGTATGGAACTAAAAGATAAAATGCATTCTATATTGTTTCAGAAAATCCCAGGTCAAAAATATCCTCGTCCTACAATGAAACGTGACAAAGGGATTCGGGAGGAGAGATAACAACGAGAGCACCGCATCAAAAATCACATTGCGGTGCCTAAGCGCCGGCTAGACCTGACAGAACGGGGAGACAGTTAGTACGTAGTCGCTAATGTGCAGAACACAGCACGCACACACACACACACACTCTCTCATCGGCTTGCAGAACAACGCGTTGTTCCGCGGGTTGTACTGCTCGGGAGGGTTGGGGGTGCGCACAAAATGCACAGCAAATATTAATCATATGGAATTATAAAAAAGGTGCATAATATAGTATAGTAAGGTGCAGTGGTGTGATAAATATTACTTTAGGCTGGTGCTGTAACAGTGGAAAATTAAGCATCAAATAAAAAAAATACAAAAATTCATTCATTGTGTGAGCATGCAGACAATGCTTCTCTGTGATCTCAAATCCACACACAAAACTGCGGTACGTCGCTACCGACGAAGCACTCGGCTTCCTACGCAGTTTCTTCCGTTATGATAGCTCCGTTGAGTGAAATCTTTGTCAGCCGGTCTTTACTCATTCTACTCTCTGCCATGAAGAAGCAAATACTTGCTAGCTTGTTACATTCTTTGAGAATTACTCTTCTTTCAAAAAATAAAAACTATTTGGCAAATAGCTACTTCACCAAGATAAGAGCGTCAATGATTTTGAAGGGTCTAACTTCTTACTTTTACCATGATTTGGGATAGTCTCGTACAAAGCTGACAAAGATTTCACCTGCAAATATCTGGCAAAGGTGCAATAATGATAACCAGAGTGTCAGGCTTTTGAAGAGAAAGTGGGAAAACACCAAACAACTTTGACTTATACAATTTAGAAAACATATTCAATTTTAATCACAATTGCTAGAATTAAATCATAAATGTAAAAATTTATGGGCAATAATTACTTTAGTAGATACATAGTTGAAAATATGTTATTGCTTTCATATAAATAAAACAATTTCTGGAATAGAAAATTAAAAATTCTCTCTTTAACAGGAAAGCCACCTGACATTTTACATTGAATTCTTACTGCACAAGTACTTTCTTAGAAACAATATTCGCATACATATTTCAACCAAGTCTCATCATGTGATATTTTAAAAAAGTTCTACTAGACCATTTTATTTTGAAAGGTGTTGACCGACTGCTCTCTGCCAGATATCTGCTGGATACAGAACTTACCTCTCGCCGGGATGCCTCGCCTACACTCCGCCGGACTAACCCCGAGCCCGCTGTCGGACCTGGTGTGAGAGAGGTTGTCTTACCGTACTGCTTGGTCCGCACAGGTATCGGGGGGGTGGTGGCCCCCTCGCCCCGCTGTGACCGCGCCGCTAGCCACACGAAGTAGAGCGTGTTCGGGTAGAGCCCGGTCAGTGTGTAGCTCTCGGAGATCGGAATGCGTCGGTGATTCTTCTCCTGCGATGCAGAAGAGAGACGTTAGTACTTCGATATAATGGTGTTGACATCACACTTTCACTTTCTGAACTTGGTGACAGATGAATGATTATGATAATGATGTAGAATAGATGGGAATGAAGGTAAGAAGGAGGCAGTCGAGTCTAATAATGTAGTAGAAAACCTTCAGCATATCTTTCGCCTGAGGAAAACCATGTAAAACCCTCTCGGTTAAGAAGGACAACCAACAGAGTTTCAGGACTCTGGAGTAGAGTAAGAATTACAAGTACCTTATTATTTTAACATTTTAGAAAGACAGCGGGATAAGCAAAGAATTAAACAATGTAATTTTTTATGCAATAAAAAGGTAGGTAACATAAAAAGCTATCTTCTTTCTGTAGAAAGAAGAACAGGGGAATTAAGATTAAGCATGAAAACTTTGAACTAGGGCAGTATTCCAATGCCATTCCATATATTTATTACAATTTAAGGATATGTTTAGATTTTTATAATACATTTATGTAGGTAATATTTATATTCTCTAGGCAGATACCTTTGCCCAGGAAATTGGTGTTACTGTTACTACAAACGATTATGTATGTTTTATGAACAGTAAAGAATGGTACTGAGCGCATGTTCCCACCTTGGCGTAAGTGTCGTTCCAGTACAGCTCGTAGCTGACAATATTCTCTCCGGAGTGACTGGGGCGACTCCACTGCAGCGTGACCGAGGTCTCGCCAACGTCGCTGGCTCGGAGGTTGCTCGGCTGACTGGGCACGCCCTGCTGGGTCTTGACGAGCACCGGCGCGGACAGCGGCCCCGGCCCCACGCTGGTGAACGCCTGCACGCGGATGGTGTAGATCGTGTGCGGGGTCAGCTCGCTGATCGTGGTCAGCTGGTTGTTGTCCACCATCTGCGACTCCCACGACGCCATCGCGAGGTTGGGCGTCGTCGTGTAGTACACCTTGTAGCCCTGCGAGGTCATGTAAACGTTATAGCCAACTCTAACACACTTGATTACACTCTATCTGACATGAATCTGTGCTTAAGTTACACTTGCATAATCATTGATCAGGAAATACTTACATAGGTTTTACATAAAAATTAAATACACAACATATCTTTGTAACTTCAAATTACTACCAAACTAGTACATAATATTTTACTTGGCATTTTAATTTTTAATTAATTTGCAGTTGATTTCCTTGTCAAATATTTGACAAAATACAACTTTAAAAAAATCTTAACCTGTTACAATTATTATGAAGATTAAAATGATGTGGAGCTTGAACCTCTTAAAGCATGAATTGAAACCCCTATTTTATCAATATGCCTTAGTTCTCCAGACACCCTACGGGATTGCTAATGATATGCATCCGATGACTACTTGAAGTCTGCCTTCTACGTCTGTGTTTACCGTGACTTGTCCGTTGGGTGTCTCCGGCTCGTCCCACTGAATCACCATCGTGCTCGAACTCAACGGCCGCACCTGTACGTTCCTCGGAGACGTTCCCGGTTCTGCAACGAACATAACATCGTTTAGTATCACTTCACTTCGTGGCTATGTTCAACCCGTCTCTGGGAAGTAGAGTTAGCTGATTTTTTAACTCAAATTCACATGATTTCTTCTCACTAAGGCAGTCCATAAGCCAGTGAGATGATTTCACAAGAACACACACATAGATTAAGATACATAATATGGCTTTGAAAAATGTAGGTTGGGGGAAGTTCCATAATTCACAGGAACAATGTAAAATTATTTATTTGCAATGTACAATTGCCAATCTTGTGTGGGTCAAAACAAAGTAACGACTAGGTAGATATTAAAAACCTGCAAAAACTAAAACGAAATGTTAGCATTAACAACAAAAAACATTATCTTTTTGACACAAGAAAAATTTCATTTATGAGCTCCTCTCTAACAAAGGTCAATTAAAAAAAAATACCTATGTTAAAACAAAAACAAATCAATTATCATCAACTCAAAAGAACACACCAAATGGAAACGTGCAAAGTTATAAATCACAACTTACTGGCACCTCCATAGCGGAATCAGCTAGAAGAACAAAAGTGCCATTACAAACATGAAGAAATATACACAATCATCATATACCTAATAATAACTGTTTAGTGGGAGCAATCCAAACCTAACAGAATCCTGTAATACAACATGAATAGGTAGGTCCCGAACTATTTATTTTCTTGTTACATAAGAGACTTGATAGCAGAAAAATAGAAGCTCGTATTTACAAGGTAGTGTTCATCTTGCATTTTCAGAAAGGGATTTGATTGAGCTTGTATAGAGATCATTATCAATGCTATATTTCAGTTTGAATTTTGTATGGAAATCCAGTGGCAGTACTAGTAAGGTAATCAGTGGCATATTGAACACAACTAGTACATTGATGCAACTTACATGAATCATGAAGTTGATTGTTCCAGAGGAGAAGAGTGCATGAAAAGTAAGAATCAAGTTTAAAACTAGTGTACACTGCAGTGGCTAGATAAGACATAATAAAGAGCAAAAAATTCAATCCAAGAAATTCACAATATATTTCCAAGTAGGAATTATTCAATGACAGTGAATGAGTAAAAATAATCCACGAATTCATAGATCCGTGGCTCGCGCGAAAATAAAGGAAAGAGATTGGTTGAGACAGATCAAAATTTTAAAGTATGATGATAAGCATGATGCAGGTGGTCTCTGATATTCAGTATTGCAAGTATGTACACAAGTGGTTTTGTTCTTGCACATCCCCCTGTTCTAACTGCGTGTCATCTGCTGTGTAAGTTAGAGTCTCGACGGTATCTGCTGGAAGGACTTCACACTGTGGACTTGGTGCGCCACGATCATACATGTATCTAAATGTTACATCAAATATAATGATTATGCCAAGATTAACAGTCAGCTTCCCAGAATGCCGAGGAATCCAGAATAGCTTTCCCAATACATCGGACACCTAGACATAGAGGAGAAAACATAAAGTTAATTACTACAAATAAAACACTCCAATCGCTTACATTATCTGCTTTAAAAATATCAACCCATAAAATATAGAGATTCCTAATAGAATTAAGCTGTAATTACAGCAATGATGAATTATACATTTGAATGCTACTAAATAATATCTTTGTAATTCTCATGTTATAGTTTCAAATTTACTCCAAAGTACTCTGACAGAGAATTTGACAACATCGGAATGATCATGTAATATAGCGAAGCGAGTACGTACCGGTCTCGCCCGTGGTGACAAGCGCGGGCGTGGAGGCCGGTCCGCGCCCGATGTTGTTGACCGCGATGACGAACAGCTCGTACTCGGTGTACGGACTGAGACCTCGAACCGTGTAGTACATGGTGATGATGCCCGATATCTCGCTGTAAGCCTGGTTGGCGTACTTGGGCTTGTACTGGATCACGTAGTACTGCAGCTCCTCGGAACCTCCGTACGACCATGTGAGGCGCACGGACGTGGCCGTGATCTCGGACACGCGCACGTTGGACGGCGACCCGGGCAGCGCTGCGCATACAGAACATTAGCACGTGATGCCGGGGGCACTAAAGCACTTCGGTGGATCATGGAAGAATGACGGATTTACCTGCTGAGAATTCTTGCCTTGATCTTGATTATATTTTTCATAAGGGTTTGACTATCATTTATGAAAAGAGATGAGATCATGTCAACTAACATGGTCTTGCCAGAAAAAAACAATAGTTGGCCTATTTTGACAAGATCTTGTATAATTCTTGTTTATCTTTTAGGAGCAATGGACCTACAATAATATTTTCAAGATTTAATTAGTCCATCATACATACACTCTTTCCTTTTTAAAGGCAGGCATTGAGTTGAAACATTAATTTGATCGATTAAATGACGTTTGAAGGTCACAAGCCATTTCTTCTTGAAAGCATTTTTTCCTTTTGTTTTCGCACATGTCATATTATTGTCAAATGTAGGTCGAAGATTAGGTATACCTACTCCAGTATGTGGCATCAGGTATTAAGATAAGTGAGCTTCAAGTGTGCATTCTGTTTGAATTTTAACAATGTTATTAGCAATGAAGCATATTAGCATGTAATGTACAGGGGTGGAATAAAGTCCCTGTTATTCTGCCTCTCTCTGACTCATAACATAAACATGTTTTTATATGGAGCAGAGAGAGAGACAACCAGCACGGCTACTTTATTCCACGCTTGTACACTCGAACAATAATAAACGATACCTCAAAAGAAAAGGATTGTCTGATAAAGGTTTGATGGCATCATCCCATGAAGTCTGTGCAATGCATTATCTAACTTTAGTAGGTAAGTTCTGATTTCATTGATAATAACAAGGATTGATTGTCAAGGAATCTGATTAGCAGCCAATCCGTTTTGTGCATACTACCATTTTTAATTGGTTTGAGTGTACATGAAAATGCTCGTGTACTCACACTGCACTTTGACCATGGACACTGCCTCGATGACTCCGAGCGCGCTGGCGGCGACGCATGTGTAGTTGGCAGACTCCTGGATGCCGGCCAGCTCGAGTACGTTGCGTCCGATGGGCAGCTTGTCCTCCGGCGTGATGTCCGTGGCCAGGCCCTTGCGCCACTTGACGAAGGGCATCGGCGAGCCCACGGCCACGCACGTCAGGTTCAGGTCGGCGCCGAGCATCACCTCGTTGACGGGCGGCGGCGGGATCGAGAACTGCGGCGGCACGCGGCGCACTGCGGACCATGAGACAGTGTTACATGGGCAATGGCACTTCCGAATTGTAATATAACACAAGGCAGTGCGGGGTATCTAAGTTTCCCAAACAGGGGTAGGAGTACCTACTTTGTATTAGTTTGAAAGTTAATTACCTAACTACTTCAACTTAAAATTCAAATGGAAAATTTAATTTTAAGATAGGTTACAAAAGATATCAATTTAATTATATTAATGAATTAGTTAAAACTTTATATATTTAATTAATTCAACTACCTACACTGAAGAAAAACTAGATCCTTATCAATAATTGTATTGCTATGAAGACCCCTAACCTGTTGATTACATACCAATGAAATGTAAGTCTCATTTTTAAACACTGCCAACCTCCTTCAAAAGAATCCTACCGGAGTTCACTGGTGTCCACTGGTCATATTTTAAATTGTTTTATAAAGTTTTTATCTTCAATACAACACTGTTACTGTTTATCATGTTTTAAATTCACAATCACAAGTTTCTGGCGAAAATCCAGATGAAATGTGACATCAGTAACATTTACTTTAGGCGCCATCTTGATCTTAACACAGCTGATGACTGGAAATTCACACTGCTGTCATCAACACCTGCACAGTCAGTACCAGATGCAATGCAGGAGGCCGTGATATTCAGAACACCCGATCGACAATGTAATTACCAGTAGATCGGTATACCAGAGAACATCCGGTCGTAGAGCCTTATGGAGTATTTAACATTGACGAACGGGAATATTTATACTACACATTCTAAAAACATCACTTAAGCGCGGTAATTTAAAAAAAAATAGAATATTATTTCGAGAGGATTTGTTCGATTTTCGGTGCCCATAAAATTAAGGGAGGATTAATTACGACAGGGGCTTGGAGAAAGCCCATTTGGAAAATGTCTACCTACTTTTGAACATGTGAAATTATGATTATTGATTTAGAGTAGCAGATGAAAAGAACGGTTTGAAACTATTTGCTATTTCTCTGAAACAATGGCAGATAATTTTGAAAACAATAAAACAAATGTACTCAGTAATATTTCGGTAATATTCTGACGTTTGATCATCCCATGAGAAACCCTTGACATTCTAATCAACTCCATGTTCTAATTGTCAGTCAATGCCACAATTTCCTTCTTGTTCTTTGTCCTTCCCCAATCATTCACTCCCTCCATCCTTGTCACTCTCAAACGAATTAGACTGCGTAAAAACTAGCACATCCCTTCAAAGCGATTGAAACATTCTGGAACACCGGCTGGGTGACCCGGGTCGACCGCAAGCCGTGTACCCCTGCTGCCAAGTAGTTAATCTTGATGCCCACCCTTCCAATCCTTCCTTCCCTCATCCACTTAAGCTAAATAGGTGCACTTAATGGAATTACCTAGTGCCATTCGCCAGTGCTTCCGAGGTTATAGTGTGGCGGCCATTACGTGCGTTAGGACGCTTTTATCAGTCATTTTTTAGATCAAGTTATGTTTTAAATGCTTTGTAACAAATACAACTAACTGACATAATGCAGTACAGTAATTCCTGGTAACTTATTGGCTGTTGCGAAGGCCGTATCAAATATTAGGTTAACCATTAATTAACAGACCACTGACAAGTAAATTACAAAAATTAAAATTATTGCAGTATAGTTTTAAAAACATAATTTTCAAACTATAAACTACACTTGTAAAATATTTTTTTCCGACGATTTTTTTTTGAAAGTTATCAATTTTTAACAAAACATCTAATGACGTGTTTCGTCCTTAATTGTTTTTCTTTTCACATAATATTGGACTTCTGATAACATCCATGTTTACTGTAAAATGCCTATTCTACGATATTTTCGATTGCGAACAAATGAAAAACAAACTAATCCCCACCCGGCCACTAGACTACCCGCCTTGAGAAGTTATCCCAGATTCAACTCCATCGTCCTCATAACGGCCGTGTTCTACACACTAAGTCAACATTTGCGCGCTCTGTAAACGCGTGGTCAATGTATTTAGACAAATCACCGTGTCTCTCATATTCATTTCATCGCTTTGATCTCCCAACCCGACTCCAACCATCAAAGCGAACTCTCCGCCGAGGTAAACTAGCGTTTATTTAACATGCCACTGATAACATTCATTATGCGAACTGATGAATGGGACGAAAAACTACGCGGAATTTGTTTGGAAGTTATTGAGTTATTGAAGCATGCATTGAGTTGCTGGTCGGACGGAAAGTTGCTGTTGAAACTGGACTGAGTTCTAAAGGTGACACAGATGGGGAAAAGCAGGACTTGTGTACTTAACAGATTATTGACAAGTTAGTTTTACATTCAGATATTTCGATGAAAATGGACTTACGAGTTTAGAGACCTTCATTAAAAGTTAGTAATTAAAATGCCAATTAATTCAGGGTGGCGTAAAAGTAACGTTCCTATTTAATTCCATAATCATTCGTTTGAAGAACATTATAAAAACTAAATGTTTTGATGGTAATATATTCCAGAAGCTTCAAACTTTGTTGTCATTAGGTGTGGAAAATCAACCCGATTTTAGCCGCCATTTTCAAGCTCACTCCTAAAATTTTCTAATGTTTCTGGACATATTGCTGATATGTATTGAAGAATTTCTATGAAACATGTTTTGGTTAACAACTACCAACAGGAAGAGATGACGAGAAAAAATCCACGACAAAAAATCCAAACTTCAGAAATTATTTCAAACAGATAAAATGCAACGGAAACATTTTACAACTCTGATACATAATTTTAATTAATGATTTTTTTAAACAAAAGTGTTAAGGGTAAACTGGGGGTTTTGGCCATAAGAGAACATAATATGCCAACACTGTGTCAAGTAACAACAAAGCTACCAAAGAAACAAGGGGAGGGGAGGGGGGACGATGAAAGCATGAATTTAATTACTCATCCCTTGTAATTGGCATTGTTGGTAAACGCCCCGTCGGAATTCGAGCTCAGCACTTGAGACGTCCAGTGGAAGCAGTTTAATTACTCGCTGCTCGACTTAATCCCATTGCTTGGCCAATATCTGCCGCGATTTCATTACGCCGACATTCTGCGCATAACTGACCGGTTAATTATCTCCAGAGCATCAGAGACGCAACGCAACGCGCAAGATACACGCCGACGTAAGACGGAACGGATGCTCAACTCGTGTTACGCCGACATTCTGCGCATAACTGACCGGTTAATTATCTCCAGAGCATCAGAGACGCAACGCAACGCGCAAGATACACGCCGACGTAAGACGGAACGGATGCTCAACTCGTGTTACGCCGACATTCTGCGCATAACTGACCGGTTAATTATCTCCAGAGCATCAGAGACGCAACGCAACGAGCAAGATACACGCCGACGTAAGACGGAACGGATGCTCAACTCGTGTTACGCCGACATTCTGCGCATAACTGACCGGTTAATTATCTCCAGAGCATCAGAGACGCAACGCAACGCGCAAGATACACGCCGACGTAAGACGGAACGGATGCTCAACTCGTGTTACGCCGACATTCTGCGCATAACTGACCGGTTAATTATCTCCAGAGCATCAGAGACGCAACGCAACGCGCAAGATACACGCCGACGTAAGACGGAACGGATGCTCAACTCGTGTTACGCCGACATTCTGCGCATAACTGACCGGTTAATTATCTCCAGAGCATCAGAGACGCAACGCAACGCGCAAGATACACGCCGACGTAAGACGGAACGGATGCTCAACTTGTGACAAGCGCTCGGCCGTTTTAGCTAATTGAGAGAGCACATGATCAGTCTGATTCTATATTAGTTGCACTTCTTCATTTTTGCTTCGTGCCTTAAGCCAGTGACAAGGGGGAGTAGAAGTGGGAGTAGGTTACGTGGCTAAACCGATCGAAAACTCATTTTTTTTTTTTTGGAAATTAGGGCATCATGAATTACTTTTTCCAACATTTCAATTATATTTAGATATAAAAGAATCATTTAATATCCTTTAACTTGCAGCTCCTGTCTTATAGCGAGGTTTCAATTTATTGTCTTCCGGGAAGGAACAAAACTTTTACAGGAGTTATAGGAAAATCATTTCGTTTTTATAACTTTTAAAATAGCACACGTTGGTATTGTTTTCAATTTTTTCACAAGTAGAATATCCATGTTTTTTGTTCAAAGTTGGGAATATATAAAATTGTTATCTTCATTATTAGCCTAAATGTGACACGATTTTACTTGGTTGCCCTAAAATAACATGGGGGAGAAAACTCAATTTATCTCAGAAACTAGACACAAGAAGTGTTTAATTTTTTGAGAGATGGTGTATGGCATGATTATCAATGAGTAGACAAAAATTATGAAGATCTGATGCCATGCACCGATTGCTGACTGCAAATCAGTTACTCGAAGTATATAAGTTTATAATCTCCTCAAGTTGTTACGTAAGCTGCTCACTCAATGATTAGTATACTGCACGTGTAGACGCAGGCCATTAGACCTGCTTCAGGGACGTCCATTACATTGAACGTATCAGTAGTGGCTGTATAAGAGAATGTCTGAAGCAAAGTGGTCACGTCTCACACTTGAAATTGTCCGCATTGCATTCACGCTCCTTTGTCCCCCGTGTTAGGTTACACCATAGGTTACACCTTACACCAAATATATTATTAAAACTAGTTACGCCTTTGATTCATTACAACTCAAGTGGTTGGCTTTTTGCGTCAGTAATGAAATTCCCAGTCTCGTCTGACCACTCGAAGAATCCTAGGAAGTTCAATAGGATTCTTTACCTGAGGATGCAGGGGCTGGATTCACAAAAGGTGTTATCTGCTAAAACGTATTATCTTTTGATTTAATACCAAAAACACCGTGTTAAATGAAAGATAATACCAAAGATAGTACGTATTAGGAGATAATACTTTTTGTGAATCTGGCCCCAGGGCATTAAACTCGTCTCACTCATTTTACATCCAAGCTGCAAAATAGAGTCTCTGTCTAACCCACCACATATTGCAACAGAAGGTTTTTTATGTTGATCGATTCATATAAATGCCAAATAACATGTTTAACATATATAACATTGTCTAAAGTTCTCCGAAATTTGATTAGGGTGGGTAGGCCAAAATGCCAAATTAGTCAAAAAGTCATTGTTATCAATTATCATTATCAAATAATCAAATAGCATATCAAATGAAAGCTTATGATTAGCACAACAAATTAAAAGAAATATAACCATTAAAATGTCATATAAATGAGAGATCAAAACATGGTTAAATAGCCAATTTCATTTTGTGATCAAAAGTATGTTGTCAAAGAGAATATGTTTCAAGATTATAAATAAAGTGACGAACAAACTATGCAACCATGTCGTAATGATTAATTTAACAATGATGTCAATAAGATAACACTTGAATTGTAGATACATCACGAGGGGGATAATTAACAATAACTCGGGCATCCTCTTTCAAAAGCAATGATCTGGTGTTCGATCCACACTTAGTATCTCTGCAGTGTATCAATTATGTCATTTATTTATGTCATAAGTTATGACGAGAAGTCATAATATTAACATGGTGAGAGATAGGACAAACCTCGTTATGATATCATAACTTGGAGTTATCACGTGATAACTGTTTCGAGAAGAGACCCCCTGGTTCATAGTTTTGCGAGGTTTTGTTGAATAACCGGCGTCTAATTAACAATTCTACGCAAAATAGGCGAGTAACACTCGTTTTCAAGATACTTCACATGTGACTTGTGAACTTCTAAATTATATTTCGAGTCGCTGACTTATCAACGGCCACTCGGTTAGCTCCTTCCCACTCCTCAATGCCCGACACTCAAAAGTCGAAATATATACGATTTTAGTCAAGTCCTCAGCGCAACAAGCGGCGGAGAGAGAAAGATTTTGAGATTATCTTTCCTTGAATCAATGTCGGTTAGATTTATGATCGCGAAAGTTTTGTCCATATTTTTTTCTCTTTTTGATAGCACTATAATTTTAAATGATTTTGATCATGAAGGAGGCACCTTTATACTCGTAACCTTTACACGAAATAAACGTGGGTTCGGAGCTCGACTCCTGCAATAGTTGACTTTGTCTTACCTTTAACGTAAAGCATGGTGGAGTGCGAGTATTCAGTTCCCATGGAGTTCTCAGCCACGCACTCGTACTTGCCCTGGTCGACCTCCTCGCTACTGGTGATCTGCAGCGCTCCTGATACAAGAAACACAATGTCAACTCTCATTTACATGCTCCTGAGTCGACCTCCTCGCTACTGGTGATCTGCAGCGCTCCTGATACAAGAAACACAATGTCAACTCCTATTTACATGCTCCTGAGTCGACCTCCTCGCTACTGGTGATCTGCAGCGCTCCTGATACAAGAAACACGATGTTAACTCCTATTTACATGCTCCTCAGTCGACCTCCTCGCTACTGGTGATCTGCAGCGCTCCTGATACAAGAAACACAATGTCAACTCCTATTTACATGCTCCTGAGTCGACCTCCTCGCTACTGGTGATCTGCAGCGCTCCTGATACAAGAAACACGATGTTAACTCCTATTTACATGCTCCTCAGTCGACCTCCTCGCTACTGGTGATCTGCAGCGCTCCTGATACAAGAAACACGATGTTAACTCCTATTTACATGCTCCTGAGTCGACCTCCTCGCTACTGGTGATCTGCAGCGCTCCTGATACAAGAAACACATGTTACCTCCTATTTACATGCTCCTGAGTCGACCTCCTCGTTACTGGTGATCTGCAGCGCTCCTGATACAAGAAACACAATGTTGACTCTCATTTACATGCTCCTGAGTCGACCTCCTCGCTACTGGTGATCTGCAGCGCTCCTGATACAAGAAACACAATGTTGACTCTCATTTTCATGCTCCTGAGTCGACCTCCTCGCTACTGGTGATCTGCAGCGCTCCTGATACAAGAAACACAATGTTGACTCTCATTTACATGCTCCTGAGTCGACCTCCTCGCTACTGGTGATCTGCAGCGCTCCTGATACAAGAAACACAATGTTGACTCTCATTTACATGCTCCTGAGTCGACCTCCTCGCTACTGGTGATCTGCAGCGCTCCTGATACAAGAAACACAATGTTAACTCCTATTTACATGCTCCTGATAATGTATACTCAACAATTCATAAAAACGGTATTTGAAAGAAATGGATTGTCTGAAAAAAATGTGATGGCATCATCTGATGAAGTCTATACTTTCTCGTCATCTACCTCTAGTATGTAAGCTCTGATTTCATTGATAATAACAAGGATTGAATGTCAATGAACCTGACCAGCAAATTCCCACTGCCAGTAAATGCATGTATAATATGTATCTCATGTATGTGTTATATATGTGTTTTAAAATAAATAATAATAATAATAATAATCTGTTTCGTTGAAATACCGTTTTATGAACTGTCGAGTGTACCATGCAATACAAAACCAATTCTCAGTAACATGACACCGTACCTTCAGTAAGGCAAATACGAAACTAATATCAATGTATGTTTGGGAGATGATGGAGCAAAGGAGAAGCGCTCAATTAATACAGAACCTCCATAATTGTCACTCAACAATGGAACACCACGATGAAGTCATGGAGTTCGCTCACTGAAATAAAACCCGGTCCGTAGTCTAACACAATTTCATAGCAGACACAATTACATTAAGGCAAGCGCTGAAAATCACACACGAAAAAGTTACGCTCAACAAGCTAAATTCAAGCATTTCATAATATGAAATATAATAATTTTCACCGTGGCGCCGACGTATTTTAGAAAAAACTGTTATTCCGGGTGAAATTTAGTTGATGAAAGAAACTGCCGAGAGCCGCGGCTTTGTGACGTAATATATGAGCGCACATTTCGCGCGCAACTCCGAGAGAAAATAACATTACTTGTTTTAATATCTCGGCGAGTTTCCTGCGGCGCTGCAATTAGGCGCAAACCACATGCAAAGTGCGCCGCCAATTGAAACAAATGATGCGGCCGAAGTCAGAGCAATCGTCGGGGATATCAACATAACTCCAAACGTAATTTCCCTGAAGGAGATAGACACTTCGGGAGAAGAGAAAACTTTATAAAAGAAAGAAGAGCCGCAAAGAAAACAACAGCAAAGTAATTTTCTAGAGAGAGCCGACTTTATATATACGTATATATATAAAAAAAGGTAATATATTTTCTCTTTCGGTTTTTATATGACATAACCTTTTATTTCTGGAGGATGGGGCAGCGGGGTCTGTTGTGACAAAAACATTTGTAGCATCCTCCCCCAGGTGGGTGAGTGAGTGCAGGTACGCTCTGATGGGATCTATAACTCCCCCCCCCCCCACCCCCTGACGGGGCCGGAATGGAGAAAGCTAATGGTCCCAGGGGGGCCACACACACGAGCAGAGAGGGTTGAGGGTGAAGGTCGGGGGGGGGGGGGGGAGTCAAAGAGATGCATGTAATTAGATAATAGAGAAAGCGGAATCGATAATTACGGTTAGGATTCGAATATCGGGTCGTGTTCGCGTTAAACAATGCGACGTCCTGCCAGTGCCACCAATTGTAGTGCGCATCGAAATACAACGTTAGTGACGTAACATCGTTAACATTGACATTGGAGGTGTTCATGAAGTTAAGAATAAGGAAAACAAATCAGCTGCTCTTCTGCAATTGATTATATATCGATACTCAAAATAGTTCTCAAGTTTTATAGGCCATGAATATCCATTTCTCAACAGTCCTTTAATCATCTCTGGATTTCAGCTACCAACGTCTTAAACCACAACAAATAACACATCGAATTAATGTTCATCAGAAGTTATAGATTTCACAAGACAGTGCAACTTCGGTCGTTTCTTCGAGAAGGAAGAAGATAAACACGGGTATTCAATACACAGTAAAACACCTGGCAGAAATAAACGGAGATGTGAATTTAGTAGGAGCTCAAGAGTAATTCCGATTAACGTCTTCCACCTAAACAGGTACAATACTTTCCCCCGGCGAGCCAAGGAGCGAGTCTCTCTCTCTCTCTCTCTCTCTCTCTCTCTCTCTCTCTCTCTCTCTCTCTCTCTCTCTCTCTCTCTCGCACCTCCACGCCGGGTATACGCATTGACGAGGCGGGCATAAACACAAGCACCTAATAATGTAGCCGATAGGACGCGGCACAGTTACCCCCGACTAATAAAATAGAATGGCTCTTCTTCGCCGGGCTTCGAGCAGGGTTTATCTGTCCCGGTTGGTCGGGTGTTCCCCGGAGCACGGCCACGTGGATCTTGCATGAGAAATACACATACACATGAAGATGTGCCGCATCTGTCCCGGTTGGTCGGGTGTTCCCCGGAGCACGGCCACGTGGATCTTGCATGAGAAATACACATACACATGAAGATGTGCCGCATCTGTCCCGGTTGGTCGGGTGTTCCCCCCGACATTGCAGCATTGCAGCAGAAAGCTTACTACAGCAAGCAAATAATATTGACACATTTTCATGTTTAAACCAAATTTTACTATAAGTCGCAGCAATTATGAAATAAAAATGATGCAATGTAGAACAACGTATACATGAACATGGAGACAAGTATCAGGATATCAGGATAATGATTACATCGATAACATGTCTTCCTTGCTTGTTCGTGTATCAAACTTTGTTGATTTTGCGTTGCACATAGTGGAGGTAAAACTAAGTAAGAGTTAAGAGCATGTTTGGATAATATGAAGCACACTTGTACTACCCAGCCCGTGTTACACGGTGTGGATATTCTCCTCTGCGGAACATGCACAGAAAATGGGTCCCCACCGGGACTCGTATATCTATCACGAAGGAAAGAGCTCTCGAAAGCTTTCAAGCATTTTGAATTTCTAACTGCGAATGTGTTTCTTATTGTCACATTTCCAAGCGGAGTGAAAATTTCAATCCCGAGACGGAATATGACAATTCGAGATGAAACCTGAAACTTAATCCCTGTTCCCACTGGCAAATATTCACTTCAACAGGAACAGAAATACAACCGACGAGAGTATTTTTAACATTCCGAAAGAATAATTCAGTGTTTCCTTTATTTGCCTTTGTCCACTGAAGCTAGATGTTGGTATAACAAGTTAAATTTATTTTCAACGCATTTGAGGAATAGATGATGGTTGGGATACGACAAAAGCGTATGGAGTAATGCTTCAAGAAGGCCGAGTATTAATGTACTTGCAATGTACTTGTACTAATGTACTTGGAGGATGTGTACAGCACGTACGCTATACGAATGTAAGAACAGGATTACATGTACTAATTAGTAAATCACAAGTCTTGTAATAATGTCGTAATCTCTAACCAAACATATTCAATTCCATTCATTTTATACGCCATTATTTAGATTCCCACAATACTCAACAGGGATCATTGGACTAACTTTACAAGAAACAAATAAAATATTATACCTAATAAAATGTAATAAATGTCAAGAGCACACAAGTAAAATTGAGGAAACGAAACTGGCAATAAAACTGTTTCTGAGATATAAAAGGTCAAAGTTTATCTGCGTTTCAAATCACATCTGAAAGTATGAGGATGGACTCAACTAATAAGCAAACTGCTCCATGAAATATCAGAACTAAGTGCACGAAGCAACATGCTAAACAACCAGCGCAGTCCAGGAGGCTGATTCTATAATGTTTTCTCAATTCCATTCTGATGGAATCAGGCCACGGCCATAAGAATTAACATTGCACCGAATCGGATTCCATCAGAATTGGGAATTTAAAAGTTCTAGAATACGGCCACAGGAGGCTGATTCTATAACGTTTTCCCAATTCCATTCTGATGGAATCCGGTCACAGCCATTTGAAAATGGGAATGTAAAAGTCCTAAAATAGGGCCTCAATGATGACGATGACGTGTTACCTGGCATGGCGGACTCCAGGATGCTGTAGCGAGGATTGGAGGCGGTGTCGACGGGCAGCATGTCTCTGATCCAGGAGATCTGCGGCGTCGGGACGCCCACGGCGGCGCACTGGAGGACGGCGTTGTGGCCGATCTCCACCACCTTGGTGCTCGGCGACTGCGTGATCTGCGGGAAGCCGCTGGGCAACTTGTCGGCTGGAAACAGACAAGACACAATATCCTCTTTCAACTGAATCATCAGAACTTCTTTAATGACAGCAGGCAGGATATATCTGGGTGGCTCTGGTTTCTAAAGAAATTCACATGGAATTTGGTTTTCCAGATACCTATTTTGGTGTTTTACAACAATGGGTTACAACAAAAATACACGTCTGGAAAATCATACTGCATGTGAAATTCATTAGAATCCAGAGCCATCCAGATAATTTCTATTAAGGTGGCTGGATCGATCGATATCATAGTCTCAGATCTTCATAATTTTGTGTGTACTTATTGATAACCATGCCATACACAATCCCTGAAAAAATTAAACACTTCTCGTGTCTAGTTTCTGAGATAATTTGAGTTTTCTCCCCCATGTTATCTTATGGCAGCCAAGTAAAATCGTGTCATTTTTAAGCTAAAATGGAGTTCTAATCTTTTTGTATCGTTAGATTTTAACAAAAAACTTTTTTTCTGGTGGACATATGGACATACTATCAGGAAAAAAAATTGAAAACAATACCAACGTGTGCTATTTTAAAAGTTATTAACTAAATTCGAAATGATTTCCTATACCTCCCATGCTAAGGTTTTGATCATTCTCAAAAGACATATCGAGTGATCGCGCCACTTTCGCCCACCTTCATTGGTCAATTAAATTGCGTAAAGTAACGGTCTTCAAAGTGTTCTTTTAGTTTTGCATTCAGAGTAACAGAATTTAAAAAAATACAGATAGGTATTAGCGACCCTCTTAAGATTAATAGACTAAATAATGCCACACACTGAGTACATATCGACCTCTGATAGTTTTGCGATGAAGATCGTAACACTTCGAGGTCGTACCAGAGGTCGAAATATACTTTAGTTAAAAGCTTGAGAGAGTCGCAAATATCTTGTTTTTTAAATTATTTACTGTGAAGACAAAACTGAAATCACACTTTGAAAACAATGCGTATTCCCGTTACTATTGCAGATTGAAGATAAAACATTAACTACACTGTTTCTTAAGACACTGTCACAGCATCTGAAGATAACAAATGGACCAACAAATCGACTTGAGATGTTCAAAATGGTAGACAATAACGGATTGTTTTGCATTTAGTTATTTTATTTATCAAGCAGCAAACAAAGAGCACATTTGCCAGTGAGTTCCCAATCATCTTAACACTCATGTAGCTACACCGAGTCCTTTGAAATAACAATTATTCATCTCTCATCCTCCATTTCCCTCGCAGCGCTGATTACGTTCAGTGCATCGACTATAATGCAGCCGCGTTGCACATGCACTTGTGCAACTGCATCGAGACAAGGGGAAGTTGCAAGTCGCGTGTGCTAATTGCATTAAGATCATTGCAATTGACGGATGATGCAGTGGGGAAGATGCACAAGAGAGCAATCGGCAGCCGCGCATGCGCTCATTCATTGTGATGGGGATTAGAATTGACAGAGTTTGGAGCGATTAAGTAGATTCATGTAGAGATGTAGACCTACATCTTTCGTGTAAAGCCATGCGAAGGACATTGGTGACATTTCCGTTATTAACTAGAAAGAAAAGATGTAGGTTTATGACAGCTATAGGTAAACAATCGACCCGGAGACGGAGACTTTACAGGCTTGGGAACTAAAACCTTGAACTTCAGAGGTTGAAGGTCGGAAGTCCATTGCAATGATTCTTGAAGTGTGCTCAAAAACCAGTAAATCTGCCTTCATTCAATCATATGAGTCATACGGAACAGGTTGGCTGAGTGGTAACGCTCTGAGGCCCGGGTTCGATTCCCGCAGCCGTCCTTCCTGACTGTTTTTTTTCGTGATTTTCCCTCAGTCGACAGGTAAATACTGGAAAGGTACCCTACTAATAGGCCACGACCGCCTCCTTCCCACCTTCCATCCTTACCTACTCTTCACCATCATCTCCCAATCATCATCATAATCATTCATCTGTCGCCATTAGCCTCGCTGAAGAACAGTGCGACGTCAAGCCTCAGACAAAAAAAGGCATGAGTCATTGTGTAAGAGAATACGTCAATATAACTGTATTTGTTTACATCAGTCAAATGGCAGTTGATAGAGCTGGATTAAATGATTCTAAAAGTGTCCACGCAAAATCGAGCAAATTGACTTAGTAGTACTTGCTACATAAAAGCATTTTCCCCAAGCTCTAAGTCGACAATTCAATTATGGCAATTACGAAAAGTCTATCCAATATAAGTTAACTGGGTAAATGGGTTAGCTAATCTGCCTCGCTGGTTCCGAATCGGATTCTGTTGCTGTCAACGCATCGGGATCATCATGCTACATAATTGCCGCGGTGTCGCATCAGATTGGATTGCGAGAGATAATTGCAGCTGTCATCGGGCGCTCGAATGACAGATAATTACATGCAGCACGACTCCATACGCACGTTCAGTGGTTTTACGGCACTGTAGATAGGCTCGTTCAATACTTGCAGTTTCAAGGAAAATTGTGTGAAGCAGAAAACAACCGAAATTCTTCAAACATGGACCCTATTGAAACTCAAGGCCATATGGATTATCATTGCATGGAATTGGTTTCCAGCGGAAATTCCAAATTTAAAAAAATATGTCGACCAACCGATAAAATTTAAATAGTTCAAGAATTGATTTGCGAGAGCAGCAACACATTTCGTCTAATTAATGCAACTGTAAAATAGTCTATTATATTTTCCAAAACGGCCATTCCAATGATGCAGATTGCAACAGCTCAGCGGTAGAAGGGCGGAAGTCAATTTCCATGATTTTTGAGTAATTCCACGAGTAATTCTTTTGCAACCATATTTGTAATGAGTCGTTGTGTAAGAGAATACTTCAATATACTGTATTTGTTGACACCAGTCAAATGGCAATTGATAGAGCTAGATAACATCATTCCAAAAGTACGCAACGCAATATCGAGAGAATGCCACCTCCCTTCTATCTCTGATGTCCTGATTTGATGCCAACGCGCCAGACAGAAAGTGGTGCTAATAACTCTCGGCCGCCATGTTGGCTCTACCTGTAGAGTCATCAATCAATGATCCCTCATATCCGGCGAGCTTTTAGTAAATGAGGGGTTGTGAGGGGGTGGGGGGGGGGTCTCCAAGGGGCACCCCACCCCTGCTGACCTGCCAGCTGTGACGTCAGACCCACGTGACTCACAGCAAGATGAACAACGGGATCGAAAGACGCAGGCGGATTGGAAAGTTGAAGGAACTTTGACAAGAACTGAGCTTTTTCACGCCGATAAATGTGCTTGGTCTAGATTCATTACACGGAGAAATTAAGACTCAAGTTTAAGGTAATACAAGCGCTCGGCCGTTTTAGAAAATTGAGAGAGAATAATTGTTTCGTAAGTGGCTGTAATTTTGATAGGATGTTCACATTATCAGTCTGATTGTATAGTAGAACTTTTTCATTTTTGCTTCTTGCATTGTTACAAAAAAAACGCGCAAAACGATGAAATTTCCGATACGATTGGAGACCAAACCCGTTAACCAATTATTGATCTCAATATTTTAATCATGATTAGATAAATAATAAACTTAGGGTTATCACTTGGCACATTTTTTAAATTAAATTTTATACGGCACCCAGCAAGACAAGAAAATATAAAAATTTTACCAAAAATCAACTAATTATTACTATAACGAAGCAAAAAAATAAAAATTTACCAAAGGATAACCCTAAGTTTGTCTTTTATCTAATCACGATTAAAATTTCAAATCATTTCGTCAATCCCTTTTGTCTTTAATCGTATCCAAAAAAGTGTCTACAAAACGCGGCAAAATCGCTCAAATAATAGAAAATAAAATGAACTAATCAGTCAAATTCAGTAAATAAACGTTTGGCAAATGTTTGGAGATCCTCTAGTGGTACTTTGTAGATTGTTAAAAGTAGAAGTCAGTTAATACTTGTAACCATCTATGAAAAAATGCCGTTATAAATGCTGGTTTTAGAGTAATTCAATAATACACGTCTCTGGATTCTGAAGCAACACCGATAAATATTTCTCGAGCTTTGAGCTTCTTTCTAAAGTTAAGAAACACGGTTGACGGAATTCACACAGAGTCACGTCTAAAGTTGGAAAAGTTGATATCTAAAGTTCATCTCTTTCCGGGTGAAATTGTTGCTGCGCTTGGAAGCTCCTGGAGTATCAGTTCGCATCCAGGTCAGGTCACATGTGAGCCCGCGTCAATGGCGGCGAGAGATTTATAATAAGAGACGACCAAATGACACTTTCCACTCTTGTGTTGTCTAAAGACATAGAGTTTCATAGCACTATCGTCATTTGGCGATGCGATATTCAAGGGCCTCGGTTTTATATGGGAAAATATGTATTCAAATAAAATCACTATATTCCATGAATTTAAACCTCGAAAACTTACAACAAATGTAAGAAAACGACATGAAATATGGCAAAACAGCAACGTAAATACATTGAATGTATTATAATCATCTTATATCCCTTATATCATTGAATGTAAGCTTAGAAAAGTATGTTTTCTGCATAATAGTTCCAAGAATCACATGTATTTAAATACTCATTAAATACATTATCTGCACCTCATAGGTAGAAGGTCCGAAGTCCATTATAGATGATTCTCAGTAATTTAGCCCTCATGCCATCTTATTTGCAATGGTAAGACAATTAACTGTATTTGTTGACTTCAGCGGAATTGCAATTGATAAGAGATCGATTACCACATTTCAAAAGTGATGCGAAGCAAAATCGAGAAAATGGACTTCCGGCCTTCTAACTCTCAGGTACAGAAATAAATTTAAATATACAAATCTCACATGAATATCCTGAATATAATATCGCAAGTTATAACGTCATAAAACACTCACTCGCTCTAACTAAATGCATGGGAAATAAATCTATCCCCTCCCGTCTATTGGCCGATGATCAGGGGTTGATGGGTATTCATCGCGTGATCGGGATCTGATTGGATGACGCGTCTGACGTGTTTACAGTCTTGACCTGATTCCGAGCCCAGGCCGGATGACCGCGTCAACTCCACGTCCTAGGTGGCACATCAGCACGTCAAGACGATGCGATTCACTTCAAAACTCCAACATAGTACGGACTTATTACTATGGCAAGGATGGCAGACCACTAGCATTAAAACTATTACAAAAGGACCATATAAAAGGGCCATTGAAATGGTATGCTTTGTAATATTCGTCAACATATTATTCGATTTATTGGTAGGAGTTGAATTTGGAGTTTGATATTAAAATGAATTTAAATTATTGTATGAATGTGTCAATGTGTCAATATCGTTGTTGGTCAACCAAGTGGAGGATGGACATTTTGTGAAGACAACAATTTTTATAACTTGAAACAAATATTTGATATTATTTTCCCCAATAATTTAAAAAATTACAAAAATACCTTAAAATAGCAAGAAAATTACTGAATTCATATAAAAAATTAGAAAAATAAATTTTCAGGCAAAGTAGAACACTTATTTTTGAAGTCAGGAACACATGACACATATTTATGTGTAATTTTTAGACGTGTCTGAACAAGAAAATAAAAAGATATGTCCTCCTAGCCCTACTTATTAGAGAATAATGTAGGTGTAGATGAAAACGCAATCAGGAGAAGATTACGAGGAAAACGGGAAGTATAACGCGTTGATAAGCGAGCATGTAGCTGACATGCTGTGCATGAGTTGCTGACATACACTCTGGATGAAAAAGAATACCGAATAATTTAAGTGATCAAGATGCGGTGCATTTACTTTAGTTCAATTTCAATTCTGGATAATAATTTTTTACGAAATTTCGACGAAATTGGTGAAGAATTTACGCTGTTGTTAACATTGTAATTTTTAGTTTCAATGACCATGGAAAATTTCATCTTGCTCGGCCCAACGAGTATTTCACTTTTTAACCAATGAGACGACTTGCTCAAACACTTTGAAGGTATATGATAGTAAGACAATAGATATTTGAGACGTACTCTAATTTCTTTTGATAGTCACAACATCGACTAGCATTGATTCTGTATTAAAACAACCCCAGCGCAGACATTTCATCCCGCGTTGCTTCATTAAACAAGTCCGTGTGTTTTATTTCCTGCCTGAACACAAGTGAAGACGTCTAAACACTGAGATATCGCCTTGAAAACAAGACAGAAGGAGCGCAAACATCTCGCGAGACAAAACATTGAGAGAGACAGCCGACTTCCAGTGCCAGGCTAACCCACATTCTACTGCGCACATTGCCACAATGTACCGCGCCTTTAGCAAGTCATGTAGGTAACAGTTTCATCGTAAATTATATTGAAAATGTTTGAAAATAGCGTAGTGAAATTAGGCAATTTCCTAAGTATCTAGTGGAGCGGTCGCTCCACGCCAGCCAAGTCGTACGGCGCGCGCACACTCTCATATAAAGGCTGGAGCAAACCCACTTTTACTGTAAGCATCAAAGTGGCATTTTCGGCCTACTGGATCCTAAAATTGGAAAATCTCACATTGTTGCGATATATCTTAATTTCGAGCTATGGCCCACCCTACAACATATACCAAATTTGGGAACAATAGGTTACGCCCTTTGCGCGCTAGAGGGCCGTGAAAACAGTGTTTTAGGGCGGTTTTCATAATAATAATAATCTCAGTAGTAGTAGTAGTAGTGTCCTGGAATTCAAATCCGGTAACATGGCCACAGCCTAAACGGCTGAACCGATTGATCTCACATTTTTACCACGTGTGCACTTTTGGCGTCTGATTTAACCTTCACCCCATTAATTTTTTGTGCCGCCATTTTGAAACCGGAAGTGACGTCATATCTCGACAACGGCTATACCGATCGGAACGAAATTTGCGCCAAACGATTCAGACGGTAAACTATATGGATTATCAATAGCAACATACTAAAATTTATGTTAACGAAACCGGAAATGACGTCATGAAATTTGAAATACATCGATTGGCATTTCGGCAACAAATTTGATCCGATTATTTTGTTATTTATGTAACGTATGTACTTTTGATATCTCATTTGACTTATTATAAAACCAACCGGAAGCCGCCATTTTGAAACCGGAAGTGACATCATATGTCAATAACGGCTAAATAGATTTGAACGAAACCAGCGCTAAACAATTTAGACGGTCAACTTTATGTATTATCATCAATAATATTTGCAGTTTCCCATACCAAAACCGGAAATGACGTCACACATTTTAAAAATCTCACAAATTTACATTTTGATACAATAAATATACTATTTGAGACAGCTTATAATAAAATGTAATCATGTTTAAATTATAATTCAAGGGGTCAGTGATTTCAGCAGCCATTTTGAAACAGGAAGTAACGTCATATCTTGAAAATTGGTTAACTGATCGGTATGAAACTACCGCCAAACGATTCGGAAGGTCATCTCTATGAAATGGGAACAGTCACACTAGAAATTTCCTATTTATAAGACCGGAAATTACATCATTCAAATTTAAAAATTATTATAATCCCCTCCTATATAATGAATACATATTCAGAAAACTTAAAATGATACACATCATTTATAGATATACATTCTTTGTGGCAGTGCAGTAAGTTCAGCAGCCATTTTGAAACCCGAAGTGTTGCCATATCTCGGAACTCGGTTAACTGTTAGGAATGAAACCTTTGCTATTCTTCATGAAAGATCATTTAAAGCAAATATATAGTACCATACGCAGATTTTCATTAGTAAACCAAATTGTCAATGGCGACTATTTTTAATGGATTTAGTAATTGTTCAATTGACGTCACAAGTTCTAAGAATAAACTAAAAAAAGGAGTGATATCCCCATAAAAAACACTCCGTGTAAAAATACCAGCCAAGTCTCTACAACTAAAAAAAATTATGAAATCTAAAAAATTCTGCACTGAAAAGTAGTGATATCAAAAAATGGTCCAAGTCAAAACTTTATTTGAAAATCAAAAAATACTTGGCGCATCGTTTTTTTAGGGCATAATAGGTATACTACATGTATTATGTATATTTGATGTATATTTTCTATCTGGTCTATACTTCTAAACTATGTATACACGATGCGCCAAGTATTTTTTGATTTTCAAATAAAGTTTTGACTTGGACCATTTTTTGATATCACTACCTTTCAGTGCAGAATTTTTTAGATTTCATAATTTTTTTTAGTTGTAGAGACTTGGCTGGTATTTTTACAAGGAGTGTTTTTTATGGTTTCTTTTTCTCTGCACTAAAGATATTGAATCTAACTCATCGAGAAAACGTAAAGGAACACGATTATACTCTGGCGGCTATTGTTTTACTAGAGCAATGGCGGCCGATTAGGGCTCCAGCATAAACGCTCTAACGTTTTATCTAGCATATATTTTTCTCAATTTAAGTATCCGTATTAATATTTGTAATATGATGACAAATAAAAACATTTATTAATAAGGTAGAAGTTGAGAGGGAGAAGAGGTGGGAAGATGGAGAAAAATGATGCGTCGAGTCTGGCAAACAGGCGCTGATTGAAATGCCCTAGTAATGGTTTACAATTATGTTTCAAATACTTAGCTACTTAGTTTATAAGATATATGTAAACCCCTTACCCGACATTGTTGGAAAGGTTTGAATAAATGAAAATATGATTTATTTTAATATTTAATTACCAACAAACATTTTGCCAGACTGGAAGCTTCTCTAGTATCTTAATTAATTGCGTGAAAAATCAAAGGGTTGTAAAAATAGTCTATGATTTCAGAGTCGATATTACATACTTCATAGTGATTGGAGGAACGGTCTGACCTGCATATCACGACCCCGTCCCTTCCGGTCGCATCACGTGGTCAGATGAGAGTTTAATGAGACGCCGGCGTCTTCCGCCGTCGAGACGCCGAGACGTCGGATTTCAGCGCGACTTTTTCCGTCAGTTTCATTCATCATTCGAGACGCTAATTATCTCGTCCGACCCGCGTTACGTCTTAAAGGACATAAATCCTTGATTCATCTAATTACAAGACGACTCAGACCCAAGCATGCGATCAATCCAGCAGGACAATGTAGGAACAGTTGACTTGAATGCAACTATCATGTTTTATGAACTGTGACCCGGCGTTGCCCGTGTGAGAAGTACCTATGCGTTAGGCAACTCATGTTATGTGGGTTTCCAGAACATTCTGAGTAGTGGCCGAATTTCCTTGCCTTTGGCGGAAAACCTGTCACGAGAAGGGGTACATATTTAGCTAGCAGTTGCTCAGGGTCCTAAGAAGTAACTGTACCAAATTCGGTTTTAATAGGTTGAAGGGCGTAGGATTATTGAGAGAGCATTCACGATATATTAAGATGCTCACCACTTTTGGCTTAAGGTGTTTCAGAGAGATAAAACGTCGATAAGGTAAGTTGGAATAAATTTCACGAAGCCAATTTTCCAGTCTAGCTTTTGTTCCTACCTCAACAACAGATAATGAAAAATGTATTAAAATGTTGAAAAGCAATTAACCGCGCGGCAAACAAACGCCCGGGGGATCAGCAAAAAGCTTTTACAACGAGGAAAAACACACAGCTGAAAAAACCAAACTGACATCACCATTTGGCGCGTTGGTGTAATGAAATTCCCAGCAAAGCTCACCGCCAATTCACCGCGACAGTGACTTTTCTCCACAGTCAATCGCCTCCAGGATATCTGTTGTTATTGTTGAGTTTTCCCCATCGGAGGTGTGAGCGAGTTCTTCATAACCACGTGAAAGTTCGTCCCCGGGCGGGGCGAGCCCGAATGTCCCCGGTCTCCCCTACAGAACCAGCGGTCAGCTAAACGAACCCTTGCTTCACGGGCTAACGTTGTTACCGGCCGCAAGCGTTCATCAAGTGGCCCTCGAGATCGAGAAATTCAATACTAAATATCATCTATTTCGGGTGATGGAACATGAAAGTTTCAAGAGGGGGCGAAGAGTCGTCGACTCTACCAGAATATCACCGATAATCAATCATTAAAGTTTACTCTGAGCCAATCGCGATCACTTTTAGTTTTCAACGTTCCCATTGGCCCTCTCGATACTGACCATTAACTATCGGCCACTTGATCAGGTTATTATGTGATCGCCACTTCGAACGAGATTAATAGTGAAAAGGTGTGAGTGGTGTTTACTAAAAGATGCATTGAACAGCGAGTGCACTAATAGCATATAAGATTTGTATGAGCTTGTGAGAACTGTTCACAATGCTAACACAAACATATCGCATCGCATTTGTTTTGATAAAACTTTGGTAAAGATTTGTGCAAAATACGATTGAAATAATTGATGCGTGTCTTTCAAGATTTGATAACAAACGCGTCACTTGAAAAACAATAATTAGCATTAAGTCGTGAATGAGAAATAAGCAATGAATATTGTAAGATATCTGCGACATTCTGCTAATGGATTTCTCGTGTCCGTCACTAAATCTTGAGTGTTTTCTGCGAGTTAAGAGCTGCTGAAATATTCAGCCTCGTCAGCAAACTGCTAATAAATTCGTCTATGTTTCGTGCAGCGCGTTCGAGAAGCAAACAAACAGCTGCAAACAAAACCGTTCCAGAAGACTCGGAAAACATTCGGCTGGAGTCTCTGGAGGGCTGTTGCTGGATACAAGTGGAGGCGCCGTATTTGAACAAGTTGGAAGCAAAATGTTCACAAGCGAATGGAGATGAATTAGTGATATGTATGTCAGGACTTTACCTTTTAGCGCATTCAAAAGCAAGGATTCGTTTTGAAAGGTGCATCTCTTTGTTGTCCATCTAGGTGTATCATGTCAGAGCTGCTGTCAATCTGTGTTTTGATACTTAATTGCTAGTTTTGATACCTGCGTAGGCTGCAGAAGAAGTTCTAAAATCACTCCTTATACAAAATATCTTCGATTTACCGCTAGTAGTACTGAAACCTTATTTGACGTAACTTCACCATAGACGAAAATAAACTTTTATGCATTGTTAATGTAAAACAAAAGAAGCGCGTGTAAACTGTGAATTAGGGTAATATTTTGTTAAAATTACGTCATTAATCACAGAAAAAATATGAATTCTTAATTAGTACTTGACTACATGTAAATAATGTGTCAAATTCATTAGGTACCAATTCCTTTTTCTCACTAATATAATATATATAAAAGAAGAAGAATTTCCAAAATGTCTTCATTTACATTTCTAAAAAATATTTTCTAATAAATGTAATAAAACAATCTCCAAGTGACTCTAGTGACTTGTATGGAGATTCCCAACTGAATAGAGAGCAATGACAATTACATCAACAATGGAAGACATTACCGTGCGAGCACAATACATGATCCACAAGTCACCGGCTGCAGTCGCTTTACATGCACATATTTAGCCAGAGCTCAGCTAACCGTGTGCATCTCCATAATGCTCACACAAAGCACAGTTCAGACACCCACACACACGCATCGGCCCTCACACGGCACTCACTACACGGTTAATCCCACACTCAACTCTGTTTGCGAGCCACACAAAAAACAAAAATCTAAACTGACATCATTTTTCAGGATAGAAAATGCTCATTAACTCTCGTAAAAATGTATATATAGAGCTTTTCATCAAGCTCGTAAAAAGCTCTGCGTAATCACATCTTTTCATTACGGGGAGCTTTTCCTTGTAATGGCGTCGTCAAGTTGATGTATCATTTAACGCGAGAAAGAATAACAGGTTTATTCAACGACTGAGAGAGATAGTTTTGAAAGCTTCTCTTGTGGTCGGGAAATTGTCGCTGCATACATTTCATGCTCTCAGAAGTCGACGTGAAAATGCATTCCCCGTGCATAATACGAGGATGAATAATCACATGCATCGTTAGGCAAGGGAGAGAGAGGAACTCGGCTTGAAATATACAGCAACAATAATGCATAATGCGGGCTTCTTCCGAAAGTCGTAATGACGGAGGCCTAATGGCAAGCGCGACTTACGCTAGGCGATCAAGTGGAGATTATGTAAGACTCTTGCAATGTCACCCGACATTGCGTCAATGTTATTCAATGCGATTGCGGATGGATGTCGCGCGAGAACAGTGTTGTCACTTTATATGATCACACACCAGATTTTACGTGAAATCAAAAAGTGAAAATATAGAATGTACAAGATTTTTCCAAAAGTGAGTCCTTTTATGGAAATGTTGTTTAATTCCCAATTTGGCTTACAATAATTATGTACCTCAGAGATAGAAGGCCTGAAGTCAATTTCAATGATTCTTGAAGTGAGCTCAAAACCTATGATAATCCTACCTCAATTGATCTTATTTGTAATTGTGTCACAAGCTATTTTACAAGACTTTTCAATATTAATTTATTTGATAATTTCAGGCTGTTTACAATTGTTAGAACTTGATTACATCGTTCCCAACGCAACGAGAAAAACGACTCCGGGCCTTCTGCTTCTAGGATACTTAATTCATGTTTGTAATTTACCACAACATATTTCGTTACATTAAAATAGCATAACGTAAATAATGTAAAGATATTTGTTTTCTACGGTGTAACCCGCACTTCAGACTGAGCAAAAGAGATCTGTGTTTTTCTTTCTCTACATTGTTATGACGCTTTTGTACGGCGACTCTTTTTTGTTGAAGCTTTCAAGCTAAGTTGGAACAGAAGAAGTTGCAGTCGGTACAAAAAGTCGCCCACATGAGTGATATCGCTTGGAATACGCGATGATTCGGATCCAGGAGAATGAGAGATTTCCTCTGTTGCAGCGATATATTGGATCACAGCTTTTATATTAAACTTCATAAATGTGCAATATTTTATCGGTCAAACCTTTATAGAAGAACGTATTTCATTCTCGTACTTTATTACAGTGTGCCAGTTTCGAGAACTTAATAATCTTTGTGTTCCCACTTTTATTACAAACTGCATCAGGAAAAGCATCAACTCGGTGGAAAACGGTCGGAAAATGTATATATTTTCCAACGAGCTGGATTTTCCTGAATGTGTTCTTTGTCTGTTTTGTTAAATGCTTCAGGGGCGAAGTCGTGAAAAACTCCGTTCAAAGATATCTGTTCTCCGTCAAACAAACAAGAGCTCAGCAATACATCGCCAATTATAAATACTTACACTCATTAACGAAATTGACTGAGTCGCCGTTAATTAAAGTACTTCAATTAAGGAACTCGCCAAACAATTGAATCTTCATTAATGTTATTAAATTCAACAAAGTTTAGAAATATCTCGCTGGAGGTAAAGTACCTACTGTTTAGTTGCACATTAAAGTTAGTCCACGAGCAGAATTGCATGCAGTGAAATGCATGAAATATGCATAACAAGGCATTACACTGAGACACATTGCGTACGCAGTATTAAATAATTTATAATATTTCCATCAGAGGCCCGATGTCTCGATATATCACATCAATTTCATTTGACTAATGTCGACAATTAGTACATGTCATATAAAAGTCTTCTCTTACAAAATGACAGGTGTACAAATATGATTGGATGAAGGCAGAATTACTGGATTTGAGCTCACCTCAAGTATCATTGAATGGACATCCGGCTTTGTACCTCTCATGCACAGATATGTACAGTTCATTTTTAGCACAATTATTGAGCGAGCGTCTCCATATTTTGGCTCTTTTGGACACTTTCTCTGTTTTCTTTTTATTTGTTTCTTTCCAGACCCCACAAGCCAGAATGTTTTGTTTTGGCATCACATACTAATATCAAACTTAGTTTAGGATTGTTTTTGACAGCTGCCCTCTGATTGGTTAACATTTTAAAACAAATATCTTCTTATTGGTTCAATCAATTTGAAACTTTGCACCAAAGAGTATGTCTATTCTCAGTTTCAATAAAAATCCGGTACTTTTATGTTGATTGAGTGGATCTTATTTCAAATCACTATGGGCGAATAGCATGTTTTCTGTGCGTTACGAAATTTCGGATGGAGATGTTGCGCGTTTCGGTGCTCGCTCATTAACGCGTTACACCGAGCGTTTTCATAGTTATATTAATTTTCTGATTTGTATCTATTCATTCATGTTATGCTCATTATTTGTACTCGTTGAGAAGGGTAAATACGTTTAGAAATAAAATCTATAATTTAAATTAAACTGATTTTATAATAAATCAGTATGTTTATAACGAACATAGAAATATGTATTATAATAATTTAAAAGGATTTCTATCATACCGCAGAAATCTTCTATTTCCCCACCAGCTTCAGGCCATGACCCGGCTACAGACCCTTATGTTTCGCTGGACGTCGGACTTGTAAGAGTGTTTTTGCTCCCAGCTGATTCAGCTCTCCAGCGCAGCTCGACAAAAACGAACACATCCGAACTGGAGAAGCCAGTACCATATTTCATTTCGCGAACCTGAACCTTGATTATTCAAATACACATAAAAATCCACGCAAAAAAGCACTAAATATATTAGCATATGTTTCTCCTGGAGTGTGTTTCCGTGAGAGCTCGGATATGCGATGTGTTGGATGCAAGCAGCAAAACACGTTTCAACTACTTCACTTGCACGGCGAAGAACACTTCTTGTGAGTGAATTCCATCCGCGAACGTCGATCATTGTTATTATAGGCACAGTTGGTATTAGTGTGACCTGGAATGCATACGCCGAAGTTCTTACATTTGCTAAACAGTTTTATTCACAAATACGAATAAAAACAAGTTGATTTGACATCGGAATGAATAAACATTTTCACAACTCAGTTGAAGCTACAAATTAACAAAACAATGTAGTGGTTCTATACTCTACTATTTAGAAGAGAATAAAAACTCGTTTGTAAAACTGAAAGTGCAGGATCTTTAGTCCAGGCATCAGTGACAAGTGAAATGTGAGAAACATTTAGAAAACTGATATCATCCAATAGATTATAAGGTTACTGATTTGTAATGGGTGATAACAATATTCTCATTGATATTTCTCATATTCACTTCTCACTTATTTCAGTAGAGTCAGTAATACTTGATGAAATCCATGTTTTATGAAGCACAGAAGGCGGCACATTGTCTTGAAATTTTCACAGATTATAGATAAAGAGTAGATATGTGTATCTAGTGGCCAAAAGTTACATTTTTTGTTTAGTTATTACAGGGCAGAGGTGCCAAAAGACCCAAATATTGACCATCAGTAATACACCATCACTTCCTCAAAACGAGAAAAAACATTTTTTATTATTTTTTTGGATCACTAGAGACACAGATTTACTCTTTATCTCTATGATGTTAAATTTTGAAGACAATCGGTTGAGCCGTTAAGAAAAAAGTAGGGGCTGCCTTTTTATAGTTTTGTGTGGTTTTCAATATTTGAATTAAAATAACTTACTTCACAATGCATTTTCATGCTTTTCTAGAATTTTGTTTACATCCGAATCGAAATTTTCTGCGAGTATAATCGACTCTTCAGAACCGATTATTTGTGCGCATCAACGACGCGTTTACCTCGAACCCAGCCGCATCAACGACGCGTTTGCCTGGAACCTAGCCGCAACGACAAGCCCAACGACGCGTCAATGGCGTCATAAACCGCGCGTGCTCACGGTTAAATAATACAACAACTTAGCGCCGGGGATAAAATTAAATATTACTCGTAAAAGAGGAAAACTCTCGAGTTTTTATGGTAAGTACCTGCGGGCTCTTCTATGTTGCGCGGTAAAACAAGGAAACCGCACGAGCTTATCACGAACAAGCGAATAAGACAACTCCGACATCCTCGTCATGCAAAACAACACGACATTTAGACCAACATTCGCGCCTTTATGAATTCATTGACACAATACGTGACATGAAACATGGCGGTAATAACGCTCTGGACAATGTACTCAGGAGGTTCCAGAAGACCTATTCCACAACGTTTTCCCAATTCCATTCTGATGGAATTCGGTACGCCCATGAGGATTAAATTGTATGGAATCGGATTCCAGTGGAATTAGGAATTTAAAAGTTGGCCCCGGGTTTGATTCCCGCAACTGTCCGTCGTGACATACGTGGGTTCCTCAGGTGGGGGATGCTAATAGGCCACGACCGCCTCCACACAACCATCATTATCACCATATCATCATGATAACATTCAACCGGCGCCATTATTCTAGTTGTAGAACAGTGCGACGTTAAACAACACTAAAATAAACACAAACAAAATGTAGCAATATTATTACTGTGCAAGCAATTTTCCCTCAACGCTAAGGGCTTTTTGTCACCGCTGTAATGATGCAATAACTAATATAATACCATCGTATAATTTCACCCTTGCGACAATGAGAATGCTTGAAGTAGCACAAACATTAGAATAAATATTCCATTGCAACACACAATGTTTATTGTATAGAAGAGGACTAGAATTATGTGTTTCATTCGAGGCCCTATTCTACAACTTCAAATGCCCGATTCTGTTGGAATCCGATTCCATGCAATGATAATCCATATGCACGTGAATCGGATTCCAGCAGAATCGGGAATTCTCGAGTTACGTAATGACGATGCAGTCAAGTCCGTGGTACAAGATTCAAGTAAGACACAAGAACCCGGTGTGAAACACAGCACATTGCACCACACTCATTTACAATGATTACAAGATACGAGGATTAAATTATTCAACTTTTTTATGGGTTAAAACTTTTCCAACGACGATCAACTTCAGCTATATTCGAAAGCGTAATTTCTATCCCCCCTCCTCATCCTGAAGAAAAATTATAAACTTTGTACACACGGTACTAAAAACTTGTGCCCTCACCTCTTCGATAAATCGATCATTAGAAGTGAATATTTCAACCCCCTCGTCTTCTTTCAAGTGGTTTTAATATTTTCACTTCCCCCTCCCCCCCCCCCCCAACATTCAGACCAGAGTAAACTTTTTAATTTTAAACCATTTGGTAGCAATTTACTGATCGCCGCTGCTGGGGTTGCGTTTCTCTTTTATGCCACCGGAGACGCCACCGTAGCGGCTTAGCTTTTAATAACCGTCATTTATCTTCATTTCATTGCCCCTCCCCCGCTCCCCCCTCCCCGCGAAGTATCAACGCAAACTCTTGCAAGTTTTTATTTTATTTTTTTATCATCGGAACGTCGGGGAATTCTTCTTGAAATCTTTTTTTTCAGAGCTTTCGACATTATAGACTTGTACATACGACACCATATGCAAAACTGTGCAAAAACACACTCCTTCTTTAATATATTGAGGCATTAAAGGCAAAAAATCAAGGACTCTACACACAGATATTGCTCACAACATTGTTAGGCTGATTAGTAGATAAAAAACATTTACACACACGAAATTTTTTACAAACAGTTTTACTGTACCGTATTTTACAGCAATATTTACACACACAGATACTTTGTTATTGTTTTGCTTTCAAGTTTACTAATTTTGTTTGTTTGATGATGAGGAAGAGATGACTCATCTGTATTAATTTATTTTGTACTTGGCCGCAGACTAGCCTTTTTGCTATGCGGCATATTGTTGTAGTGTGTGTTATTATTTCTGTGTATGTATAACTATTAGTTGTACATGGTTGTATTAATGTGGTATCATTATAATTAAATGTCTATAGCTTCTATTGTTGTTGTTGTTGTTGAACTAATGATGAACCTAATGAATGATGGGTTATCATTACTAACTTACAAGTGAATGCCATGTTTTGTATTTTTGAATTCTATAATTGTGTCGGTAACCGATTATTTTCATGCTGTTTTACTGTTTTACTGTTTTAATATCTACTGTTTTGTAACTATATAATAATACTGGTTAACGCACTCCCAAACAAGCGTGGCTTACGGCAGTGTGCATCATCAAAATATGTAATGTAATATAATCTAACAAAAATAAATGAAATGAAATGAAAAGTTATTACCAATAAAAAAATATGAATTATATCGTGATATCGTGATTTTCCGTCCGAATTCCGACAAAAATTGATCTTTTGTTTTAAAATGTTTTAGCCAAAAAAGTTAACATTTTCACCATAGCAACTAGCCCTGTCTTAAAACAGTATTCGGTAAAGGTCCGGAAAGAGAATTATATATAGTTACGAAAAATCATAATTGCTTCACAAAAAACTTTGCAAAGTGCTCTTTGCCGCATTAGTTCTTTCAATTTTCCGTATATCTGCAGTTTCGACAAGAAATACCGGGTTTCAACATGTTTAAACTTGTTTTGTTGCACAAACGCGGCGGCCATTTTGTAGCCTACATTGCGATATGTTCGTGATGCAGCTTTTGTGAAAGGAAAACAGTGAAAAGTGCACGGCAGACAAGGATAGCGTAGGAGAAAGAAGTTAGCAGCTTTTAATCTTCTCAGAAGCTTACGCGCTTTCTTTGTTTTCTTTGTTGACGAGGATTATCACTGTTATTTTATCACGCTGTACGTTCTCTTTAAAAACTCTGCGCAATTTTAAGTCCACTCCATTAAAAAGTGCAAAGCCAGCAAATAAATCACACTTAAAGAATCAAACCGTCACAAGTATAACAAGAACACTCTAAATATTTTAGTTAATGTTGCATCAGAATAGTCATCAACTCTTTTTTAAAATTGTACAAACATTGATTTGGTTTTCATTAGTAATTGTAATATTCAACAATCAACATATCAGCATGTTCAAGCTGCAGTTCTCATAATTGAAATTAAAACAAATACTGAATGGAGCTGTGAAAACATTCTACTAATTGGATCGGACAAATAGCGTTGTGACGTCAACACCAATAACAATGTAGTCAAATGATCAATTACACGACAAATAAGCGAAGAAGCTTATCGCTTCCGTGTACAGTTCTGTTGCTCATTACGATCGAAAGCGGCCACGGTGTGTTTTAATTAGCTATTCAGCGATGTCTGAGTATTTAACTTATGCGTAATGGCAAATGCCGTGTCAAATTCGGTCCACACTACAAGCTGGGCATGATTTGCCTAAAGGCCGATGCACAATTGACGCAGACGGACGACGCGGACGGACGACGGAGACGGATACGATGTTTAGGTATGACATATTCACTCTGACTGTTCATAATCTGACTGTTCACGACGACTTTAACATTGTATCCGTCTCTGTCGTCCGTCCGCGTCGTCCGTCTCCGTCAATTGTGCATCGGCCTTAACTTGCAAATATAACATGAATGAATGCAATTCTTAAAACGTTAATTTGAAGAACGCCACGCCATATTTACAACGCCATATTAAGTTAATGTTCGGGATTTTTAAACCAAGAACAAAAAAAAATTACAAATGGTGCCAGATGTGGGATTTTTACAAAAAATGTTTTTTGTTTAATATCTCTTTAGTAAATGAAATGAATAGTAATGTGTAATTATTTGACAGTGTTACATGGATTTAAAAGGACGCTTTAATGTTGTATATCATGTTTGGTGAACGACACTTGGCTGAAACATTCAAGCAAAAAGAAACCAAGACGTACAAAATGAACAAGCATGGCGCATGTTTGCCCGGTAACCTGACACGAAACCGACTGCGCATGCCCGGCCGCTAATGGAAACAGATCGCAGGTATATTAACAGACGATGGCGCCCCTGGTGACGAATAGTGGCGACCATCTCTCAACATGGCGCTCGTAATAGGCGGACATTACACGCAACTCGTAAATCCACCGACCAGTCAATTAGTGTTTCTATTAATTATGAGAGTAATCGGTGTTTATGTAGCTGTCCGTCTGCAGTGCTGTTGGCTTTAATTGAGTGTGGTTGTTAACTCTATTTTGATGGCCGCGAGAGAGAAAAAACTCGCGCCGATGTGCCGGGAAATATTTGATAAAACGCGAGGGTTGCAGGTAATTAATTCACCGACGGGAAGAGATCTCTGCCCCTTGAGATATGCTGGGCACCAAAATGTTGAACGCAGTCCATGAAACTTCTTTTGAAAAGCAAAGACGTTATTGTTTGTAGCATGATTAGTTGGGCTAGGATGATTAGGACCTATGACACGTCCAACAAGGCAGGCAAATAGTACCTTAAAACTATGAAAAAGGACCATAAAATCACGAAAAAGGACCAATTAAATGTTAGGCTTTGTAATATTCGTCAACATGTTATTCGATTTATTGGTTTAGGAGTTAAATTTAGAGTATTAAAATTAACTAAAATTATTACATGAATGTGTCAATGTGTCAAGTATCGTTGTTGGTCATCCAAGTGGAGGATGGACATTTTGTGAATACAAAATTTTTATTTGTAACTTGAAACAAATATTTGATAGGTACCTTTTATTTACCCCAAAATTAAAAAAATTGACAAAAGGACTTTAAAATAGCAAGAAAATGACTGAATCGTAAAAAATGAGAAAAAGGCATTTTCAGACAAAATAAAACAATTATTTTATTTTTATGTCCTGAATATCCTCGTCCTAATGATTCGTAGAACGCTTCCAAACGAGTGATGTATGCCTCTTCAGGAGCCTGAGGCATGTAACGGAACGCAAGTGCTCGGCAGTGTTTTCCGACGGGTTTCTTCACAATAACAACAAATAAAATGATCGCTTGCCGACATTCGAGCTCATCAAAGAAACAAGTCAACAAAGTGTTGTGTCCTGTTGTTAGGAACTGTATTGAAGCTCCATGTGACTTCAATTAGTTCCCGTGATAAATCAAACAAACAGACGCGTCTTATCCAGGCATCTCAACGTTGTGGCGTTGGCCAATGAGGAACTGAGTTTACCTCGCTAACCCAGTTCCTCAGTTCCTGATTGGCCAACGCATTAGCAAACCAATCCACCACAAGTCACAAGTATACTGTGAAATCTGATGATAAATATCAGATCGTAAAAAAAAAACGTGAAGATAAGTCCACTTTAAAGGCTGGTAAATAGTTTAGTTGATAAATGGTTAAACATGTAGAACAACATAAAACTCAAAGCTGAGTGCAAAAGTAAGTAAAAAGGAAAAACGCTCGCTTAGCACTGATAGTGAAATATGAAAGAAAATGATTTAAGCACACATCCCGATCTTTACGCTCACATTTCGAAACACGACTTTATATGTACTTGGCGTAGATTACGAGCAATTCCACAGAAAACTGCTCACATACGAGGCAAGTCATAAACGTCTTTAAGCCAGATTTCGCTACTCCCATTTATTATTCAGAATCTATAAGCTTAGTCGAAATGTATTCTTAAGAAGGCTGGCCATTAAAGCTACTGGGGAGGGATTTCGCAACACTCGACCAAATAATATAGTTCGTGCTTTTAGGAATGGGTATATAAAATGTAATAGCTTCCCACTCTACCCGTGGCGGCGCACTTTCTCCAGAGTTTCCAGACTTCCATTATGTGCCGGTATAAATCAGGTGTGTGTCCGGCAGAAGCAGCTCCATGTGTCACAGAATTCCGCTCCAAAGCCGAGAACTTGGAGAGCAGAAGAACGACGATCGCTCGACCAATAAATAGGAGCCAATAGGATATAGGAAATCCACCCAGTTTATTTTATTTTTTTTTAAAGGAAAAAACTTTGTCGTACAAATAGCCGGGGACAACAAGTTTTAAAGAAGAATCACTTTTTGAAAAGTTTCTTTTTCCGTAAGTTACCCGTGTCTTACCTTTTCCTTTATTGACTTTGGGTCGGCTGAGGTTGAGACGTATGATCCTTTGAGCGGCATTTAGCTGTCGCTGGGATTCGAACACGCGACGCGGAGGACCGGAATGGGGAAACTTTCCCCCCCGAGCGAGAAGATAAAAACACAGACAAAGGGAATCGGAAAGAGCGATGAATTATTTCACGCTCAGTGTGATGATGATGATGAGTTGGGGGCCCGGGTTCGAGCTGGATGGACTGTCAATTATTCACGGCGAGATTTCATTTCGCTGCTTGACTAGCACGACATGAGACACTTCGGCTGTGAATTGGAATACCATCTCAATTCAAGGATCATTTACAAACAATCTATCTAGTCCAAAGTTAAACATCCAAATATTGACAGATTATTAACTGTAATTTTTAAGCATTGAATCTTTTAGTGGAAGCAATTATTTATGTTTTCACATATCATATGAGATGCCTAGGTTTATTAGATAAAGATTTAGGATCTTAAGATTAGATTTTTTTATCTTGCAGTTGGTATTTATTCACATCAAACTACCTGAGGTTACCAGGAAAAATCATATGTTTTACATTATTCATAAATAATAAAGCAGCTAAAATTTAAAAATATCCAACTGGATATGTAATTCTCAATTGAATTTATTTCTCCATCTTGTAAGCATGGAGCAGCTAGTGGCATGAAAACTCAATCGCTTGGCTATCAGAACAGGATTACTGTTTTTCTCTCAGAACTATGTGAAAGGAGAGGGCCAGTCTTGAATCTAGACAACTCATATCATTTAGACATTTCAAAGAATACTCTACAGATTCATTGCACGTAAAATGTGTATTTCCACGCGGATTCAGGTATACATCTAGTGTAAACGGAGAGTCTGTGATGGTAGAACAGAATGCAATGAAAGCGCTATTGAAGTGACTGTTACGGGGTCTCAATGGGACGAATACACCAGACACTTGCCACGGCATTGTTAATGGCTTCCACGTCCCTCTCTCTCTCTCTGGACCGATTGTCCCGCGCGCTTTGTCTCTCACTGGCTCCTGACGTCACCCCGGCGTCGGCCTGCATCTGGCGCGGCGCGACAATAGGCGTCGAGATAAATGAGATGCGTCGCGACGTCCACGCAAAAAGCAAGCGTCTATATCGCGACGTGCTGTCATGTGAGATGTGGTCACGTGAGACGTCGTCACGTGAGACGTTGTCACGTGAGACGTCGTCACGTGAGACGTTGTCACGTGAGATGTGGTCGACGTCAGCTCTCAGTGTTTACAACGACAGGACTTTTACTCTATTCGAGATTGATTTTGGATCCAAAACTAATTACAAAATTAAGTTTTTTGGTGGCATTCTCTTTAGAAAAATTGCTAAAATAACATATACAAATCCGTTAAAATCCATGAACTGCAACTTCATGAAAATTCGATACTAATCGCTTTCAAATTAAAACTTGGGTAATAAAATATCAAATCGCCAATTGAATTTCAATTTCTACAATTTAGACGAAACTTGGCAGAATTGCTTCATCATAAAGAAACTTATTTCCTTTAACGAGCTCCAGATTCAGTAAAATTTGACTTTTTTGGGGCCATATTTCCCGAACTATGTGATTTTGAGACACGTTGGAAGCCATTCTATTTGATAAAACAGTTTACTCCGTCTAGCGGGAACTTTCTCGCTCAAGTCGCGCACTGTTCTTCGTGTTGCGCAACATGAGCCGAGTTGACAGAAACATTTGATTTATAACATTGATTCAAGTGCGATTCCATTGTCTCGGAGAGAAGAACAGTTTCACACCTCGGGGAAGTCATGATATTTCTGCTCGGCGATGAAACATTGACTTCAATGAAGAGGAGACAGGTTATGACGGATAAATGTGATACTTAGAAGTCACGTGACATGTGCTAAGGCCGCTGAACCCGATGGACAGACAGAAGGGGCAGAGTTTCAGAAAGCTTTTTTCCACATTACAAAATACAAAATATAAATTGCCATATTTGGCAAACGGTTATGAATATCAAAAAAGCAAGACTTAGGTGACATGTATTGAATCTTTATCTACATTTTCATCGCTTACTGTCATAACTTTGCTCCTACTATGTGGTCAGCATTTGTCGGGCACGAAAACGCTCCGTCGCTCGTCCGTCGCTCGCACGGAGCGTTTTCGTGCCCGACAAATGCTGACCGCATAGTAGCAGTAATGTTATAACAAAAGGCGTTGAAAATGTAGATAATGGTTCAATACAATGTCAACTAAATCTTGCTGTTTCGATATTCATCACCCTTTGTCAAATAAGGCAATTTATATTTCGAATTTTACTCTAAAACCGCTCCAAACCGACCGTTGGCGGGGAAAATAGTGTGACCATCCTTAATTCTGTAGCTCAGAAGCAGAAGGCCGGAAGTCAATTTCAATGATTCTTAGGGGAACTAAAAAACAGCAATTTTCCCCTTTAGTAAATTTGAGATTACGTAATTTGAAAAGTGTGCAAGGAAAAAACAAGAAAAGGTTGCCTTCTTCTTCGGAGGCAGAGAATTTAAACTGAAAGTCTTAGATTTTGAGCGAGTCGCAGAATCAAGAGGATTTTGTTTTTTCCGTTCAATTCACGTCTACAAAACATTGATTTGTTGCTGGAATTCCATTGACACGCACATAAATATCAACGCATTGTTGAAGAAAGTCTAATTAAATTAACCAAAATAAAACAATTGGGATCCTTTTCGTCAAGCAATATATTCTAAACTGTTTTAATTCCAAGAAAAAAGCAAACAAATAAAACATGTCCGTCAGCCGAAACAGCGAGTGAGACGGCGAGATTGAAGAAACAATGAGAGGGAGGGAGAGATTCAAGACACAATTGTCCTCGCCTGGAGTGATAAATCCGCTGGAGTCCACACCTGTCTGCTGGCGCTGGAGGACAATGTGTTTCTCCAGGCAGTCGATCTGGAGTTTAATTAAAGACGCTGCATCGCTGGAGATGTATCCGAGCTCCAGGACAACAAGATGGACGTCGCGTCAATATGACGTCATTCACATCTCAACCAGAAACATTCGCATTTTAAAAGACTAGATAATACGAGCAGATATTTTCGATTCGGATGTTAAAAAAATCATAGAAATGCATGAAAATGCATTAGCTCTGGGTTGTACGTGACATTTTTGTACATTTAATCGTGTGTTAGTATTTTAATTCAAATAGCCTATTGAAAACCACAAAAAATAATACAAAGGCGGCCCATACTTTGTTCTTAATGGCTTGACCGATTAAATCTGTGTCTCTAGTGATTCAAAAAAATAATAAAAATGTTTTTCTCGTTGAAGAGGTGCTAGCATGGGCAATATATGAGTCCTTTTGGCACCTCTGCCCTGAAATAACTAAACAAAAAATACAACTTTGGGGCCACTAGAGACACAGATCTACTCATTATCTATAAATTGTGAAAATTTGAAGACAATCGATCTGAAATTGTACACACACTACTCATAATATCATAATATGAGCTGTCATCGTGTATAGATTTTGAACAAGATCCTCGATTAATTATTGCATTTTAATTTGTATAATAAGCCGGGACCAAGAGGTATTATTATTATAGGTTATTATTAAAAAGGACAGCCATCAATTAAGCGATTTTACTACAATATTTAAACTTATAATCGGGGAATAAATATTTATCTCTTCATAACGAGTTCCCTTTAAAAATGTCGTTACTATTTTCATTGGCTAAAACAAACGAGTCATCAAAGGAATTCCTAACATTACTGTACCAATAGTCAGACGGTAGCTTAAAAAACCATAACTATAGAAAATTGCACATTTCCAACAATATAACCGAGGTATAATCTGATTAACTTATGTCTCTGAATGTCGCATAATTGAATTACCTCACAGCACTCGAGACGAACCCCTCGAAACATTCGAAAACATTCCATGGAATTTCCCGCGTCGAACTGATGTTTGATCCCAGTTTACTCCGACACAAAGTAAACCTGATTATGTGCAGAGATCTCGTCGCATTACAAGGGAACTGCACGCTGCAACGTAGCGTTAACCGCGTTAACCCGTTTACTAACCGACCTCCATGGATCTGCGCGCAAACACAGTGCTAAACGCGCTAATAGGTTTAAGAGGGGCGGACACAGGGGCGACAATTACATGTGGTTGAGAGCAATTCGTTCACAAATAGGGTTGTTCAAATAGGGAAAAGTTGTTTGAAATGATCCAGTAATGTGCCGGCATTGTCTATGGACAGATTTTACCACTTTTTTGATTATGAAATAACAGGAATATTTCTTTAATACGGTTATTCAATACTTTAAGAGGTAGGTATTGAGAACCAGGTCCCAATTAAAATAATTTTATCTAACAAGCGGTTAAAAAAACAATTATGAAAAGGCTATTACGGCGCGAATGTCTGTTAACACAATTATGTATGAAATCCCTTGCTAAAAATGATCTCTGAAGACATTTTCTAAGGCATGTGCCCCGTAAAATATAAAATGACATCTTCCCAGGGGTGCAGTCCTGGTAAATTAGGTGCCAGGGCGCTGAAAACGAAAATAATCCATCATTTACTACCAGCGGTTCGAAAATCGAAAATTAACTAATTTAGTGATAATTTTACGCATATGGGAGCGAGTTTTAAAATAGATTTTAAAAGTCTCTTTTCTAACAAAGTTAAGATGCAATTTTAAGGAATACAATCTGATGAATTTACTGGATTTTGGAAAAGTAGCCCGTGCGCCGCCCTGCCTTCAAAAAAAGGTGCGGGGAGCATCGACTGCATCTTCCATTACACCACATTCTGTGTTCTGTTCAGTTCTGAAAGCATCATAGCCGCGTATCTGGGAGTCTTAACCAAGTGCTGGCCGGCCGCACTGCAAGTACAGGTCGAGTACTTAAGAGCGCTCGCTACACCGCGCTCGTATTGCATCGGGACAGTAATGGCGCGGTTCGAAACCCGGCTCATTCCACCACTCATCTCGCTGGGAGGCTGCAGGACAATTGGTCCAGATAACACAGATCTCTGCGGCGGATGCGGAGTCTGGCGCGAGATTGTTTTCAACGGCCTGCAGATGTCGCCGTTACGAAGACGATCGAGTTGATGGGATGACGCAGTAGAAATTAGCACCAGAACGGCTTCCGTTCACAAGCATATTCCCGATTGTTTCCTACTTTTAGATACCTTTAGATTTATGAAAGTGAGTAAATGCTAATTTAATAGCTAATAACTTTTTATTTAGCACACGTTAATATTGTTTTCAATTTTTATTATTACAGCTGAGCTGCATGATGCATTCTAAAAACAAGTTTTTGGTAAAAATCTATTCATACAAAAAAATAAAAAAATCAATTTAATACTATAATAATGACAGATTTTTCACGCCGGCCATAAGATAACATGGGGAGACAACTGAAATTCAAATTGAAATATCTCAATAACTACACAAGTCTCAAGACAAGTCCATAATACTATTTGGATGGGTTGTGTATGGCATCGTTATGAATAAGTATGCCAAAAATCATAAAGATCTGAGACAAAATTTCGATCGATGCAGCATTTAACCGGAAAATGTAGATGCGATATTATTACACATTTATTCATCTTGTACTTATACATAAATATCTTTTTATACATACGACACTCAAAACGATTAAAAACGGTATTTGGACAACACGGTTTGGCTGCTGGTCAGGTAGGTTCCTTGACAATCAATCCTTGTTATTATCAATGAAATCAGAGCTCAGCTACTAGAGTTAGATGATGCATTAGCACAGACTTCATGGGATGATGCCATCAAACCTTTATCAGACATTCCATTTCTTTCGAGGTACCGTTTATTATTTGTTCGAGAGTACCTAATGGCTCTAAATATGAGATTGGTGCAGGCAAAATATCTTGGTAAAAATTCCTCATCCGAAATGCCTGTTGCTTATTTGATAGAACTCACGATTGCAAAGAACTTCTACTATTTATTTTTACAGTTTCCTAGTTCCTTTTAAACGCATAAAAGAAAATCAAATGATCTAACTAATTCCATTTCGTAGAAAACTTGAAACCAACCACATCAAATGAATTCATGAACACTCTAAAACTCGTCGAAAGTTAATTCCGCCATCAAAAAGTCGAGGAAATAAGTTTCAATTACCGCGACACGGATCTCTGTTTTGCGGGTGAAATATGACGTAACTTTCAGATCGTATTTGTAACTTACAAGATAATGCCTTCAACCACATTACACTGACAAACACGCCACAAATCTCTGCTAAATGATGAGATTCTTCATCTGAATCTCGGCTAATTCCACGTAAATCATGCGCTCTTCATTACCGCCTGGTCCATGCAGTTTCCTTGCAACTAAAGCCCGGTGAGTAAGCGACGTCGATTTACTCGGCAAGTTCGCGCAACTCTAAGCCCGGTGATAAATTCAATATATTCGCCGCAGGTGATGGTGGGATTCGTCAGAGCCGAGAGGTGACTGAAGTTCAGAGACTGCGTTATGTCAATCAGTCAGTCGGGCAGGTAAATCATAACCAACTGACAACAGAATGAGCTTCAGTGACAATTCGAAGCGTTCAAACAAACTGGCTAATTTGTAGTACTTACTGACAAAAATGGTTTGATATGTGATATTGAAATCATTTTTAAATAAACAGAGAATTTAAAAAAATCGACAAAACATCAGCAAGTGATTTTAGGATAATTAAAAATGTATTTGTTTTCAATTATCAATGGTTTTCTAGGATTCGTTGGAACTGTTGTGTGTATTTTAGAGATTTACTTTGCTGTCACAGCGCAGATTATGTCATAAAGCTTTTTAAACACCCGCGGACTCTTAAATTACTTTGCGAAGTCCATTTTGAAAACTTGGTTATCCAGAAGACAACAGGTAAAAGCAGATGGCGAGCATGTGGGGTCGGAATGATTATTAGAACATAACTAATAACAATTTCTTTTATCGACAAATATTGACAGTAATTCGAGGGCCACATATTCGTCCACCGTCAATTATCAAGTCCGTGATTGAATACTGAAACAAATAATAAACGGTACCTCGAAAGAAATAGATTGTCTGATAAAGGTTTGATGGCATCATCCTATGAAGTATGTGCTAATGCAACTGTAGTAGGTGACATCTGATTTCATTGATAAAAAACAAGAATTGATTGTCAAGGAACCTGACCAGCAGCCAATGTTTTGTGCAAAGTACAGTTTTTAATTGGTTTGAGTGTACATAAAGAGCACAGTACATGTCAAAAACCAAATATTTACTGGGCAATTTATACCCTGTTCACACTGAGGATTCGATCATGATCCAAAATCTCGATTGAGTTGTTAGAACGCAATCGAAATCTGAATCATGATCGAACTCAAGGTCAAACAAAAGAAATCATGAATTTTAAAAACGAAAACTTACAAATGCATGCTCTAATTGCATGTAACAAGCATTATAAAGTTTAACTTGAATCTTGCCTCCATTTTGATTTCGATTGTAATTGAACTGGATCCTGATCGAATTCTAAGCATTATGTTGTACCAATAACATATCCGAATCAGTGCTGTCCGTGTATAGTTGAAAGCAATAACGTACTAACATGGTTTTGTCTTGTCTGGATACAGTTTCAAAGTTATGTAATACCGCAAAACACTCTCCAGCGGTTAAAATCAAACCCCCCGCAAACCGGCTAGCGAGGGGGTGGAAATTTATCACCCCAAATAGGTGGGCAAAGTTCAGCAACTCCACTATTTCAATCATTTGTGTCATTACGGTCGCCGGCTCTCGCGCAGAGAAGATGTTATCATATGCTGAACGTGAGTTACTGCCGCGGGGCACCGAAGTGCGGGGAATCTACGCCAATCATTTGTGTGTACACACAACGGCGGACCCAGTTCCCGCCCCATATCACACGCGATAGAGACAAGTTTCGTCGCATTCTGCTAGGGCCGACGTGTTACCATCCGTATTTATACGCCCCGAGGGGATGGTTTTGCATACATACAAGTAGTTCGGATATATTATGAGTATGGTTGCGAAATTAAATTATTTCGAAAATACTGTAAATTAGTTTAATTATTCGTGCTTATAGAATAAGCGAGTTAAAGGGAACTGTAATAATCGTGGGATCAGTTATGCAAAGAACTCACGGTTTTGCAACTCGCGTTGGTGTAATTTAATAGGTAGTTGGAATTAATACGTTGCATGAAGACATGCATTGTTATGTATGAGCGGTTGCACATTACTTGAAATGTTGCAAAACGAAGAGGAAGATTTGTCAGCTGCGCCTGCATTTATGAGAGACATTTGCATCGTAATGCTCGCGTCGTTAGCACAATTAAGCAAACACAATGACGAGTATTATAAGAATACGGAATTTCTAGATATTGACGTTGAAATAATTTAACTTCAACGTGACATTTGAATATTAATAAAGAGTCCGCAATGTTTAATGCCAAGTTACACGATACATTCGATCAAATTGGAAGCGTGGATTTCAATGCTAAAATGTTCAAGGCCACACATGCGTGATGGGTATGCGCGTGAAATAACATTACAGAGAAGGGTTCTAAAATCCAAGGTCACATCCAAATATTGTCATAACTATTGAACAGTTCAAAGTACGAAAAATGTGAAATAATATTTAGCATCAGCCAATTTTTTGGGCGACCCTATATTATATGATCACAACTTTATAAAAACAATATTTTGGCCAACACTCGTCTCCCCATTTTGTTTACAGCACAAATATGTTTGGGTTTATGTTTGGGCACAAATATTGTGTTTATAAGTCGGCTGTTTCTATTGATGAGGTCGTCTATAAAATTATGTGTGTTTCAAAAGTTATAACGATATTTAGGAAATATTATCCCAATGTTTACCTTCGAGTAGACTTTCAAACATAATTGATTTCTCAATCAATAAATTATGTAAATATTGCGTTGGAAACAGTCGTAAAAAACGTTTATCTATAATAGGTACAATTATATAATCAGAGTTATTTATCAAAATACAGTCCACTTTTTTGTTCAAAATGAGAAATTCTCCCCGTAAAATCCCCCCTCGCCATAAAGAAGTGGAAGGTATATTAAGTGCTATCTAGGGCCCATGCATCTCACTATACTCTCTTATCCGGTCAATAAATCGTCTATTATATAAAAACATCCTGGGGAATATTGCAGAGTTAAAACATAGCCCATGGACTGCACATTATCTGCGGCCTGCATCAATAACTTACGCGGCTATGAGGATGGAGATGTCGTCCTAGGAGATTACAGCATCCAGGCATGCAGACAAATGTCACGTGATTGGACATTTCAAATTAAATCCTGGAGTTATTGAGGACCGATTCTGAGAACCCAGATTCTCGATTAACTACATTTTAGATTAATTAGTCACAGTCAATCCGAACTCTCAAAATGATTGAAAGTACTCGCTTTAGTTCAAAAGTTAGCTAAAAAATAGTTGGTAATGCCCAGGAAAAGATAGGTTACTGGTTCCAAAAGCAATATATCAGTAAATGACTTAAACTAACGTATCCACCAACCACCCTACTTTACATTTGTTACATATTTTCTTCCATTATTTCCCTTTTTTAAATGAAAAAGTCGCTTTCCCTTGCTTTCTCAATTCCGTTTAGAATCATTATTTAAAAGAAATGTACACATTCTCATACAAGAACGAGATTTGAGTATGAAATTGACTAAAATCATGAAATTAATTACTTTTGCGACTTATTAAACTCCGACGGGTGTTAAATTATAAAATATATTTCCAAATTTTTTTAGATAGGTTATTGATTTTTCAAACTAATCTTCAACACAGCACTGATACTGGCGTTAAATTTGAAGTGTCAATCACAAGACGTACTGAGCACATATGACGTGTCTAATCCTGGGTGGGAAGCTCTGGACAAGTTGATTTGGTCCTAAGCTTCTGGATGACACGTGACAGATGATTAATTAACAGAGATGCGGAGGACCATTCAGGACATTCAGGACATTCAGGACATTTAGGACATGAGGACCGTCAGCAGAGCAAGCAGGCTGACGGGATAAGCAGTGCAATAGAGAGAGAGAGAGAGAGAGAGAGAGAGCAATCGCCTAGGTGATGTTAGAACAAGAGATTGAGATTGCGTAACTTGGGGTTGGTTCCTATCTTAATCATTTACATTGGTAAGATTAACTAACTAGGAAAACGCTCTGAGTAACGCGTTGATGAGCGAGCACGGATACGCGCAACACCTCGAACCGAAATTAAGTTTATCGAAAATGTCATTAAAAGCCAATAATTCTTGAATGTCGTCACAGACTTGTATGAAAATCTCCAACAATTCCTAAAATATTGGTCCCAATAACCACGCAAAGTTTAAAGTTGATCGATTGAACCTTTATGATTGAACGATTCCTTGTTAATTTCCAAAAATCACAGGATATCGTTCAATTTTTTTTTTTTTTTTATGAAATCAGTTTCATAATATTATACGTTTGAAAGTTTCTGCTCTAACAACCTTGAAGTGAAGATTCGAAGATGCCGTGAAATATGAAATTCGAGAAGTATGATAGCCAACACGCAAAATATCCGTAAACTGTCAATAACTTTTGAATTTAAACACAGTTTAGCCTGAAAATTTTCAAAAATACAGACAATGTTGGACCCGATGACCATGCAAAATTTTAAGTTGATCGGTCAAACGGTTCTGGTTTAAATTTCAAAAAGCACATGAAATATTTTTTTAAATTTTAACCAATGGGAGGATTTGGCTGAAAATTTGTAAAATAAGAGACAATGTTGGTGTTAATGACCATGCAAAATATAAGGTCGATCACATTTGTCGAAGTCCATTTTCATTTTTCAGCCTATCAGGAGATGTTTATTTAAATTTCAACCAATTAATGGATTTCAAAAAAATTAGGGTCTGCAAACAGAGAAGGTTGGTTTTACATGTGTGCAAAATTTCAGATCGATCGGTGAAACGGTGCGACCTGTGTATCGGCTATTAGCAGCCAAAAACAAAAAAAAAAACAAAAAAAAAACCGAGGTCCGTGCCAAAAGAGCCAAAAGGAGACGCTCGCTTCGCTCCCTCAATTATTTAAAATAACGGGTAGATGATAATGTTCCGTTAGGTGTGACGATCGTTATTGAGCGAGCGTAGCGAGCGATTCCTTTTGACTCTTTGGACACGGGTCTCTGTTTTTTTTTTTTTTTTTTTTTTTGGCTGCTAATAGCCGATACACAGGTCGCACCGTTTCATGGATCGACCTGAAATTTTGCACACATGTAGAGACAACCTTCTCTGTTTGCAGACCCTAATGTTTTTGAAATCCATTTATTGGTTAAAATTTAAATAAATATCTCCTGATAGGTTGAAAAATGAAAATGGTCTTCGATAAATGTGATCAACCCTATATTTTGCATGGTCATTAAAGTCCAGTAATTCTAGTGAAAAATTGCAACAGAAGCATTTTTAGTACCGTTCGATTCAGAAAAGTGTCCTCTACAGCATATCCAAAATCGACCAAAATCGCTGTACGGAAAAAGGGGTTTAATGACTTTTAAAGTTAATTTCTCATGTTAATTCTATCTTGCAAATAAAAAAAAATCTCTTGTAACTCCGATTTTGACGAAACTTGGCAGAATTGTTCACCATCCTAAATGAACACAAATAGCTCTTTGAGCGTTTTCCTCTAAATCTCATCGTTTGGGAAATATGGACCTCGCAAAACGTCAAATTACACTCAAATCGACGAAAACTGACTAAAAATGAATTTTCAATGGGCCATATTTCCCAAACGATGAGATTTAGAGGAAAACGCTCAGAGAGCTATTTGTGTTTATTTAGGATAGTGAACAATTCTGCCAAGTTACATCAAAATCGGAGTTACATAAAAAAAAGTTTTTTTGCAAGATGGAATTAACATGGGAAAAAGTAATTAAAACCCTTCTTCGTACAGCGATTTTGGACGATTTTGGATATGTTGTAGAGGACATTTTTCTGAATCGATTCATGTATTGAAACTTTCTGTTGCAATTAGTGGTGGGTATAATCACACAATTACTGGACTATTAGGACCAACATTGCCTCTTATTTCGCAAATTTTCAGACAAATCCTCCCATTGGTTAAAATGTAAAAATATATATCATTTGATTATTGAAATTTAAACTAGAACCATTTGAATTTTTTTAAAGTGATTTAAAGGAGAACAAAATAAGTTTAGTGATATTTCAGTGTCAGAATGTTGTATGTGTTCATATAACATAGACATGCTTGTTGGTTATGAAAAAAAATCGGAACACACCTTGGCAGACGTTCTTGCGCAACGCTACGAGAACGATGACGTCACTGGGGCGTCGCACGGGTGGCTATGCATTGGTTATATGGGTGCCGCGTGAGTTCGTATGCATGCATGCAAGTCAGTCTATATTCATTCATGCACTAACTTATGATGTACAATGCAATTTAAAGATCAAATAATAGTATCATACTATTTCATAATGCCAAAGTGTTTGTTTACAGCTGTAATAGTAAGGAAAAGGCATGCATGCCATCGCCGCGAACACCGATTCCCTAATAGAATGAAAGCGCCGAAACGATTCACTGTTTTGAAAGCTAAATCCAAAGCTCATTCAAAGCTTCCTTCGTCTCAAAGTATTAGTGTTATACAAACTGATTGATCTTATGATATAAATGATTAAATTATCACGTTCACATAGATGGGTTTATAGATACGCATTCTATTACCGTCTTACCTCATCAATTGTCTCACTTTCCCGATGACACAAACATTCACTCAACAAACACTCAAAATCACTAGACATTGGTTGCGTTATTTTAGTTTCATTATTCCATCTTCAGAATGTTTTACGAGTTAAACTATAAAAATGCTCGTAGGTAATAAATTTAGATGAGATCATTATACACTTGAGAAACTTGCATGCGTAGCTCTCAGGAATTTGACGCCTCACCCAAGCAATGCACCCAAGAGGCCCTGATATGTTTATGAGTTGTAGGCGTAGGTTTTTTCGTCACATGAAAATCAGTCGAGTTCCTGCAGTCACTGAGTCAGGATGTGAAGAAAGTGTAATTCAAATATATAATATTAGTATAATCCGATTTAATAATGACTCAGTGTTCGTTTTAGGGTTTTAATAATACAGAAAAGTAAGTGCCTCGGGTATCATACCGCTACTCGTATAAAATAGATCACCTCAACTATCGGAAAGTGACACGCAAGATTTGGATGTTTCGTTTAGACTGGACCCGGAAGAAGAAGCATCAGATAGTGAGGACTCCAAACCGACAGTGAAAATGAAAGTGACAGTGATAATACTACTCCACATTTATTTTATTTTGTATTTTGGTGCTGTTTGTCCACCCTGTTTAGATTGTGCCGTGAATGTGGGGCACTCGTTGTAAAAACTAAGAGGTGGAGTCGAGGGGCTATGCTAGGGGTGACGACCACGTGTGAAGCAGGTCATAAATTACACTGGCAATCTCAGACTATGAAGGGCAATCAACCCAAAGGCATTTGTTTTTCACGCACTACTTTTGATCAACAAATTAAAATGTATTTTCAAAACGTACTTGAAAATGTGTGGATGGAACAGAAACAGTAAGTACAGTACCTACTCGCAAAATAATTAAAATAATAAAAAGGGGTTTTTAGTGACACAATCAAATTGCCGTCTAACCGTACCAATGTTTCACTTTCCTGAGAACACAAACATTCAAAATCACTCGGCATTAGTTTGCACATTCCACGTTTACACCATCAATTATTATATCTTTTCGTCCCGAATATAATCTGAACAGTGATATCGTTCTCGTCCACTAAAACAACACTGTCTAGATCAGTCTATGGCCTATGCATATTCTGGTTCAAACTGATGCGGTAATATAGTTGTCTCTACTCATTATCCTATTGTATAGTGAACGGTTCACAGCAAGAATAATGCAGTTAGCGTATTAGAAATTAGTTCACAAAATAAATGCACAATATGAGACACAGAAGTGTTTCTACGTCTCGTGTTGGAGTTGGACACGAACTGCATGTGTGTTGTGTAAAGAACAGATGAGTGTCGTGTCACACTTGATTTTGTTTATAGCCATGTGCTCGGCCGCGCTGCGACTCATGACTCAGAACACATGGCCGCGCACCACGTACGTCACGCATGAGATGAATATTCGTTGCGCGCTACATGAAATAAATCATAAAAAAATCAGGAATTTTTTTAAAAATATGCGGTTTTCACTAAAATTCATAGAAATAAATATTACATTGCATACTTCTCGTATTTAACGTATTTTGTTCTCCTTTAAGGGCTCTAAATACACAAATTAAATCAAATAACCTGAAATTCGAAAAAAAATAATTTTGATTCCAGACAATTATTTAAATTATAAAGAGCCATTCAAGAACTACTAATGAGCGGCAGGTTGCCGACCCCTGCCGTAGTGCAAGCAACTCCGTGTTGTCTTATGCCTGGGTTCGAGCCCAGCCACATTCACGATCTGACGAGTCTCCTAATCGTCCACACGATATTCATCCTCGCAGTGCGTCGTTAAACAGAGTTAAAAAACACTTCTACATCTTAATCCTCCTCCTGCCAGCCCCCCGCCCCCACCCCCGCCCCCCGGAGCGAGGAGGGGGCGGCATATTCCCAGGTGGGGCCCCTCGCTTGATAAATGAGGGTATCTACCAGCCATTGGCTCATTACCAACTTTCAATTGAATTCAACTGGAAAATCGGTTCACTCCAAGTGAGAAATCATCGGCCATGTTTTTGTGAGTAGGTTTTTTTCCTCCCAAGGATAATGTGGATATATTTGGCATTCGGCGCTTGTCCTAAATAATTCCGGGTGTGTGGCCGGTTAATAGATGGCGTCGCTTTGTGACGTTGATGCAGTTTCTTGGCTCCAGGACGCGGGATTAATCTCAATTCGCGGGATTCCAACTGCAATATCCGAGCAATGAATATTGTAAAATGCTCACTTGTAATGGAATCTGATTGCAATATGTCACATCCGAATAGAAAGTAGAAAACATGTCAAGTTAAAGTGTTTCACAAAGGAATATTGTACAATTCCGATACTGATTTTTTTATCATTTGTGTTGTCAATTTATTTTCAGGAAAGCGATACGAATCAAATTTAACCGAATTTCGAATGACAGTGTAATTTTATTCTCACTACAAATGGTGGCAGAAATGGATTATATTTCTATTTTGACTTGTAGATACTGTAATGCGTATTGTCGGCAAATACAAATAAATACACTAATTTATGTGTTATTGGTCTTTAACGTCGCACTGTTCTGCAACTAGGCTGCGCCATCTTGCTCTGACGTCACGACCGTTTGATTCTCTGGCCGATGACGTCATACTTAAGCATGCAACTCACGTGACGCGTACAGTCAGGTCTGACGTCACACATTAGCAGCGGTACTCACCTGTAAGAAAGAGACACATTCATTAGATAACATTTCAACGTCATACACAAGCTCTGATATTGCTTTGCGTCGCCAATGGGACATATTACGTCATACGTCATGATATCATTGTACAGAGTGAACCTCGAACCCATGCCATGGAACTCTTTCTCATGTAGTTATGAACATGTGTGTAGTTCGGGAAGTAAAAGAATGTAATTTCAGATCCAAGGCAATGTCTAGTGGTTGTCGGAACTGAACTGGCTGAGGGTTGAAGAATCAGTTTCGCATGATTTCATTGACACACTCGAGGAAGAGAATAGGGAAGTCTCGTGAAATTTAAATCTGGTAAATATCTAAATATCAACACAAATAATAATGACTGACACAGTTATCACCCGTGAAATCTAAAATTTTCATTCATAAAAATCAAATTCAAATATCATTGGTCATTTTGGCGGGAAAAACGGCCTGAAACAAGAATCAGAACTGTGATGTCATTTCCAAGTCTTTAACATTGTGTTGACATGGGTATTCCCTTGTTACCATGGCAATATAGCAAACTGTGATGTCATTGCCAATTTTCCTGTTTTTAAATGAGAGGAGATCTATCAAACTTTGTAAATTAATTACTTGAGAACTATTCGTCCAACAACAAAAATAATACCACATCTGTGTTCAGCAACATCTCAACTTTCATAAAATAAATATTATTCTGAAATCTAATCTTCACGAGACTTCCCTATTGTCTTACATTACAACACACACTTGGGGCTTGATATTCAGGTACCTAAGTGTATTCGGAGTGGCCATAAAACGAAACAAATTAAGGGTACAGGGAAATAACGCTATGAGTCAATTTATTGAAAAAATTAGTTTAAGGTGTAATCTTGCAGTGATTTTTATGAGCTTTCAGAACATACAATAGGTTTTTAGAAAATATTGACACAAAGTCTTGAAAAACGCAATTGAAATGTCGATTTGTATGGATGATAGATACAAGTTTCAACATAAAACCTCGTTTATCTCAGTTTCATCCGAATGTGACTCATAGCTTTCTTTCCCTGTACCCTTAAAATTGAAAACGTGAAATTTGTCTTGAAGAAGATTCTGAAATTTGAATCGAAACTGCAGGCAATTTTGATATAAATAATAAACAGGATGCAATTCCTAATGAACTAATAACTTCAAAATTGGAAGTTTACTATTTTCATGATTTTATTTTAATCGTCAGTTTGTAAAGAAGAATCCCGGAGTATTTTTCCTTGAATATTCGTCTCGTTCGCCACCGTCTCCTCCCCTCCATCTTCTCTAAGACGACGCAAGGGTTGATGGCGCGCGATTAACGTGAGGGATGCTGCGTAGGGATGATTACAAATCACGTCACCCACACAGGTGTGCCCCCCTGCCCCCCCGTGTGGCGGGGGAAACACGCGCCACTGGCCGCGCACCAAGTCTCCATTCACTCGCTGCGACTGCCGCTCTCAATCATCACGAATGCATTAAGTAGGCGACGGGCGGGCGAGAAAATTCGCAAATTAAACATTCAATCATGACGGGATAATGTTGCTGAAGGAACTAATTATTGAATCAATTTTCCCCGAGAGAGGAAAACAATTTTAGGAAATAAGATTTGGCGGTTGAGATTCAATTTCGGAATTCTTGAATATCGAATTTTCAGTTAGACAGTTTCTAATATCTTTTGTAATTGAACGGCTTTTTAGCGAGGAGTTAATTTAACAGCTGCTTGATAATATGAAATCAGTCAAACCTAAAGCCAATAATCGCATTAATTCAACGGATATTTGTCTTTAATAAATAACATAAAAACTGGACATAGAATTTAACGTAGAATTGATGTTACGAGCAATTACGTTTTGATCTGTCAACGTAACATGAGAAATTGGAAATACGAGATTGCACAAAATTCAGCTTAATTTAACTTTTCCATGAAAAATAGAAACGGCGGTCGAAATTCAATTTTAGAAATCCATATAATATCATAACATTTTTTTTTTCATAATAAGAGAAAATACGATGTGAAAAGATTTCGTTGAAATGCTTCCTGATTCCACCTCCTTCTTGAGAAGTAAAATCGCGATTGATTCTTGCTTTTGATATCAGATGGCGCAGCGGTCAAATCCAGATCACGTTCCCCTCGCTCGGCCCTCTCTTTCTCTCCACCGCTAAACTAATCACACCCTCTCTCTCTATATATCTATTTACTAGCAATATTAAGTTAGCTCTTGAAATGCTATATCATTCTCGAGACCAGCGAGTAGGGGAGAGGGGGGCCGACCCGGATCACCGGGTACATTTCCGACGGCGGTTTCGTTTCAATGAAAGACGAGTTTTATTTTCGTTTGTATTTTTCTTTTCTAAAAAAAACAAACTGGAATCAACCTTTGGTATGATTTGATTCTTCAAGAAGCGCTATGAATGAAGAAGATAACTGCATTTGAAGCATTCCACTTGCAACTGTCGTTACTCATTATAAAAGTTGTCTTGGGATTTTGTGTGCTCAAAAGCTTGTAAAAATAATGATCTCTTGAGTTTCTCTATCTGCGCTTTGTTTCAAATGAGATTAACTTGCTCTCTGCGACCTCTTCTTGCCAATTGAAACTTATCTCTAGAGCAGAGAGCAGAGACGCAAACGCGTTGATGTGGAGAAATAAGCGTCTGAATGGCGGTCGCTGCGTTTGTAAACCACGGAGAGAATCTAGCATCCAATTTGACTGATGCTCGATATGAATACAGATCTGGCGAATCTTTTTCTAACAGGAAAACGTGTATCAAAAAGTTTCACAAAAGAGCAAGCAAAATGTTCACATCATTAGTGTATTTTCTGAATCTCTTTCAGGTAAATGAAGATCAAGCTCATTGATGAATGTACTTTGAGATGGTCGCAAAAATTCTAACAGATTACCAATCCTTTTGACGAATTTTGTCTTTAGATATTACACGGTCATCAATTTAATCAAACTTTGATAAATCCGCACAAGAGGTATTTTTCAATCATATTGCTGTAAAACAGAGCATCACAGATAACGACAGAGTTTCGATTCGCTTTAGCCAGTTATTTCCCCCATTTTCCTTCCACTCTTCCCGACATAAACCCCGTCTCCAGGAGATCGTTATCTCTTGAAGACATCATATCTCCGGGAAAAATGCTCGTAAAACGTTTGCCCTTACATGCCCCAGACTCGCGAATGAAGATTCATAATTCCGACATTACTTAACATAGAAAACAGATTCCCTTTGAAACCATCTGTCGACTGGCGCTGTCCTCCTCACTCGCGGATAAATTTCAAGACATCAAAAGTCGAAATGAAAACCCTTTAGCAAACAAGTGAACGAGATTCGCCGAGTGGAAAAACTTGTCTCCTTTAGAGTCGTAATCTTAGCTCTGATTCCATTAACAACGATCTACAACGAAGATTTCTCCATCGTAAACAAACTCGCAAAGTACAAACAATAACCGAATTATTGTATTTGAACCAAGAGCGAGGCCTCTCTGTGTAAACTTGTGCCGAAGTTTTGGCCGAAAGCGACTGTTGGAGGAGGTTAAAGGGCTGCACATTACAGCGTCTGCCGGCAGAAGACGCACAATTAGAGGCGCATTAAAGCAGACAACGCACTCTATAGAAACGGAATGTGAATCCAACTAAATATTCGAAATGTTTACATAACAGTATTGCTGTACACGTGTCGCGAGCCCATTCCGGATTATGGGGGAGGTCAATCGCCCATTCGAAACCACAATTGAGACCGTCGAGACTAATTACATAAAAATAATGATTCCATTTAACAATTATTCTGATTTGTTACGCGATTTTGATATATTAAAACGTCGTTTCTCAACAATGAAGTTTTGCAGATAGTGCAGTCTTGAACCAGGTGGGACAATTTCATACGAACCGAGAGAATATTTTGAAAGTTCTTACAAACTACAACCAAGATGACAACTCATCTAATTTTCTCCAGAAATGGACTTGTATTGAGGATCCCCTAAGCCCCTATTCCTGAAATAATCGAGAGTGAGTATGAGTAAAAAATAGTTAGACAATCGGTATCAGCCAGTAGAATCTAAGCCTGCTGGATTCTATTTGGTTGATAACAATTTTCCCACTGTATTTTTCTCATACTCACTCCCACTTTTTTCTGGAATATGCCCCCCCCCCCCCGTACCTTCATTAGCCTGTCTGTATAAATTGCACATGCAAAGGTCAGTCCACGAAACACTCTGGACTTTCTCTCCCCGATCGCAATGAAAACAACGACATCTCTGAACAATCTCCTGCATCGCGCCCGCGAAGTTGTTCCGAAGTTTGTCAGAGCCGCGCGCGGAAGCTGAGGTGTATAAGTAAGGGTTTAGTTAGACGCCGTATTCCGGCGCGCCAAGTTCGCGCTAAGTGTAACAGTGGATAGTTTCCAACTCCGTCCATTTCCTCGGCGCGATAGGAAGCCGGAAGATCGGTTCGTCGGCGACCTCGGAGACAAACTTCACGAGTGGAATCAATACACGCAGGATGCTGCAAGGAAGTCGCCGGCGACATATTGCCGAAACTCTGCGCCAGTCTGTCCAGTCATTCTGTGATTATACCCACCACTAATTGCAACAGAAGGTTTCAATAGGTACACTCGACAATTCATAAATGGTATTTGAACGAAACGGATTGGCTGCTGGTCAAATTCATTGACAATTAATCCTTGATATTATCAATGAAATCAGAGCTCACCTACTAGAGGTAGATGACGAGTAAGTATAGACTTCATCAGATGATGCCATCACATTTTTTCAGACGATCCATTTCTTTCAAATACCGTTTTATGAATTGTCGAGTGTACGTTAATCGATTCAGAAAAATTCCCTCTAAAACATACCCAAAATCTCCCAAAATCCGTGACCGGAAGTCCTTTGTAATCACTTTTTAAGTTAATTTCCCATGTTAATTCCATCTTCAAAAAAAAAATCAAAAAAATCATGTAACTCCGATTTTGACGAAACTTGGCAGAATTGTTCACCATCCTAAATGAACACAAATAGCTCTTTGAGCGATTTTCTATAAATCGTATCGTTTGGGAAATATCGCCATTTGAAAAGTCATATTTTAGTCAGTTTTCGACGATTTAGGTCAATTTGAGTGTAATTTGACGTTTTGCGAGGTCCGTAATTCCCAAACGATTTAGAGGAAAACGCTCAGAGAGCTATTTGTGTCCATTTAGGATGGTAAACAATTCTGTCAAGTTTCGTCAAAATCGGAGTTCATTGAGTTTTTTTTGCAAGATGGAAAACATATGAAATCAATCTATTTCCCCGATTTTGCGTTGCACACTGTTGTACTTATGTAATCAAGCTCTATCAATTGGCATTTGACTGAAATCAACAATTACTGTTATATCGAAGAATTCTCTTACACAATGAATCATGTCACCATCACAAATACTATTGGATGAGTCTAGAAATATCCAGAAATATGAGCTCACATCAAGAATCATTGAAATGGACTTCCACTCTTCTACCTCTGAGGTAGAGAATTGACCGCGTTGAAGCGAGGTTTTAAAATGCATGGAAGACCACAGATTATCCATCAGTAAAGATACACATCTCCGGTGAAATCAAGATACCGATCTCGCTAGGAATCCACAGTTAAACGACCTGGAGTAACGGGTCGTTTGTAGAAAATAGCCAGCCATATCCGCTACTTACTCCTTTGACGTAATGCGAAAACAACATACAATGACAGAGATTTGAGCTGTTAGTTCAAATGGAGACGCATGCAGAAAACCGGTACGCTCGGTTTTGCCCGTTTCATTCCAGAACAATAAACAGATGTTAGTTTCAAAGTTATTATTTCAGCTGATTTACACTTTGCGTGTCTCGAGCAGAAAACTTCACCTTTTCCCAATTATCATCCGATTCGGCTTGTTCTGACACGATTTATAATAAGAATTAAGTGTTTTAGAACATTTTTATTGAAAACGGTTTCAAGGGTGAAGTACTGTAAATATTCTTCAACAGGTATTTATGCGAGCTTAAATATTAATGCCATGTAGATAAGGATGATGGAATACCTTATAGATAAGTTTCATGTACAAATAGTCAACGAATAAGTTAAACAATGGAATCCAAGTTATGAGTCCAGGGATTCGACGGATAACAAAGAAGATTGTCTGACTGGGTGAAGATAAAGAGCAAGAACGGAAAAGACTAGCGAAACGGAGACGTTTGCTGAAAACCAACACCGACAGTATACAATAGAGATTTATAAAATTCTAAAAGCCCATCCCGACTTACTCTAGCCGCTCTCCGCGAAATTTGAACCTCTTTACTTCCAAACAGCCCCCTGGCAATTTCACCTGCCTGGCAGCCTCCTCACGCAAGAAGCGCCCACCCACTCCTGAAACAAGTAACTCCCCCCCCCCCACCCGGGCCCTGCCCTGCCGCGTCCATTAGAGTAATTGCCCAAGTTCCCCACAACTCTTGCCCGGCCTCGGCGCGCGGTGCTGCCTTCACGCCGCTTCCGACAGAACAACAGAACAACACCGAGCCGTCCGCGTGGCGCGCGGGTAGCGCGACCGCAAGCGCGTTCAATATTCACATGATTACGACAAATATCACAGACAATCGCAAACATCGTGATCATTTCATTGGTGTTTAACGTCGCACTGTTCTACAACTAGGCTAATGGCGTCGAAAGCATGGTTATGATGATGATGAATAAGCAAGTATGGACGGTGGGAAGTCTCACACCGATATTTCTAAACCGTATAAACCATTTGCCTAATGAAATCGGATTCACGAACCAGCAGTCGGTATAATATTAACTAAGATCATAAAAACAGGAACAAGTTGCTCCACTCCCGATGACAAAGTTATAGAAAAGTCTGGACGAACAAAGCCGCGACTGTAAGATATATACAAGGATCAGTATCAGTCTTATGCAGTTTCCACCAGCGAAGTCGACGAGTAAGATATTATGCAGTTCTGTTCCCATTCCATTGTATTCTCATGCACTGACAAGATGATTGAACGGATGCAGTGACAATCACCAGAATGAATAGAAGTGTATTTTAACATATTCGGATGCAGTGAAGAAGTATTAGAAAAACACAATTTTGTAAAACTAGGAAAACGCTCTGTGAAACGCGTTGATGAGCGAGCACGGATACACGCAACACCTCGAACCGAAATTATGTCTATCGAATGTCATTAAAAGCCAACAATTCTTTAGTTTCGTCACAGACTTGTATAAAAATCACCAAAATCTCCAAAAATATTGGTGCCAATCCTTGCTAAGTTTTAAGTTGATCGATTAAACCTTTATGATTGAACGGTTCCTTGTTAATTTTCGAAAATCACAGGATCTCGTTCAAAAAATATACCTGGGACCACTCATATGATATGATATTAGTGTGTACACAATATCAGATCAATCTGTTGAACGGTCATTGAGCGAGCGAAGCGAGCGACTCCATTTGGCTCTTTTAGCACGGACCTCTGTTTTTTTTTTTGTTTTTTTTTTTGTTTTTGTTTTTGTATGCTAAAGGAAGCAATAGAAGTCGCACCGTTTCACCGATCGACCTGAAATTTTGCACACATGTAAAGACAACCTTCTCTGTTTGCAGACCCAATTTTTTTTTGAAATCCATCCATTGGTTCATTGTTAAAATAAGTATCTCCTGATAGCCTAAAAAATGAAAATGGCCTTCGAGAAATGTGATCAAACTCATATTTAGCATGGTCAGTAAGACCAACAAAGTCACTTATTTTACAAATTTTCAGCCGAATCTGTCAAGAAAGTATGCACTTATTGACATTTTTAATAGCTGTCAGAAATGAAACATTGAAAATGAATGTCTTTCCAATGCAACTGAATCTGATTTGCTTTAGGTACAAGAGTGTTTTGATGGTATGTACACTTTTTTAGTGAAAAGCAGATATTTTTATGTTTATTGAGTTGATCAAATTTGAATAATTCAATTTGGATCATAGTTTCCAACAAATCATTTCGAGTTTTTAAGGACCTTGATTGTCTTTTCTTCAATTCGTAGTTCTGATGGCCGTGCCTCCCGTGTTTCTACTTGGCTGATTTTGCATCCAGGAGGGATTAGAAACATAAGCTCACATTTCAATAATATCATTGAGTGGCGTTTGTTCTCTTCTAGCGTTCACACGTCATTCCAAATCTCTCCTGCATTTTGCTTCTTTTCGTTGACAATTTTGGCAATTTGGTGTACTTTGTGAAGGTATTAGTAAAATTGAATCGCTTTTAAAGCATAGATATTAGGTATCTACAGTTTTTGTCCAGGGGATTGATTATTTCAAATTATTTTCTTCTTGGAAACGTTGGATTTATTCCGTTTCTGAGCTTCTGTCTAGCCTGACATTTCCTTGAAGGTTGCTATTTTTTTTTGAAAGTTTTGATTCATTCAGTTCAAAACATTACGTTGTCTTATTTTAATTGTGGAACGTTGGATTCATTCCGTTTCTAAACTAGGTAGTTACTATTTTACATGATCCGTTTTTTTGTGTGGAACTTTGATTCCTTTCGCTTATTAGTTGAAAGGTGTTTACTTTATTTTCATATTTGCGAAGTTTTGTTCAAGATTCATTTCGTAACATTACGACATTGAATACATTACGTCTTTGAGCACACATTTCGTGCATTTCAAACATTGATCACACAAATATTATTGTACTTTAATTAGGTAGGTACTCTACTTCTTACTTTTTCATTACCTATCTTATCCCTATTTAAACATGCCGAAAAATGGAAAGACTTCTGCTAGAATGAAAGCCATAAAGGCGAAAAAGCGTCTGCGTGAAATTGAAGATCAAGAAACTGACGAAGCTAAATCTAAAAGGTTGAAACAAAATGTCGTTAATAATAAAGCATCAAGGAGCAAAGAGACCCCCGACCAGACTGCTGCAAGGAGATACTCAAACAATCAACGCAATACCCGCTCTCGTGCAGCGGGTATTGCCGATTGACCGACCAACTAAAAACTTCGCATGGTAATTGGTAGCAACATTTAAGGTATTTTTGCCAATTTTCAGTCTTATCTGTCGTTATTTTCAAAAGTTTTTGTAATTCTAGCGACATTTTGTGTGTTGGCTGTCAAATTCACGGCGACTTCGAATCTTCAGTTCAAGGCAGGGTAGTTAGAGCAGAAAGTTTCAAACAAAATGAAACTAATAATGACCGTTTAACAGATTGATCTGATATTGTGTACACAGTAATATCATATCATATGAGTGGTCCCAGGTATATTGTTTGAAGGATATCATGTGATTTTTGAAACTTAACAAGGAACCGTTCAATCAAAGGTTTAATCGAACAACTTAAAACTTAGCAAGGTTATTGGGACCAATATTTTTGGAAATTTTGGAGATATTTATACAAGTCTGTGACGAAATTCAAGAATTATTGGCTTTTAATGACATTTTCGATAGACATAATTTCGGTTCGAGGTGTTGCGTGTATCCGTGCTCGCTCATCAACGCGTTACTCAGAGCGTTTTCCTAGTTATTAGTTTCATATGTTTAAAACTTTCTGCTCTAACTACCTT